>VYZM01018481.1:94788-304912 GCA_013398915.1 Dromas ardeola
AGGGCTACCAAGATGATTAGGGGACTGGAACACCTCTCTTATGAGGAAAGACTGAGGGAATTGGGTCTGTTTAGTCTGGAAAAGAGACGGCTGAGGGGTGACCTTATTAATGCTTACAAATACTTAAAGGGTGGGTGCCAGGAGGATGGGGCCAGGCTCTTTTCAGTGGTGCCCAGTGACAGGACAAGACGTAATGGGCACAAACTTGAACATAGGAAGTTCCATCTCAACATGAGGAGGAACATCTTTACTCTGAGGGTGGCAGAGCACTGGAACAGGCTGCCCAGAGAGGTGGTGGAGTCTCCATCTCTGGAGACATTCAAAACCCGCCTGGACGTGTTCCTGTGCAACCTGCTCTAAGGTGACCCTGCTCTGGCAGGGGGGTTGGACTAGATGATCTCCAGAGGTCCCTTCCAACCCCACGATTCTGTGATTCTGTAATATGAAAAAAAATTTGCGACACTTCTAAAGTGCTACAATTAGATCTTAGAAATTATTCAGATATCCGCATTTAAGTATCCCTACATTTGTCAGATTATGTAGCTTAATTTTATAATTATTATTTTTAAATGTTATTTTAATGAGATTTTACATAGCATTAGTTCGCAGTCATCACATTGATAATTAAATATCATAATTATTTTTTCAGTTCTCGGTGGTATAGAAAATAAAATCTAAGATTAATTTGCTAATACAAGAAAACTTAGTGAAAAGTAGGATCACAAATTTTTCTAAACTCTAAGGTATACTTGCAAAATCTTAATTTCTAGGGGGAGTTTTATAAAGCGACTGAATCTGCTGACTTGAACTAGGACAGAAAGCTGCAGGTCTGAATACAAATCTGAGTTGCAAATGTTTTGTGTTACAATGAGTAGGTTTTTTTTCCTTTAGTAAACACCTCTAATTCAGTCAAATATAGACCAAGTTGTAAATTTTTAAAATGCTTAATAATTTCCTATAGTAGAATTTATAATGAAAAAGCTACTAGTTTTAGTAGAGTTTGTTCTTAATAATGGAGATGAAGCATATATTCATGTCATAACGTTGAGCTAGACAGTACAGTATTTCATGCCAGATATAAGGTAATGGATAACATCAGAAATGGAAAACACATCTGTGAAGAATGAATTTAAATATGAGAAATACCTCATCTTAATTCCCATTAGAGGTAATAGCTGTGAATAGGTTTGGCATACATGAAATGCAAACATGTTTGTGATATGAAGAGAGAGAGATTTAGCTGGCATTTGCAGTTAGTAATCAATGCCATAAAAATACACTTGGGGTATATGGTGATCAAAAGTATTCTTTGTGTATTGAAAGGATGACATATTTTTATTTTTTCTAGTCTGAACCAGAGGGTTTTTCTCACTTCCACTTGTACGTCTGTGCTGCCTTCCTTGTCAGGTGGAGGAAAGAGATCCTGGAAGAGAAAGATTTTCAAGTAAGTGAAGGGGATATTTTTCAAGCACAGGGTGGTGTTTATTAAATTTAGCTTTCTAGCGTTACTTGGGGATGAATTTATGACAAAGCAGTAGCAGTTACAGCAAGACTGACGGTGTCCGACTGTTTGTTAGAGTTGCTCTGAAACTGTTAGATCTGAAGTGATGGACGATAAGCAGTATGAGATGTATTTTCTTTGTCCACGGTGGAAAAATAAATGCTGTTTTAACTGAGATAGACTTTGAGAAGATGATTTTGGAGATGCTATTACAAGTAGAGCCGTGGTATTTCACAAAGAGATTTTCTGAAAAGGTAACTGGATTTTTTTTTTTTCAATCTTAAATGTTTCACTGGAGTTACCTATTTATACTTTTGCATCTGTATAATATAACAGCACACTCTTAACACGTTGATGTTCATTCTTTCAAAAAAGCTAGGGAAACAGCCTTTTAAAATAAGGACCCTGTTTTTCAGTAGGAAATAAGAGGCCTATAAGAATATTTACTTCACGTGCCTACGTTTCAAAACCTTACATTTTTCCAGCAAAGAGCATATCAGAGAGTTGTTTGGAATGGGATTTGAATATGGTAAATAGGCGAATCATTTGCATACCCCTGTGGAAGTTTGGTTATGTTTGTGAACTGGTGACAGTTCACTTTCATGGAAATATTTTATATTGAATTTTAACGTATGATACACATGCAATGCCTGAAAAGCCTTAAAGTCTTGTTTACAGGCTGACTGTAAACAAACCATGCTGCAAAGTCCCCACCATTGCCTGCCCCGGGGAGATGGCCCGTTACCAGCTCATTTTCTCTCCATCTGACTGAACTCTGTTGCCCTGTACAAATGAACCATTGTGTAAATTTGTGTATCGCTTCAATCTATTTTATCCTTCTTCATACAACGATTTATTCGGAGCACTTTAACTGTCATTGCCTACCTTTGCAATAAATAAATGCCTAAGGGCACAACATAACAACTTTAATTTATACTACCTGCTAACACTGTTAGGTTTTCTCAATTTATGGTATTTTGTCCAAATCAACTTTAATGTTGGCAGCCATGCCTTGCAACTACAATTGGTCACTGTTAATCCTTCCTATTAAATTTTTCCTGTTGATTTCCTGCACCTAAGTTTGTAATTTTCCCCTCTCTAACGAATCTATTACAACTATGTTCAAAGTAAATAATAAGCCCAGGGTATAGTAGTATGAAGATTTGTTTTGTTCTCCTTATTACATATGCAGATTTGTTTACATATTTAATAATTAAGGTGGTTTTTATGGTTTAATTTCTTTATAGGCTATGTAAACTAGACTATAAAGTACATAAATTAGGAACGTACTGGAACACATTTATCAGATTGCTTTATCTTGCTTACAACATAGAAAAATGCAATTAGTAATTTTGAGGATCTGTAGACTAGTGCTAGCTTTATCACTGTCTTATGTTATCACTAAAAGGCTTGGCCTTCTTTATTGTGTAACGTGACCTGTTAAAATGACTAAACTAAAGCGTTATCAATTTTCCAAATGACACCTCTCTCCCACAGGCAAGAATAAAATCCGTTATTCTTCTGTTTTGTTAATAATAGCTGGAGACCATTGCCTGGTCTTCGAAGTAGGAGCTCAAGTAATAGGCATTTAAACTACATTGGATGATTGGGAAGTTCAGTATGTTCTGTTGGAGTACTCTGATTGCATTGAATTCACATTATTGAGTAGTCATAGCGATAGTGCATTTTGTACTGAAATTTTTTTGTTCCGTAAACTGTAGCAAGAATCATCAGAAATGCATCCAGTCATTTCTCCTGCACATAGTGTGTGTTGTGTTAGGTTTTTTGTGTATGACAGAGACAAGGGAAGTCTCTCCTAGTCATCAGTCAGAGGGCCTGGTTCTTTAGTACTAGCTGTGAAAACTCATGCGCTTTTACATGTCTCTTTGACCTCTTTCAGTAGAATTCAAAACCTTACAGGAATTTTCAGGCAGAATAATTTCCCCAGAGCGTCAGGTGTGGTGATATGCCAGATGAGACACTGAGCAGGTTTTGAATCAAAGACCAGTTTTAAAGGACTTGGTTATGTGATACTTTTTTCTTATTATTTGATGAAGTATATTATCAGTAATGTTACAGACAGGATAATGGTAGAACATAATCTTTGCTCTTAAGATACCTGTTTCCATTCTTTTGTCTTGCTGCAACCCAAGCAATCAGTAAAAGTATGATGTTTATTCTTCCTCACATGAACAGATTAGTTAACAGACTTATATACCAAATGTTCAGCCCTCCATGGTAATAGTTCCTTATTACAGACAGCATATGTGTGTGTGGTTCTTGGTTTGTTTTGGTTTGTTTTTTTGTGTATTGTTGTGTAGCAGAGAAAGAAATTCTGCAATGAAAGAAGTTAGGCTGGCTGGACTGATACTGCAGAGTGATACAACCTGAAAACTTGGTATTTGGTTGACACCTATAGAATTAAATATTATGGTATCAATCAAAATAATTTTTGATGAGGGAAATAGAGGAAGAAATAAATGTTGCAACTCAGGCCTCCAAATGTTCAAATAATCGTGTATATATTATATGTATATATTGTAGGTATACATGTGTATAAATAAACATGTACACATAAACTTGTAACACAAGCATTTAGTACTGTGTTGATGCTAATCCCATATTTTTCATGTTTGATAGAACATAAGAAAATAATTTTTTCACTGTAAGATGATAATCAAGTCATGATGGAAGTTGTCTTCATTTTAATCTGTTTGGACAAGTTATTCTCACTGTCATCTATTTGGTCAAGTATAAGATATCAATGTAGACCTCCTCTAAATCATGAGATCTGCAGGTTAACACATGTTTTAGCAACAGAGAAGTGAGGAGAAAGGTGATGCTTTATATGTAAGTCTAGAGCAATTTACAGTGTTATTTGTAGAGGTTGTCCCATGTTTCTGCCTTATAAAAACTAGGATGTCTTGACTTTCCACAGATTATTCCATGCCACTTGTACATTCCACGTCCTTAAAAATTATTGCAGTCTGACTACTGTAAAATACGGTACACTGGAGAATGAAAGACAACTATTTCAAACCATGGTGTCCCAAGAGAAAACATTTGATTTTAGGAAGCTGGGGAGGGGGGAAATGTCAAATGTTTTTGTTTCACTAATTTATGGTTGCTTACGTTTTGCCCTGCTCAATAAAGGTATCAGTAACCTTTCTAGTAAGCTTTGAACCCATTTTGAAATTTGCTATTTAATGCAAAGAGCTATGTGATGTTATGTAATGAGGGCAAAAATTACTACATGCAATTTTCAGATTTCCCAGGGTCACTTTTTGATAGCAGTGAAACTATACCACTATGTTTTCAGGTAGACATTTTAAATATTTCATGCCCACGTGTAATACAAAGATTAATATTATTGAAAAGAATGATAGTAGTTTAGAGCTTGTTATTCTCTCATGGCTCTCACTTCTAGAGGGAGAGAGAGTCCTCTTTACCTACATAGGATGCTCCACAAACCCAGGTAGAGAAAGCTAGTTTGGGTAGCTCTGCAGCTCTATTCCTGTTACGGATTAGCAGTTTTTACTTCATATGTGGAGGAACAGAGAACACAATGGGAGACAGCAAATGGAAGACCTTTTGGTCCTGGCTCAGATTTGCCTTTGTAACTGATGTGATGTTTTATAGGATTGAACGGGACATTCATGGCTTATGATATTTCTGTTGATGGTATAAATGTTCTTTGTTAATTCACTGGTTCCATACTAGTGTCAGATTAAAAAAAGAAAAAAAGCACTAAGTTTAATATAGATAAAAATACAGTGGTTTTTTTAATGTGATGAAGTGTGACTTGCAATGTGAATGCAAAATGTGAAATTTATTTAATTCCTACTAAAGCTTAAGTAATTAAGGATGCAAGTTCAACCTTTCTATTCATCAGCATGTCTTAGACTTTGACTTGTTACTCATTTTCCTAACTACAGCCATAATTCCAGAATTCTCCTGAATTCTTGAGAGATGTGAATGGTTGATGCTGTTAGGTGATAAAGTATTCAAGCATGATTTTGAGCATATTTATAATTAAAATATTAATAGAAAATATGGCTGTTGAGTTTAATGGGGTTGTGTACAGGATATCTGAAAGATTTGTAAGGAAACAGGACTTCAGGGACTAGGTTCAGCTGTCAAACTGAATATAAACTAATAGTAATGTTGGACTGATACTGGTTTAACTGTTAGATATTACAGACTTAGTCCAAATTTTCAGTTTAAGTAAGTTATCATTTTGTTGACATAGCTGAGCTATAAAAATATATTCAATATGTTGTGGTAAGGAATCCGTCTTACAGGTTTTTTCTTCATGATTCTGAGATACAGGCTTTTCTGTCTGTCTAACAGACATTTTCTCCCATGCTGTCATCAACTTACATCTTTATTACTGCAATGTCCTTTTCTTTGGCTTTGACAAATGCATTTTTGCTTCATTTATATTCACCCAGACAGCAAAGAAGCTGTAAAGATCATTTTTCAGTCCATCATTTTTTCTTGGTTTGCTTCTTCTTTAGCTCCCTTTCCTTAATAGCACCAAGGAAAACTTAAGACACTTTTTCTTTCAAGGCCTGTAATGGACTAATACCAACACCTTAGTTGTCATCTCATATTCAGTGTTGAGATGCTGCCTGCCGGTTTATCAGCCGGTGATGACAGCCTCATCACGTGCTTGAGCTCGCAAGAAAGTATCTGTGCTATCTCCCAGGTTAACCGTTTTACTTAAATGGAGCACTTAATGCAGATCCTCAGTTACTTTCTTCTAAATCCTTACGTAAGATCTGTTTTTCTGCAATACCCGGAATAGATTTGACAGGTAGGCATGAGTCTGTTCATAGCACTTACAGTCACATTGACTAGCTTTGTGTTGCTTCTTTTTCCTTTTCTGTGAATGTGTTGTCCCTTGTTTTATAGTTGAGACATAATATCTTCTGCGTAGTGACTGTCCTTTATTCTCCGATTTATACAGTCTTTAAAATAATGATTCTTTAATCATTATTTTGTATAAATACTAAGGAGTAAGTCTCATTGACCTCATGACCAAAACGAATGTGTGCGCAATTATCTTATTAAAATTTAGATAAATGCTCTTGTTTTTTTCAAATGTTTCGTTATGGTGATAGTATTACAAGCCTAATATTAGTTCAAACAATAATGTGAACCACCCATCTTCCTACATCATATGACCAATAAAATTTTAACGAAATTAAGGTTATGTTATTACCTGTGTAAATGTTTATGCCTTATGAAGTTGTTGTCAGGTTTATCCTTAGATTAAATCTTAGGTTTTGTATATGTTGGTTTTAAGATGGATGTCTGTTTCAGGGGATAGTGAAACATTTCACAGATCCTGTATTTGAATGGAAGTCAGATACAGGATGATTTTGAAGTGCATCTTTAGCTTAGGGATGGAGTGAGCACTGTCAACATCTTTGGTTTGCTTTGCCTTTCCTTCCCTCTTCAATAATTCCAATTCCAATAATTCCAGTTTTGGGGTGTGAAAGCCATTGTTCGTACCTGTGGTCTGTTTTCTGCCTGCTAGATTCCAAAGTTCCTGAAGCTTCACGTTATTCCCTGAAATATAGGAATAACGCTCTATTTTTGTGAGTGAGCCCTTGACACGTAAAGGCTACTGGCTAGTATTACTTCAGGCCTAATGTCAAATTCTCTTTCTTGCAGAGGATTTGACACTGATATTAAGTGATATTAATATTAAATGTGAAAGTCTGAAATAATCATAACAGTTTAAAAATATTGAGCTATTGAAAAGGCTTGGTTTTATTCCCTAGGAATGTTTTCTAAGAACATATAAGTGAGGAGCATATTGTCTCCTTATTTCATTCTTGGACTTGTCTGCCAATTTTCTTCATTACAGTATTGCGGACTTTGCATACAATCACAAAGGAGTCTGCAGCTTGCATTTATCAGCTTTTGGACTGTTACATTTATAACAGGTATATTTTTTTATTTCACGTTTCACGTGAATTTACACTTCTATTAAGTAGATGCTTGTATGTGAGCTAAAATTACTTGAAAAGGAAGGATTTAAAGAAAGACATCTCTGATTCTATACACTTGTCAGAGTGTGTATTTGCTACAGCTACACAAGTTAAATGATGTAACTCTGCATCCTAAAAATGGAATTAGTAGATGGTTACAGAGGTGACTGAATACAAGATACTTGGAAGACAAATTTAAATCATACTGCTGTCTGCATGAGTAACAAGCTTTCGTTTAAAAAGTTTAATATGAATATCCTTCCTAGTGATTATCTACTATAGAAACGTGTCATATATCAGAAACGTGATTTTATACCAAGTTTGTATGCTCACCTACAGTAGTATGGGTTTCCCTAATCTTTTGTGATCTTGTTCCTAGTTTATGATGTGAGTTTTTAAATAGTTACTTTTTCTGTATTAAAGTACAGGACTTCTCACTTCATATGATATGAGGCATAACTAATAAATGTGTTTTTAATTTAGCTTCTTGGTGAGTACTGTGCTAGAAATTTAGTTCCCATTGCTACTGCAGTAAAAATAAATGTTTTTCAATTAAAAAAAAAAAAGAGTAATGTTTCTGAATGGATTAGTTTTGTGAACAGAGGAGTGTTTATCCCTCTGAAAGCTCTATGATTAGATGGGTTTGTGGTTCTGGATCTTGCACCCTCCCTCTTCCATGTATGGAAACTAACAGGGTCTTTGCTGTGAATGTACCAAAACCTGTAAAAAGTTAAGGATTGTGAATGTGTAAATCTTTCTGACTTTAAACATTGCTGTGATTTTATTCCCTGCTGTGAGCACTTTTGGAAGACATTCAATATGTTGTCATGTGTTGCAAGAAACTGGAAGCTCTGCTGTTTTAGACTTTGAACATCATAGCTAGTGATCTAAGAGGTTGCTCCTTAATCTCCAAGTAGTGGTAGTAGACTACTGGGAGTTAGCACTGTTGAATCATTTATATTCAGAAGAGCCAACTTAAAATAATAAAATTACTGACAATTTTGCAACAGAGAATGAGGTGATTAGTAAAAGGGCTGTATCTAAATACAGTCTTACAGGAGAAAAAAGCATCAGTTGTCCATTAGTCCTGACTTCAACTATTACAGTCTCAATTTAACTGCTCTTTTATCAACTTAGTCAAAAGCTTCTGCATCTTTTGATTATCATTAATATCTTGACTTGGTCTCCACGTGTGAGTATATTGTAAATTAAACGCAGAGACATTTTATCATACAGTCTTAGAAATAAAAGTTTTGTCCCACAGAAATTATTATCGCAAAATTTTAATATTAAACTGAAATATAATGGATAGACTGTACATCATCCTTCTTTTAACTTCGAGAAACTAGTGGTGCTTGCCTTGTACCAGGATGAGGAGTTGCCCTTTGTCTAGAAAGTTACTGCAAGGTTCTAACCAGTTTATACAGTACACTAAAAATGGTTTAAGCACCATGAAAAAGCAAATAAAACTTCTTACGCCACCCTTTCTTATCTCTGAAACTTCAGTGTGGCTTTCTGTGATCCTTTTTCTTCTGATGAGACTGCAGGCCTATTTTTCCTATTTTATACATTGTTCGTCCTCAAAAACTTGGTAATAAATGTGCAAAGCTTAGAGTAGAAATCATAAAAATACCCAACAAACAAAGAAACAAAAAAACCCACACTTTTTGTTTATATTTTATTCAGCTAGCAATGTGCATATTTTTATACCTAAATTCACACCTTTTTCTTTCTTTTGCTTGAGTTTATAGGCCAAAAGTTCATAGTAATAAATTAAAAAGCCATGTCTGGCTGTTTAAAAATAATATTTAATTTAGCTGCAGCCATACAGGTAAGTTTTGGGTTCTGTATCTGAATTTGAAATCTGCGCATCTGTTTCTGTTGCCCCTCTTTCCATCTACCTCCCTCTCTCAGAAGTCATAGTTACATAGTAACATTGGAAGTTATAGTACAATGATATTGAATTGCAAGTAGCTTGAATATATATATTTGTTGCTGAAACTCAGAAGTTACTCTGTGCTATGAACTAGTCTAATATCAGATAAATCACAGGAGTCAGTGATAACTAAGCCTTGCTCTCTCCGAAGCAATTGAGCAAAACCAGAAGTCCTTGGGTAGAAGATTTAGCTGCTTATGGAAAGAGGTAAATAACTAATTGCTGCAGGCATTACTTACCTTGGGAGATTTGTCTAGTTTTTAATGGATCTATCTTCCACTCTAGAGAATATTGTTTTGAAAAAAATTCATTTATACTGAAATAGGATAGCCAAAACAGAAAGAAATTTTCAAAATCCCTGCTGAAGGAGGCTAGTTCTACGAGGCCAGCATACTGTATCATTAGGACTTCTTGTCTTGGGAATGCAGCATGAAAAGTAGAAAAGTGAAACCTTGGTGATAAGAAGCATGGCAAGGGACTTCAGGTTTTGATACTGATATAAGTAGAATAAATATATTTCCTTAATTTTTTTCAACTTTTATAAATATTTGTAACTGTAGTCTTTATTATGAGTGTTGAGATTCAGTAACTTTATTTTCTTTTTTACCCTAACCTGTTTCAAGTGTCATTTCAAGACGCATGGCTTTTATCAAGCCATTTGTTACTCAGGAGTTTGATAATCTGAAAATTAAAGTACTGGGAGATAGTAAGAAGTGCCTTCTTCCCCAGCACATTAGTTGAAAACATCTAAAAGGGAACAAGGTACATCACTGTAAAAGCTGCAGTGGTTTCTAGAAGAAATGTGTAAGAGGTAAGAAGAATACAGAGAATTATTTTCCAGTAATTGCCAGCTACCTTTGCTTGCAAGTAGGTGGGGAGTATGCTTGAAGAGGAAGGGTCTTAAGAAATCTTATGTTACTCATCAGAACAATTTGGAGACATATTTTGACTCATTACACACAAGTGTCAGTGTGTAATACTTCTGCTTTTGTTTACTATATTAAAAAAATATCTTAAGAAAGGATATAATAATTTATAATCCTGAATACTCTTTTTTTTTTTCCTCCATGTAAATGTTCATGCCTTTGGAAAAGTATTTTTCTTCAGTTGGTTCCAAATTAAGTTACTATTTTAATAGTGTACTTTTGTGATAGTCAGGGAATATGTTGCAATTTTAGATTATGCATCAAATTAAAAAGTTCGAACGTGAGCACTTAAAGTGCAATTTTGTGCTTTCATTTCATGTGCAATATACAGTAGTTCATTAACTTCTACCCCTTCTGTCATGTAGAACAAAATCTTAGACAACAGATTTAGTGCATTTGACAGCTGAGGTTGTAATACCGTATATTAGTAGGACCGAGCTGTAACTGTAATGTTTTTCTGTGTTCTTCAAAAAGGACAAAGCAACTGTATGACAAAAGTAGCAGTCCTTTATGCTTGCTAAATCAATTATATGCGACATTAGCTAATATTTGTTTTCCTTATTTTTCAAATATTAATCTTTTAAGTAACAAAAAAAAGATGTTAACCAGGTGCATGGTTCAATACAAATATTATGTGTAGATATGATTCATGTTACAGAGACCAGTTAGATTGAAAATGGGTTACATTATGTAGTTAGGCTTAAGGTTTAATGAAATAAAGACAACCCTGTGAGCCAGGTCTAAATTAGAAATAAAGTAACTTTAAATTACATTTGTAGTCAGTGGAAAGACATGAGTGTGAGTCAGTCACTTTTGATCTCGCCCTACTCTCTGCAAATGTTTATTTCACTCAATTAATTACAAAGGATCATGGCATTGGCAGAAATTAGAATTAATATGTTAAATACCTACATTTAGTGGCATGAATATTGAAGATTCTTTGCAGACTTCCTTGAAGATTTGACTCTCTTTGCATGCCCAAATATCGTTCCTTGTACTGACTGTTACCAGAGACGTTGTCAGTCAGGAGGAGGGAGGGAAGCTCTTAAGCATCCAGGAGCAAATCCAGTGGAGGCTGCTGAATAGAGGGAAAGAGATATTGAATTTAATTCCACTTGTAACACGTGCTGTTGTGTGGGGAAAAACTATGGAGCATAGTGTTTATACAATTTGTATTGCTTGAAAGATACCTTTAAATTCTGAACGTTTTCCTGGGAAGGAAAAGGTATGTGTTTCTTTAGCATGCATTCATTCTTCGGGGCAGAGTTACTTGACTTTGAGAGCCCCAAGCCCTCCCCCTTTGTGTGGAGCTCTGTTTTTTTATTATTGTTACTTGAATTTAAGGAATTCCGTACTATAGCTTTGAATACAATATGGTTTTCGTTGAAAACACATCCATGTGGTAGTAATAGGAAGATGATTTTCAAAGGTACAAACAACAAAATGTCTAGTATCTACTTCTGAACATGCTAATTTTAACTCTTGTTTAAGTAGTGAATTTTATCCCTTTACTGTAACTGAGTGAACCCTAGAGTGTATTTTTATTTTACTTATAGTTATTCTGTAAAGTCATACTATATGTTCTGTATACTCTTGCCAATAATTGGTTTCTTGTATTTTATTGATAAGTTTTAAACCTTTCATTTTGTACAGTGACTAATTAGCAGAGAAACCAAAAAACGGGTATTATCAACATAGCACTTGGTCCCTCACTATCTACCATAATAGTATCTTCAAAATCAGAGTTTCTTAAAGAAGGAAATAAAAGGATTACAAAAACCAGAGGAAAAGGAGAGTTACCTGAAAGTAGAACTTCAGAAATCATTCCAGTAATAATGGCTTAGTTATAATTTCTTTCTCAAACTCTGGGTACCATAAGAACTGTAGGATCCTAATACTTTAATTTTGTAAAGCTGACTACCTGGTGTTACATATCCACAGTTTACCAAAATCTTTATTTCATTATACTCCCTGAAAATTGCGTATTTCGAATGTGATTAGATTGATCCCATTAACCTTACAGTGCCATTGGTCAGCTTTTCCTATTTGCCCGAGGAATTAATTCTCAATTTTTAATGGAAATTGCTCGGTGAAATTTGTGCTAGATGAAGTGCGTTTTTTCTCTATTGTTTTCATTAATGCTGTTGTTTTAATTGCAGGAAAATGCTTAATATGGCTTTATGTCCCTTACTTGATTGTTTTGTTGAAGGTCATCCTTGCAGAATGAACTGACACCAAATAAATAGGCCCAGATGTAGCAACAAAAATGAATAGCAAATGCATCTTTTGGAGTAAATGAGACTGGCCTGACCGGAATGTGGTGTAACATCGTCATAGAAACTCTAGTTTTCGGGTTCATATAGTTCATTCACATGTAAGATATTTAATGATAGATAATAACATTTTCCTGAGGTGAAGAGCAGCACTTGGACATTTTTTTTCCAGATCTGTGTATTCTGAAACTCTAGAAAGGACAAAATGTTGCTGTGGTTGACATGCTGGATTTTGTGGCATGTTGTGCTGCTGTTGTTGGAGTAAACTACAAAGCAGAAAGGATGCAAGTGTCACTCATTGGGCCTCTGGCAATCATACGAAGTGATTTCTCCAGTTACTTTATCAGTATCTATAGTGAGAAGCTGTATGTTTCCGTCTTGGTCACTATATCTAACTTTAATCTTTACTGAATTATACTTCTCAATAAAAGACTCGCAAGTGATTACAAAAAGTAAGATGAAATTCTATAATAGTTATTTTATAACAGTGTAATAGGCATTGCAGGTAACTTGCTGTCAGAAAATAATTTTACAATGCTGTTTCCAACGTGGGTTACAAGTTTTATTGTTGGTTGTTTTTAAAAATTGTCACAACTGTTGGCACCCGTATGTATTTTATGTTTCTCCCCATTATCAGGATATCACACAAAGTGATGATAGATTTTTTAATTTTTTTTTTAAATCCAAAAACTAATAAAGTTTTTTCCAAGATACAGAGGATCCACAGTTCTTTTATGTTCAACTAAAGACCATACAGGGTGAAATGCTTTAGCAAATCTGTAGTGTTCAGAAAAACACGTATCATTAATGCCACTAGTGTGCAAACAGCACAATGAATCCAAATTTATGAAAATGTAATATTGTCCTAGAACTCATAAATCACTTGCTTAATCAAAATCAAGTTGGTAGGAAACTTTTTCCCCCCCTCAAATCTTTGAGATAAGCATATGAAGAGGAAGAAAAAAAGCTGTTTAGGGACAGAGGACTCTTGATAGTCTCTAAAAAACCTAGTCATTGTGTCAATAAGTTTATTTAAATAACTTTTGCTAGACTTTTAAAATTATGTTTTGGCACAATTTTGTAATTACATTTAAGTAGAATCTGAAATGATTAAGTAGTTACATCTAAAAATCACATTGTATGTCATAATTAAAATAGAATTCTATTTCACTTATTCTAGAAAAAAGAATGTGATGAAAAGTATATACATAAAATACAATGGGTATGAAGAATATAGTTTGTCTAATAAGCCTTTGGGAAAGAAGATGCAAGAATAAGGACTGATTTTTGTTCACTTATCCATCAATAAAGTAGTTTCTTGATAAACCTCCAGGTCTTTGGATGGCTTTAGGTGAACCAGAATAATAATTCAGTTTTGGCTTCAATTGAGGTATTTCACAAATTCAACTCACCATTTTTTAGTAAGTGCTACTGTCAAAGAGTTAGATTGTATACAGAGAGAAAAAAGGCACAGTCTTTTGAATAATTTGAGTAGGACCTCAGGGATCCAAAGGAATGCTGCTGTTACATAAATACAATCATGCTTGTTTTCAAAGCATACTCACATGGGCACATTAAAAATCAATAAAATATAAGTGCAATAAATAGGCTGCAAAACCAAAAGTATTTTGCAAATATGCAGAGCAATTCAAGTATAATTTGCAGAGTGTTTTACCAAAATGTGAAGGTTTTACTCTTTCCATTTTATAGTTGAGACTAGCACACATCATTGTTCATACTGCATAATACGATCCTGACAGAAAATGAGATGAAAAAGCTGAACTCAGGTTTTTACATCCATATTCTGGTGTCATCCTTGTTTTTAAAAAGTGCTGATTCATTCTCGATATCCTGTTCTTAGCTTATCTTAAGTGAGTACAAAAACCAAATGAGACTTACTACCAACAGAAAATGAAATTACAACCAGAAATTTTAGGACTAGCAAAACTTCAAAGGTATTGAATCTCCCGGTTCATGTTAAAAAAACTAACCAACCAAAAAAGAAAAAAAAAATCCCACCAAAACCCAACCAAAACCATCCAAAGTAGAAAAGACTGTCTGTGCTACCTAGTTGATAAAAAAACAACTGTGCTTTTTAATATATTCATCTATCTACCCTCCAACTATGATTTGTGCATTGAAACAGCACATAATGCATAAATTTCCATGACGTTTGAATTATCACCTGTTTAACAGAACAGTACACTTCTTGGAACTGGAGGGGATTTTTGATTCTTGCAAATTCCATTGGATGTTCTTATCAGTCCACATTTCATTTTTGCTACATTATGATTGTGCTGTATTTTGAATGGTTTCATCATAATTATTTCTTTCTCAGAGTAAACATTGAGTTTGTCTTAATTGCAGAATTATCAGATATTTTGTCTTCAGTAAAGTTGCCTGTCTTAACAATTTGAGCCTTAGGATAAAAATATCTACATAATAGAGGACATTTACTGTAGAAAAGCAATGCCAGACTATCAAGTGTGTCAACAAATTATACTGAAACTAATTCAGCTAAAAGTGATGTGAATACCAACAGAATTGAGAAGGTTGACCAAGAGAAAATGACTAATGCTGGAAACATGAAGCTGGAAGGTGTTTTAACATTTATTTTGTAATGCCCATTTCTGCAGACTTAATGGGGAGAGAATTAGACACAGAATAAATATAGTTTTAACTTAAGGAAAAACTACATGATCTAAAAACACATTAAGTAATTCAATGGATATCACAAAATTGAACAGATTAGAAAATACCCCAGTTTATTTCAGAGCAACTAAAATCCAGATAATCAGCAAAAGAAATTCAGTATCCAAAATTATACTCTCTAATGAAGTCACTGAATTCATTTGAAGATTTCATCAAAATTAGAAATTCAAATATAAAGTTTTTGATAGGAGATTTCTTCAGGTGATCAATGCACCGCATTGTTCAGTGGTTGGAGTAAGGACCAACTGGAAAGTGAGATCTGAGCTTTTTTTCTAATTCACAATATTTTTATGGGCAAATCTCTAAGATTCAGTTCTGTTTTGAAAGGTGACAGACAGAAAATGACACCTTTTTATTCAGATGATTGCATATAGTCAATCATTATTTTCACAGCAGAAGATAAAAAGTTCATCTGTCTAACTCAAAATATCTAAGCACTCAATTGAATTTTGTGCTTTCTTATTACTGACATCACTTACTCCATTAAAAACCTACTTTAAGAGTTTAAGGGATTCCAAAGATACTAGTAGGACCCTACACTGAACACGATGTGCCTTCCATCTCTTGGCTAGCTTATATCTGTGAAACCTAAAGTACGAGAAATTTTTTTTAAAAATCAGTCCATAGTGTTGGGCTTGCTTTCATTGAGTATGTTTTAATATACACTTGGTTACTAAAATTCACTCATGTTGTGAATGTAAGAGTTTTCTGCTAGCTAACTGCCCAGTCCTTTAACTGAAATGATAAAATTTAGTGAAAAAAGACGACTTAACGTTACTGGCATGATTTTCACACATATACCTACCTAAAGGATGCATGTTTCAGTCTGTTTTGCATAAAACCAGTGACACTATGATAAAGCATTCCGGATTACTGCCATATTCACTTGTATATATTGGTAATATTTCTGGAATTTATACTAAATGCAAGGAGGGGACAGAGGGGAAGGGACAGTCTAATTGTCAAAATCAGGGAAAGAGCAGCTGCTTGTTAGTTACTAGCTAAAAGTAGCTGTAGCTATGTGTCTGAACTGCAGATGGGTCATGTTTGCAGCTGATGCTCTGATGAGCTTTAATGTGTCTTCTTTTTTGGCCCATTCACTCTGAATTAAAAGCATAATCGTTCCTAAGTTAAGGATTTTGATGCTTTGCTAGAAGTCAAATTGGGTACTATACTAAATTGTACCAGTTTTGAAATGTTTTATACTTTTAACAATTTTTTTTAGTCTTTCAAGTTATACGTTATATCATCTATGTCTTATGTAGATGACATCTACGACCGTATTTTCTTCAGAAATGTTCTGATCCACCCATTTGACATCAGATCAGGTATTAAAATCTAAAGGCTTCCAACTTTCGGCTTTTCAGATAAAATCTTGTCAGTAATCTAGAGGGTGAAATTATAGAAGGGAATGATTAATTATCTTTTCCTGCTGTTCAGGTTCCTAGGAATCTTTTTCAAATCATTTGATTACAGTTGCTAAATAGAGTTGCTGAAGATGCACTGTAAGAAGCACTAGAAAAATCCAAACCACAGAATTCCTGAAGATATAAGCAACATACGCAGCTAAATATAGACGCTTTGGATCAAAGGAAAGTAAGAACTCTTGTTAGTCTCAACTGCCGTCCTCGTGATTAACAGCTAAATCTTTCACTTGGCAAAACATGCCTGTATGTTTGTATAATCATTGAAATAGAGTTCTGTGTGACTACATCTGAAACTTGTAATGCTTCTTTATCACTAGAATTAATTTCACCTGATGTATAGACTTTATATATTTTAATGCAGGCAAGCAAGTGTTGTTTCTTCCTGACATGTCGTTCATCATCTGCTCTGGCTCTGACCGTAATGAAGTCTCCCATCATAAAGTAGTGTGATAGCAGCATAAATATAATGTAATAACAGCATGATTTAACAGCATGAATCAGCAGTGCACTGTTGTGGCGTTCCAAATCTGTACTGCAACTTCGCTATCTCAACAGAATGTTAGAAAGTAAATGAGGTAGCATTAGGGTTGGAGTGGTTCCAGTCATCATAAGTAGACTGACTTCATGGTTCGCTGGGGCTTCAAGGATGCCATCTCCTCCTATTTCAGTCTTGCTGAGCGTGTTATCATTTCCCTTGTGGCAGCATGACCACTTACCAATAAGTGATGGAGTGTAGGTCATGAATGAGAAATTGTAATGAAAGAATTTGACATTTTATTAACTTTATTTAGGTTTACTTTTCAGAAAGAAATCCATTCCAGTTAAAATTATTTTGGGTATTTTTAGCTATTTGGATAGTCTTAGATATTTATTTTTGCTTCCATGAAGATTTTAAATACTCAATTACTTTTTGTTAATGTATCTACCACTTAAAGCTTATCAGAACTCTTCTTAGTGATGGGTTTGTTCTCTTCATGGGTAGGCATCGTTGTACACTTGAGAGTGCTATCCAAAGGCCTTTCTTAATTTTCAGGAAGCCTCTAAATAGGGAAGCTCCCAGGTATCAGAGGATAATACTGTAAAGAGACTGCAGTTGTCTAGTGGCCACAGTGTGTCCAGCTAAGAATAATAATAAGAGTTATTAATATTGTCTGCAAAAAATGGCCTTATCTTTATTTTCTTTCATGGATTTTCATGACAAACCTGTAACATGAAAGTTCTTCCTGTATCTTTGACAATTTTTATCTATCTCAGAAGACTCTGTGGGAAGAAAATAATATTATGTTTGTGAAGGTAATATAGTTTTAATTAAAAGTATTAAATTCTGTCAGCTTTGCTTAACCAGTATTTTTCTAATGATTATTATTTATGTAGTTACATATCCAGTATTTTTACTATCAGTTAAGAAGAACACAGGAAACTTTTTTCCCCACAGTGTCATTCCTAACAGCTTCATTTCTATCTTTATTCCTGAAAAGTGAATCTACATTAGATAACATTTGGTTGATAGATGTAAATGTGCAAGATAATGATTTCATATTGTGGTGTGGGGTTTGTTTTGTTTTGTTTTTTACTTTTAAATAGCATTTAACATTATCAACAAAAACATAATATGACGTCCTACCAGGAGGACTAAAAAAATATTCATGTTCAAGAGGAGGTTTGTCTAGTGAGGTTCTGGGGGAGTCAGTAATTGGCTTGATGCTATTCAGCATTTCCACTAATAAAATAGGGATAATAAAAATCTTTGCATGACACAGATTTACCATTCTGACAAAGCGAGAACAGAGCAGTTACACAAACCAATACTGGATCACTTGTTCAGTTGACCTCTTCAAGCATGCTGTATTTTGATATAGTCAAATTAAAAATTTTTGCAAATACAGGATGATCATGTGTCTGAAGTGAGAGTATCGTGGGATGCGTGGCTTCTGAAGAGATCCTAGGGGGCATTACTGGCAGCTATCTCACATGGAAGTAATTGGATCCTTAAATTAATGAACATAAGAGCTTGTTTTGCCTTTTGGTGGGTTGCATTTTGTTTGGTTTTTTTTTTTTTTTGGTAATGCTGCATCCAGTTCTGATGTCTGAAGTCAAAGACGTAGATATGGCTCAGAGAGGATGACTGAAGTCCTGGACATATTTAGTTTGTCAAAAAGAAAACCAGTTGATTAATATATGAGAAATTCGACAACAAAAAAATCCTAAGACACTAACAAAATAAGTAATGCATTTCTGCAGCAAATCAATGTTTTTCCTGAAAGAAAAAAATGGTTTCGGTTTAGTTCCTGTTATCTACACAAGAGGTCAGACCAAGATAAGTAATGATCTTTTGTGGCTTTAACTATAGGAATCAGCCCAAGATTTCTGTTGTGTATCTCACAAATAATACTGCTACTGATGTATACAGTTGCTATCATGTATAGATACAGAAAACATCTGAAGTTCTCACAGTTGTTGAAACGATTAGACAATGAGTTGGCCTTAGAGTACAATTTTGAAATGGCAGTTGTCATTTCTAAAACATGTAATGTTTCTGCCTTCACGCAATTACCTCTTAAACATTTTGATATCTAGTAGTTTTTAGTTATCCTTACTAAGATGTACGCAGTGTTAGAACCCCATTGCCATTGTAAAATACAAATCTAAAATTGTAGATCTCTGTAAAGCCTAGTTGCAGAGAAAAAGCACTAATTTTTTTAAAAAGGCTTCAATAGTTGTTAAGTAATCACTGCTTTTTTTTATTACTATTTTTTGATTTTTGTCACCATGTCCAATAATATAATTGAACTCAAGAAATGGGTTCATTTTGTTCTGCCAGTAAATTGTGTCCTTCCTTATCTTGGAAGCCTGAAGTAACAGGAAATATATGTATGATTTCTCATCTAAGGATGTTGAGACCAAACCCCACACAGGTCCAGCAATGCGTTTTGCAGGCTGGGAGGAACCCCTTGCAAAATTGGGGTCCCCTCTCACCTGCTCGTGCTGTCAAGAGTTGTGTTTGGTCTGACTCCTGCTAAAGGACGGGAAGGATGTGATGCAGGGGGTGTGTAATCTGGAGAGATTTCCTGTAAGCCTTGCTTTATGGGTTGTATTTTACAGAGACGCTGCTAAAATCCAAGTTTTAAATCAAATCTTCCACACAATGAAAATCTGATTTTATTGTCCTGTAAGTTTCCAGAAAAAGCACTTTCTGACTACTATAAGGTATTTTTCTCTCATCAACCAATGTTTTTATTTTTTTTTCAGTAAATACAACAAAGGGATCTCTGTGTTTTCTCCATTTCAATATAAAAAGGATTTTCATGAACAAAGAAAAAACTCTTGTTCTTCCTGAGCAATTTAAGTGACCTGCTAAACTAAATGCACTGGCAGGGCTTCCATTTAGTTAGTAATTCTCAGCTGTCACTGGAGACATCTCTCTACAAAGAAAACTGTTTTCTTTCCATGTTTATTTCTTCAGCAGAAAGTGCTGCATAACAATGTCAATTATTGGCCTTATCAGTGTGTAACCCTGGAGAAGACTAAAATCACAGGAGCCTGTACACTTGACTACCAAACTCAGTCAAAACTACTGATAAGAGAACAAAGAGAAACTAAAAGCTTTTTGGAGTATGAGCTGAATAATAGGATGAAGTGACATATGCCTTTCTTCGAGACAAGCAGATGGAGGAGGATTAATTTTCTTTCTTTCAATCTTCTGTTCTCTCCTATGGTTTCCTAAATACTGGTGCATGTAGATTTTGCTGTCTTACAACAAAATTGTCTCATTGCAACTGCAAGACAGTAAAAATAACAAGAATTAGAATGCCTATTGTTTTGTCATCTACTTGTAAACAAATTGGATTTAAAATTCTTCCAGAAATGCCATTATAGCAGATTTACTATTGCCATCGTAGCCTCCTAGTTAGCTCTTTCAGCTGCCATAAAGATCGAGATCTTTACACATGACAACTCCTTTGCTCTCTGTAGTGTTTTTTGCATTAGGTGTCACTTTGCAAATATAGTAAGAGCTCCCATTTATCCCATCCTAATTCTTTTGCTGCACAGCAGCATTTGCTTGCTGTTAGCAGAGTGAATAGCAATGGTTGCATCCAGACCTCAGGAACTGATTCACTAAAGCTTTGTGTTAATTTTTTTTTTTATCACAATTCTTACGCATGTGCTTAGTTTCTGGTGCTGATCTGCACAGGACAACAGGTTAAAAAGGGGTCTGAAATCCTTAATAGCTGTTGTTCTCTACCACATCCTTTCTTAAAGATTGCCGCCCTCAAGAAAAGATAACAGAACATAGCATGGAGCTGCCTCTGAATTGCCAGCTCGCAGGCAAGCCTATTAAAGCAAACCGAAATTGCCAGCAGTCATATACCTCTGAAAGTTATATTTCATGGAGTTGATGTCTTTATTCTCTTCTGTGAGAAAAGGCCACATCTTCCAAGCTGTGCTATAGTTTCCTCTTGGAGATTATGGTGATAAATACAGGAATTCCTCCTCTCATCTGCCTGCTAAGGACCAGATGAGAGATGTAGTCACTGTGGGCAAAGCAGCCTATCAAACACTTACATTACACCACATAAGACACCACTGAATTATTTTTCCACTAGAAATATTATTACATTTTTCACCAAACCCTTAAACACCTTTTGGTCATGTTCATTTATTTAAACAAAATGGTATTTTATTCACAAGGTATGGTTTTGTAAAAGAAATAATTTTGTCAAAAGCCCAATTCTCCAGTGAAAATCAATTTGGGTATAATGTTTTCCTTAAAACCTATTAGGTTTATGTGAGGTTTTGACTCTTTAGGTAATCACTTCATGCAGATTTTTCAAGGCTTTTCTCTGAATCTCTGAAGGCCACAAACCTTTTCGTAATGTAATTCGAATTTTTACAAAACCACATGGGTGTGAGAACCCTACACCTGGGAGAAATACTGCAAACTATTATTAATATTTAGTTTATGTAATACTAGCATCTGTTACATGCTAAATTGTTATGAAAACAGTATTTCTGTCTATATATTGATTTTCCATTATTTTAGTAAGATTTGTCCTTACATAGCGGAAATTTAAGGATTTTGACTTGATCTTTGATGACCGATCTGGAGCTGCTTTGCAATTATCAGAGTGCTCCTGTCAAAGCGCTCTGTTGGGTATTGATACCATGATAGGGGCCATTGCTTTCAATGTGCAGATTTTTGTGAAGTTTTAGAGTGTAAACTTGTTTATTTCCTTCCATGTATGGACTAGAATTACCAAGAAGAGGTACTCATGGCCTAAGTACTTTTAGGACTTTAATCTTGGAAATCTTAAAAATCAGCAGCCAGAAAAGATTAACCCCAGCCCATCGTCACCTACTACTGAAAAGACATTCAGTTCTTCTCTCGTGTTTGTGTCTGGAGGCTGTTCCTTTGTAGATAAGAAAAGAATAAATCCTACATTCAGCTGCTGGTTTGCAAACTTGTATTTTCCATGGATGTTGAGGTGTTCATCATCTTATATAGAAATTTGATCTCAAATTTTGGTTGGCCAAAGCTGAAGTTACAGATTTCTATTTTTATGAATATAGTGATATGTAAGAAAGGCAATTAAATATTATATAAATAAAATGTGTTAGTATTTTAATTCTCTTAGAATCCTGGGGCCTTAGGATATTTGTATGTACCTTAGGGCTTCCATGTACTCCATTTAGAATTATTATTTTCCCATGGTCCCAATAATATATTCTTTGTCTGCGTGCTTTTGAAAAATTGCATCTCTCTGGGACTTTCACGTGAGTTATGTGTTTGGGTTTTATGTAATCTCTTCAGAATTATGTTTAACAGCAACAGTAGATTGGGTAATGAAGAACTGGCCCTAGCAGAGTATTAAAAGAAGGTAGCTTATTTAATTTTGTAAAACAAAGCTTGAGAGGGAGTATGATTATCTTCCAGAATGCATTTGGATTGCTTTGTAATGGGGGTGAAGAATTAAGTCATAACATAATTTTGGTGAAAGTTCAAGACTATATAAATTGTTCTACTTTGCTTTCTAAACCATTGGATAAAGTGAAGCACCTTCTATGTAAAATATCAGGAGGTGAAGAGCAGGATATATTTTCTGACAAAGCTTGATAAATTTATGTTACTGTGTGATACGGTAAGATTAATCCTAGTTTGGGTTTCTTGTTGTCCCCAAACAGACTGAAATATGTCTTGACAAGCACAATTGTTAATCACATTTGCGTAGTATTTATACTGGTTTAGAATATTTTTATTTTTTAGCATATAGTGTACAGTTGAATTATATTGTGTTAATTTGAATTAATGTTTCATTCTGATTGTCAATGGAAGCACTTTTGGAACTTCTCTCCAACTGAAGCATCATTTCTTCTAAGAGGTACAAAGGAAGTGAAATTTCATATATTTTTCTCTTAAGGCATCAAGGAATGATAGAGATTTGGGGGAGATGTTGGTGGTTTTGTATGTTGAGAGAACATACGCAACTTGGATGATCTCCTGTCTTGTGCCTGCGTGCTTTGCTTACCAAGGAAGCTTAAATGATTTCTTAATGTGAACAGTGGTGTTCTCCTGAGAGTTGAAGGGACTTTTGGATTAGTTGTTATTGAATTTTGTGAGCCTTGTCAGGTTGACTTGGAAATTTTCAGTTACCAGATTCTCTACCAGTGTAGAGACATAAAACTTTGGCCAGGTTCTTTATCTGTCATTTCCTTTAACTGCAATATCTTCATGAAGGTGGTTTGGTTTTTCTCTTCCACCGCCAAGTCATTGATTCTCTGTGTTGATGTCCTTAAGTCTGTTAGAGGTGCACAAATGCATTGTGGGTTTTGACATGGCAAGTGGGGTGCGTTTATTTATTATTCAGAATGAAACACCTATATATGGCTTCACATGGTGTGGGCGATTGAACGATGTAATGGAAATTGCCTCTTTCAGTCTTATATCCCTAGGATACTGACAATATTCCATTTGAATTATGTTTAGGAATTTTTTTTTTTTCACTCCAGAAAATATACTAGTTTAAGTAGCCACTACATTGTGGCATATTTATTGGATGTAAAAATTATATATCTCGGACAGCACTACTTAAGTTATATATACAGGCAAATTTTACATCAGCAATCCTTACTACATGTTTTTTTCTAAAACAAGATGATATTTTACTCAGAACAATTTACAATGTGAAATACCTTTTTGTCAAAACATACTAATTGCTTCAAGTCTGAAATACTTAAAATTTTGATACACTCTTGTCCCTGTGGTTCATTATATTCAATTGGTATGTTACGATTTTCTTTCTTTTTTGCTGAGCTTTTAGCTGTTCATACTACAGTGTTAGAATTTAAGTCATTGTAGAGAGGGGAATATGTGTGAATTTGGAGCTGTACACACTGTTCCACTTTAAAATGCATTGCCAAATTATGTTCAGGAAAACCAAACCAAGAAGAGTGAGTAGCATATGGACTTTATAGAGAGGCAGAATTTTAAATTTTCTGTTGGAATCTGCTGTACAAATATTTTGATCTTGCTTGACTACAGAAGAAAATGATAGAATGCTGTAACTTACTCATAGGCAATTCATTTCAAAAAGGAAATTCTGCCATAATTGCTGCAGTCTCAATTGGTACAACAGGTTCTATGGGTTTTGGATGTTTTTTTTAAATTGTTGTCGTTTGGTTGTTTGGTTGGTTTTTTTAATAGAATGACTTCTGATCTTCATGACTTTTTATACTCCGGATATTTGTATCTGTTTTCCTTTATTTGCTGCTTTTTACATGGAGCTAGCAACAAGTGATATACTTGGGCTTTTTTATTTTTATTTATTTGCTATGGTTTGTATTTTGGTGCATAAGTAGTACACATATTTCCAAATACCAGCAATATAGCAAGAATTCATAAAACAATATGGCAAAAAGCATAATCAGAGTGGTTCAGGACCGTTCTACTCTGTGTTGTAGCAATTGGAGCACTGAGAAATCTTCCTGGACATTTCCTGTGATGTTCAATTGTTGTATGAGATTTCTAAAATGGAACTTCTGTCTTCTTTAATTTAAAAATAAGGAAGAACCCAAGACTGTTTTTGTTTGACTGACTCATTTAAGTATGAATTTACATCAGTGTTTGAGTCAGATGAATTCCTCTTCTTTCTTGAGTATTGAATATTCTGTATTAGTACCTTAACTACTTTATATTTCATGTGCGTATAATTTGAAGCATTTTGAGGCAGTTCATAATAAAAAGGTATTACAAAAATAATATGTTTGTTTATGGAGTTGAACATCTTTTAAGTCCTGTGGCAATGCTTGCTTTGTTTTTAAGTCTATGTCCTTAGCTTTGTGTTACAAACTTATAGATAATAACACATAGATAGTAAGTTTCTTTAAGAAAAAGATCTAACACTCAGATTTGTTTCCTGTTTCAAGATTTAGGGATGGGAGTTACTTCTGGTGTTGTTTTTTGTTTTCATTCAAGAGCAAGAACATAAGGCTATCTACAAGATCAGCTAAGATGTGGTCCTTTAACGTAGTTTTTTTACCATATTAATTTATGTATTTTCATACCCATGTAAATGAAGATGCAAATCTACTCTTCAGCTATGTGAGCACAGCTTCTCTGACATAGTTCTTTAGAACCACATATTTTATGATTAGCAATTAAGGTTGCTAATGACTAGTGTAAGAGATCCATACCGGATGAAACAGGGCTTTAATTGCTGTTTTAGTGTTTTTAATATGCTGGGTCCAGGGATCCTTTTCAGTAGTCATGAAAAGAAAAACATGAAAGGGAAATGATAAGACCATCAACTTTTCATAAGCTTTCATTTTCAGAATGTTAAGGTGTGTTTCTATGAAGTTCTTATTAGGAATATGAAATCAATTATAAGAATAGCATACTTCTCTATGTTTTCAGAAGATTAATGGAAGATTGTTCTGTTGAAGTGAAGAATAAAAAAATGTGTATTTGAATTAAATAATACATATATTATATATTTGAATCAAAGAATTAAAAAATATATACGTGTTGAGAATCACTGTGCACCTGAGTTGCTGAACGTAAGCTGATAGCAGGAGAAATTAACTTTTAACCTATTTAGATATTTGTTTAAAAGTATCCATTTTAAGATGCAACAAGTTTAGTTAGAGCTCTGAATAACCCTTTTTTTCTGTAGTTAGTTTCACATTGTTCTGAGTTCTGTATGCTGTGGTCTGTTGGTTAAGATGTCATGGTGTCTGAAAGAAAGGTCAAAATTAAGAAAAATAAGAAGGATTGTCTAATAGGCAATTGTTTGGAAAGAATTAATAACTCTTTCCATAAATTCTAGATGCATAATATAGGTAATGAGCAATAAAGAAATGTACATGAAAAAAATCAAATTTAGCATTGAATTTGTAAAATTGAAAGTTCACTATTTCAGCAGATATTGGGTTTGGGGTTTTTGTTTGCTTGTTTTTTTCCTCTAAACTGTCACAGGACAGGATGTGACCTTCCACATTTCAATGTGGGAGTTCTCAGATGACACTGATTTATGACTTGCCAAGAACATATCTCTCCTAAATCCTTCAAACCGTGTCTAGTGCAGGCTAACGTGCTCCTACCACTTACCTACCATATAGATAAACCAGTGTTTCCCCATCTTCTGCTTATCAAAGTTTAAGTTCACCCATAATCTTTGAAATTACGAGAACAAGGAGGGCCGGCCTGTTTTGTGCTATCTCGGCCATCGCTGCCTACACTGTGTGTCCGCTGTGGTGTGCAGCTTTCCTTGCTCAGGAGGCGACGCAGGTGGTCAGCTGTACCACTGAAGGGTCCAGGTCCTCTTATGCCTCTTAACCTGTACCTGCAGCAAAAATTTCTTAAGTTGCAATAGATGACCTATTCCTACTATCTCTTTAATATTAGATTTTGAAATCTTAGTTTTCTCAATTCCAGCTGTGCCCAATAGGAGAGAAATGCTTTCTCTGACTCCGAGACATAGGTAATTAATAAGATGCACAGCACTCCAGAAATACAGCTCATTATTTGCAACTCCATGTAGCAGGTTAGGACAGCTGGAGAAATAAGAAGTGGCAGCAGCGTAGAGAATATTGCTGAGTGCATTGAAAGAGGAAAAACACTACTCAAGAAAGAAGAGGGAACTTGTCTCAGAGCTAGAGCCCTACTTATTTGGTGCATTACATATCCGCAGTGAGGGGCAGAGAGAAGGGAAAAGTAGCTCTAAGGCAAGTGAACAAGGTCAGCTGGGCTCGCCGGTGTGTGCTGGACCTGGGCTTTCATGTTACCAGCCAGCACGTTTGTTACTGCTTTGATAGCAGGCTGAAGGGGGAGGATTTGGACTGGGCTTGGCTGAGTCCCAAAGCAGCGGGTATGCTTCATCCTAAGTATCTGGGAAGAGGATTAGAGGTTGGCATCACACAGCACTTTACTGACCTGGCCACGGCAGCTATTGCAGGGTCTCAGCCAGGCAGGAGCTCCGGCACATCTGTCTGTCTGCTTCAGTGGAGGGACCGAGTCCACGGATGGGATGCTCGCTCGGTGCTGGCCATCCATGCCGCCCTTTCCTTTCACACTTGACGATCCCAAATACAAGCAAGTGAAAAAGAATGTTGTAAAGGAAATAGGAATTAAATGAATCCTGTGTTTCTTTTGCCTGTGTAGTCATTGCATCTGTTTGGAAAAAAATTTTTGAATCATTGTCCAGTTCTGGCTATCTCTGGCACCACATTGTACAATTTCCCATAAAATCATGGAAACATTTAGAATTCTTTGTATGTATGCATGTGGTTTATTTCTGGTTTATATTATCTAAAAAGATAAATGGGCATTTTTCTGGCGATAATTGGTTTCCTCCTCAGCTTGTCTCAGTAATTCCTCTAAATAAATTTTAGTAGTATTGCACTTCAATAGTTCTTTAAAAGTAAATGCTATGTTCTAAAATTTCAAGCACAACTTTTGAAAGTACAAACAACTCTCATAAAGAAGCCGTTTAATCAAATTGCCAGCATAAATTTTGCAGTGTTTTATATGTGTGCGTAATGTGTAATAGATACAGCTCTTGTTCAAAATACAGCTGTTAGCAATTCCTTATGAAATGAAAGATTATATATAAAGTTAATATAAAGTTAATATACCTTCCATTTAGTTATATGCAGTCCTAAAGTATAATACTGAAAAGTTCATGATTGTAATATATAGTAAGATTGCAGGTTCTGCCTATCAGTACAAACTAGAGCTGTGGTAGACCAGAAGTACTCAGACCATAATTACATTGCAGTTAGCAGCAGGAAGGATTAACAACTCTCATAGAAAAATACTGTAATTTAGGACTGCCTTTATTTGTTAAATTAATAGACCGGTTCTCAATTTTGACATTCAAAACTAACTCTATTAATTTCCTCAGTATGTTCAAGTTCGATTTTAACTTTAGTTATTGCCATTTTTATATTAGCTAGAAATAAAAACACTATTCTATTACTGGCTTTTATGTTCTGTTAAGTTTCTTCTGTTAAAAAACACCCTGCAGTTGAACTTTGTCAATAATTCACACAGACAAAGAAGTCTGAACTGAGTTTTCAAAGTAAATAAATTTATTTGATTGTCACAGAAGAGACCTTTGTGCTGTACTCATTAGAATAACATTTTTATGTTTTATTAACTATCATGTTATTTGTTCTACAATTGGTTTTGATGTTCCTTCCTTTAAGATCCACGTATGGAGTCAGAGTTGGGGTGACAATAAATAGCATAACAACTATAGATAGCCATTACCAAATAACCAGTATTATTGCCAAATCTTATGCTAAAAATTGTACTGATTAAAGGGATTACAGTGGATTTCATACTATAAGGGGATTTGCTACTCAACCAGATTTCAAAACATGATAACATTTTCTTTCTTTTGCATCTGGGTTTTGGTTTTTTTAAGGATTGTTTTAATGGGCTGAGATCTCATTGGGTTACAGTCTCAGTGAAGAAATAAGAATGATGACTTTGTAATAATATTAAAATGTGTTTTGGGAAGTTTTGTTAGTATTCAGTTTTGATTTAGTTTACGAGGAACACGCCCTGACCATTTTGATTTTAGAGGAGACTGAGGAATGCACTGAAGAATAAGGGCTTTGGAAATCATCTTCTTTTTGAGATATCTATCTGGCAGTCTAGTATTTTCTTTTAGATATATGTATTGGATCTTGTGTGATAAGATTTTTTTTTCTTTTTCCTCTCAAGAATAATTTTGTATCTGACAACAGCCATTGCTTAACAGACAGTATTACTCCCAGATCTTATTGCTGTCGTGTTTAACACAGAGACCTCATACTTGTACTTTTCTTACTTTAAAGGTACTTTTATACCACAGCACTAGCAGCAAGTTTACCGCTGTCTTGTCTTGATTACATGGTGAATAGGCTAGTTCTTGAATACACATTCATTTATCTAAGGAAAATGTCATTTTGAAAGTACGTGTACTTTAAAAGTACATTCTATACAGCTGTTCATAAGTGTTTAAACATACTTTATATCTTGTAGCATAGTTGAATGTGCTATATAAAGTGTTTTAGCATATTTTAATGTATCTTACAAAAACACATATGTAAAGCATCATGTAAATCCAAATGCACTTAAAGTAGTGGAAACACAATGAATGAAATTGTATAAAAGAAGTTTTTTGGTAACAAAAATATTGAATTTCAAATGTCCTGAAGAACTAGTTCAGAGTGGTGGTTTAAATACATCAATGTAAACTAAAAATCTCTTACAAAGGATATTAAATACTTTATGCTTAGATCTTTTGCTATACCAAGAAATCAGTTTTGTATATAGATTTATAATTTCTTCATGGTATGACCCAGTAACGCTGCTATACCAGTCCCCTATATCCTTTCATTCCAAATAAAAAAAATACGTCCTTCTACTTGTTAGGAAACATACCTTTATTGTTTCCTTAAATGGACTAAGTGAGTAAATATATTTAGCAGTGTTTTGTATTTCTTTTCTAATTAAGCCCATATCCTTTAAAAAAAAAAATACTGAAAAATTTCAGTGTGGAAGGGAGATCCTTCCTTAGCCTGTTCTTTTCCCAACTAAAAAATCCCCCTGTTTCCTCATGCCCTCCTGGTATAACATCTGCTGCAGCCCCCTAACCATGTAAGTGGCCCTGTGCTAAAATCTCTTCGCTTTTTCTTGTACTTGGTGGGGAGAAGAGCAAATCTAAGTAGTACCTTGATCCTCCTCTGCTATGGGTAGTACCTCTTCCCCCCAGCTGTTGCTCCTGCATGTGGAGACTTGTGATTTCTCAGAGCGGATTTGGTCGGTCAAGACTGAGGCAAGAAAGGAATCAGACCGTTATTTCATTCCCTACAATGTTCAGGGGTTTACCACTTTGAAAGTACTCCTTTTTTTCTTTAAATTTTAAACAGAGGTGAAAGTAAACGGGGATTAATTTGTGGGGGTGGGTTGGGGTTTGGGTTTTTTTGTGGTGGTTTTTTTTTTTNTTTTTAAATTTAACAAAGTTATTCCATAGATGAGGAATTAACTGCTGGTTGTAGGTCCCTCAGATACCTGTGACGACTTTGCAGGAAGAAACCTGCCACTGCCTGAATGGCAAGGAGGAGGGAGGTTGGAAAAATGCCTTTCCACAGGGTGGCATGAGAGGGCAAACGCCACGTATAGACCAAACTGAAGTTGTGCTGGCAGGCTGGGCCGTGCGCGAGGCCTTGGTTCAAGGGATGAATACAGCTATTCAACACAGTAAGAGTCCAGTGAAACCGGGGCACTCTGTTCGCCTAATGCAAAGGGTGTAATTTTGAGTATATTTGTTGTAGGTGCAGCCAAAATATAAACAAACATTGGACTGGGATTTTGGAAACCCCAGCTCTGCTGATGATCTACTGACTGCCCTGATTCCTCAGCCAGGTGGCATCACAACACCATTTAAATTAAGCAGAAAATAAAATTCTTGCAGGAATATTTTATAAATACTGCTTTTCGGACTCAGTTTTCTTGTTCTGAACTATACTAGGCAGTTTATCACCGATGTGGTTTTTTTGGTAAATATTAATTCAATTTGATGATTGATCATATTTCAAAGAGTGTCTTATATTTTAATTCTGAACGTGGATAGGAAAATGAATTCAAGCAGTTAGCATGGATGCCTTATTTGTGCGTGGATTCTAGTGGTTTCTGCTTTATCAATACGAATCACTTGTACCACTTTGCACCAGAAGTCTGACCCAGCAAAATCTTGGCACTGCAAACAGTAAAAGAGCTAATTTCACAAAACTCACTGTATTAAATGCTGGTATTAAAGAGCTGGTTGAAAGTTACTTTTGTAAAAGGAAAGAAGGAAAAAAAAAAAGTCATGGAGGTAGGCATTTATCATCGTTCCACACAACCTTCCTGCTCTGCACTGCTAACTTATTAATTACAGATATCAGCATAACTGTCAAATAAGTAGGCAGAAATTAAAAAAAAAAAGTGGGATTTTGGCAGTTGTATAACACTTTATTAAAAATGTGCTCTCTCAAGTGTAATAGAGACATTCTCATGCTAACTCTGTTGTATTAATACTTATTATTTGTAATTAAATGTATAGTACTGCTCAACTCCTGTCCTTTCTTGTTTCATATTACAAGAACCAGTATAGCAAGACCACAAAATAGATGAAGCCAAAATAATTATCTCTCACACACACACACAAAGAAAAAAAATCACTTCACATTCATTTCTGCTCCTCACTGTTTCCTGAAATCACAGAATCCTTGCTAATGGCTTCTACAGCCATCTTTCACGAAAGCAGGTGCAGAGGAGGGAGAAGGTGGGACAAGGAAAATAAGACTCTTATGAAGAAGAATTTCACTCTGTACTTAGAAATGATATTGCAGGATTCTGATTTATAGCAAGATAATGGTTGTGGGTTTAATTGCATTCCTGCTTACTTATTCCTGCTCTTTAGAATGCATCTTAACAAACATATTCATGCAAAAATATACTTATGCACATGTTCACAAATATATGCACATATACAAATGTGCACAAATTGTCTGCATTTTTTTCTGCAAAAATAGAGCACCTAGGAGATACAAGCAAGCTTAACAACTGCACTCATTCCTAAGATTGCATTATAACTCCCATCATAAAATTCCACATTCAGTTTGTTGTGATGTAACTCATCCAAAAACTGCCCTTTTGCTGCTTTGCCACAGCTTAAATTTTAAGGAACGTGTTTGTCAAAGCAATTAAAAGCGTGAGACAGAGGATCTCCGGGTGATTTTTTTCTTTGGAAAGTTTAAAATGTGAACTTCTTATTTGGCCTAGGGTGTCTTTTGCATCACGTTTAAGGGTTTATGACCTTTTGGGTCACCATTTATTTAAAAAAAAAACCAAACTAACTTTCTGAGTTCGGTCAAACTACAAGCCTTATAAAATTGTCATTTGCATGAACTCAGGAGAGAGAATGTGTGGTGGTTGATCTTCCAGAGTGTCCTCTCACAGCTGGCAAGTTTCAGGGTACAGATGAGGATTTGAAGCTTTGCGCCGCTGCGGGTCATGGTGGCTTTTGGTGCTGTCATTAGAACTGAACATACAGGCCCTGTCCCAGTGAGCTACTTATTACCTCCGTATTGCCTAAACCTAATACAAGAGAGAGGAAAAACTGACCTGCAGAAAAATATTTTGGGACAAGAAACCAGAAAACAGTGGGAAAGCAGGGCTAAGAATTGAGGTGGGAGTTGGCTGCAACTGTCTGAAATAATAATTTATTTTATAATTTTTTGTGTATAAGTAGAAAAGTATCTTATCTTTGCATCAGTGTCAGAGACTTCTCCCCAGAATATCAGGAAGAGGAAAACATCTGAAGTGACTGGGAAGTTTTTGTCAAAAGTCCCAGACTTGGCAATCAACCATAATTTTGAGACTGTATCCAGTTGTATAACTCTATGCCCTTAAGCACAACGATACTTTGGGTAGACAACAACGCAGATGGATATAATGCCCTTTGGACCATTCAAGTGATGGGATAGGAAGCAAACATTTTTCAAGTAACTCTTCTGAAGGGTCCTTCAGAGTGCAGTCAGTGGGATTTGATGCTGTGCATCACAGTTCAGCATAGACCTACAGTCCTGGGGTTTTGGCTAACAGGATATTGGGCATGTTTGCTGATACCGTGTTGCTACAATAAAACACGTACCCTACAAAAGCAGGAATCCACATTTTAGGACTTTTTCAAATTAAATTCAAATTATCATTTGAAATTACTTTTATTGATTAATTTTATCTGTATTGCTATAAAATTAATGTTGAAGGAAATGTAACGGTTGTTTGCTGGACTGTATACAATGCATACCTAGAAAGCAGTAGCACCAGTAGTAGGCAGATGTTCTTCATGTTTGCATGTAAAAAGACTAATTAGGGAAGAGAATTTTAGCACTTCTGCAATGTAGTCAGCAACTTTGCTTTATCTGTAGGTGTCTGCCTCTTACCCACCTCATAAAGAGGTTATAAAAACATTTAAGGTATTAAAAATTAAATTAATATTTTATAGCTCCTTAAAGAAGGGAGTGTAGGTATTCATTTTGTTCATACCTAGCATAGAGATATTGAAGCGATCTGGGCAGCAGATGTTAGAAACTGAAAGTAGGTTGAAGATCTTAAATGTGGAAGATACATGTGGAATTTTTAAAGAACTATAGGCAAAACGGTATGTGGAAACTTCAAGAGCTTCGTTGGAATTGGCAAGTTTGTAAGAAGTATCAAGGTGCTAAAATTATGTAGGAAATATGGCAAATCTAAAAGAAGGCTGGGTCCCATGTTAAACTGTTTTGGATTTACAGAGCTCAAAATTAAATTTCGATACTTTCTAGTGACTCCAGTACCCATGAACATTGTGTCTCAATTGCCAGCTAGAAAACGGATGTGATAACGCTATTTACCTCTTAGAAGTCTAACGGAATGGTTGTGATACATTGCATGTGAGTCATTGTTTGAGTATGTCAAGGGGTCTCCACCCGTGATCGGGGGCACCAGTAGTGGTCTAATCGTACAAGGGCGAGTGCGGGTACATAGAATTTACCCACCTCTCATTTGGGCAGTGGTGCATTCTTTCACTCATAGTGCACACAGAGCAAGGGAGTTCATGTCCTTTTTTTAAATTATTTTCTTTTCCTGAACACTAGAAAATAACCATAGTTCAGCTACAGTTAATAGCTGGTTTCTGAACCGAAAGATTGAATAGCAAGTATTTCTATACAAACTACAGGAAAATCACGAAACCTACTGGGATCTCAGGTTTGCTTGGGATACTGAGGTGCTACGTGAGTGATTACTTAGAAATAATCATTGTATAAGTAATACATTGTTATCACACTGGTATTTTAAAACATTTTATTTTTTTTCTCTCCATCTAGGAATTGCTGATATTTTTACAAAATTTGCCCACAGTACACTGGGGAAATGAAGAAATTAGTGTTCTCCTAGCAGAGGCCTACAGACTGAAGTTTGCGTTTGCAGATGCCCCCAATCATTACAAGAAATGAATATAAAGAGCCAGAAATCATTAAGACCAACGTGTTCTGCAGTATTATGGCATCTGTTGTTCTGGTCGTGCTTTCAGCTCACTGCTCTTTCATTTGAATTAAGATGACCATTAAAATTCTGTTAGAATTTGAAGGATGAGAACAGAATACCAAAGAAATGAACAAAGCAGGATATCAAGCGTTGAATGAACTTAAAAGTGAACTTTTTTGCTCAGCATGAAAAGTGAGTTCAGAAGTCTATCACATAATTCTCTCCTTTTTTCCGCTTCTCCAATTAAGAGCATTGCAGTCTGTCTAATTTATGGTTTTTATATATACCTAAGACTTAAAACTACTTATGGAATGATTTTGTCATTACTTCAGTGTCACCCGCCATGACTTTATCAGCCAGTTTTGGTTAGTAAAAGTTATTTACTTTGAGTAGGAAAAAAGGCTCTTCATAGTCATAAAGACCATATGAGACAGCAAGGCCTGTGTTTTGAGGTCCGATTATAACTCAGAAGACACTGATATTCGCACACCATCTGTTGTTTTTCCATGGAATTAGGTTAGAATACTTCAATAATTTAAGAATATAGAAGGTTGCAATGGAAATTGCTGGCATTTTCTAAACATTATTCAGTCTTGCAGGGTGCTGTAGAAGCTTTTAGCCATACAAATGAGTTACTTAAAGATGAAGACTCATTTATAGCACTAAAATAAATCCCCCTCTATGCGTTTTGGAGTGTCTTTAAAATATCGAATGAAATGGAAGACGTGGTCTTGTCAAAGTAATTAAAGCTTTTCTTTCAAGACCTTTCAATTTTTCAGCATGAAAGTTCACTTTTAAGAGACATATTAAGAAGCTTGGTTTACAAAGCAAGATATATTTTTATCTCAGTTGTTGCCTTATTCTCCATTTCTAGTGTGTTAGAAAAGGAAAATTAATACATCTTTCCAAAGCTTTTTCGTTAAAAAATTTAATACCTTTTTTCCTGATTATTCAGAGGAAGCGAGAAGACAGTTCCCAATAACAGTAACTGTAGCTATATACTCAGATCACTCTTGCGTCATTAGCAGAATAAGAATCTATGACTTTATAGAATTAACGTTTCTCCATCTAATCATGGGTTACTGAATAATTTCTTAAAACTTACGTAATTTAAGTGCCCTATTTATTTTCAAGAAATCTTTTCAGCTAAGAATTCTGATGTTGCTCTGTTGGATGTAAATAACTCATATTAATTTGTGCCTACCCTACGCATACAGGTTATTAAGGGTGAGAGTTGCAATAAGCAATATACTGGAAGCTCAGAATTGCTATTCCTCAGTTCAGTTCTCGAGTGGCACAACGTTGCACAAAAAGTGTAGTGCACTTTTAAGTTTGGGAAGTAAAAGATCTTCAAGAGGTTTTCTCTTATGACTTGTTATTGGAAGATTATTTTCAAGTTCTTAAAAATACGTAGATGCATATTTTAAAGAAAGCTTTCTAGATGTGTCAGTTACATTACTTGTTTTAGGGGCCTTAGTTCTTGACACTGACTTTATAATAATTAGGTGTTTCAGGGTAAATAGAATAAAATACATTTTTACCAACATGTGATTATGAGATCCATACTTTAAATTTATAGGAAATCTTTGGTAGAAGAGAAAAAACGGAATTAACTGAGGAGCGGGAGTGTTTGGTGACTAGGATGCATTTCTGTTCCAGTGGTGTCAGCTGGGGTTTTCAGTTGCGTTGGATACGAGTTCAGGCCTCTGAGGTTGCTGCGTTTGTGCCTAGAGTGTGTAGTGGATTGTGTTTCTTAAATGTCCGTATACTGTTTTCTGTAACATCAGTTTGTGGTCTAATGTATCAAAACTTATCTTTATGTTTACAAAGAATGTCATTTTGTGCCTAACAGAATATCTACCAATAACAGAATAAAAGAAACCTGAAATTTATGACCATTTGCTTTAACCTTAGTATCTACAATCATTTGTTAATAGAGATGCATATTATTGTAACGAGAGAAGACACACAGCATTATATGTACAATGTTGTAAGGGTTTTCTATAATTAACTTTTTTCTATTAAGGTGTTATTTAGGTAGTTACATGTAACATGGAAAGTTGACCCAAAAGTTGTCTGCTGTGTCAGATGCTCCTGCATAACATTTACGGGACTGGATATATAAAAGGTACTTCATCGGGTCCACAGAAGTTGTCTGCCATGTCTTCCAAATTCAACAGGTACCTCTTACTTCCCTTGGAAGAAAATATTACCATTAGAGGTCACATTTACTATTGTGTCTGTGTCAGAAGTTGAATATTGTACTTGAGCACATTGCTTTTTAAGGATAGTGGGAAGTTTCCTAATATAATAACAATGCTTATTTATGTAGATGTAGACTTTTCTGGAAAATATGATCTAGATATATAAATAACATTTATATATCCATACATATAGGAATAGTTTTCAGCAAATAGAAGGCCAACATTTATGTAAAATTTCAAATTTTCAATACTTTAAGATTTACATAAAATATTTCATTTTATTAAAAAAACCCCACCTTACATTTAACAATTCTACATCTCAGGTAAAATGTCATTCCAAACAAAATATTACATAGAGAAGGAAATAACGTTATCATTATTATGTCCCTTGTACTTATTTTTTTCAAAATTCAAGATTCTGAATATTATAAAATTCCTTTGTAATATGTATTTTCTTATGAAGGAGGCATCTTGACACATCACTAGTGAAACCAGGCAGTAATTTCCTAGAACTCATGTGAAATATTGGAACTGTAGTGTCTAAAATGTGTGTTAAAGAATTTCTGTAATACAAATTTAAACAAGAATGTACAATATAAAAAGATCTATGACTACAGTATTTGAAAAGTGTAAATAATAAACAAATTAGTTAACTGTAAATACAGTACATGGAGTAGGATAGAAATGTAAGTTGAAATCTTATGTAACTCTGTAATATGTTATAAGAAATTAGTTTCATTATTTTTTGGCTCAGTTCCTTATGGAGAAGGCCATGTATTTGTTTTTAACTTCAGAACTACAGAATAGAAGTATCTGAAGTTCCATTGTATGCTTCTGACAAATATTAACACTGAGGCACTGGTTAAAACTGTAAAACTGATGAAAGATGAGGAAATAAATGCATATTTATGAAGTGCTATATAGAGTGGAAAACTTTTTTTATTGTTTTCATCAAGCGCGTTGCATAGTACATCAAAGCATGGGTTTGGTGTGTTTATGTTTTACGGTCTTGAAACCCTGTATTGCAAGAACAAATACAGAAGCAAAACCTCTGTTCTGAGTTACGTCTCTGCAACTCTCTACCCTTGTATCTTGTACGTTTTGCAAGTTAATAAGACAGTCAACTTCCAAAGGTCTGTCTCTGCATATACCATATACATACAAGGTACTGAGCATTTTCTGCAAAAAGCAGATGAAGATAAATTTGATGCCACAGCAGAATTAAACCGGGGGGCAAGTGGAGCAAATCAGGGCAAAGCAAACAAAGGAGGTACAGAATTATGTACGTCTCTGGAGGCGAGGAAGGAGAGGAAGCTTCAGCTCCATGGGGGGAGCAGTAAAAGACAGTGGAAGAGTCAATAAGATCTGAAAGCTTAAAGATTATTTGAGTAAATTAACAAGCAAGGAGAGATGTCCTGTGCATATAGGAAGCCCAAGTCCCTTGTGTCAAGGAAGCTAGTGGGAGACTTCCAATAATCCAGGTGAGTCTGATGAGAAAATATACTAGCCTGGTTATACGGACGGCAAAGTTACTAACTTTTGTGTTTAGAACTCCACACAGCTTTCAGGAAAGAAGAAACAGAGAGATGCAATGGGCAATCTTTCAGTTACGTGCTTGAGTGACAATGAATTGTAATCACGCTGGTTTCTCACCTTGCAGGAAATTTGTGTTTCTTCATCTGCTATAATCTTCTGAAGATCCTGCAGAAAATCAGCGAGGGGAGATTTTTCAAATTACTTTTCCAAAAGCAGAAGACATCAAGGAGGTGGGGTAAAGGTCCCAAGGTCTCACAAGGAATAGCTGAAAGCTACTGTTGATTTTTCTTGTACAAAAGCAGTCCTGGGTATTTATCTTTTGCCCTGGGCAGATATCCCACAAATGTAAATGTGAAGTGCAACAGAAAGGGCTTTCCAGAAACCTGATCCACATTTCAGGTCACTTCCTCCTTGAAAACAGAGTGGGGAGGAAGTGAAGTGCTTTGTAGTGCTTTAAATTCTTTGGAGATGGGAAAAGGAGGTGAGGTGGAAAAGCTCCCAGTCTGGCAACCACTCAGGCAGGGTGCTGTGCCATGGGAAAGAACTCCAGCTCAAGTGCTTCTAATCACTGTATGATGCAGAGTGAAGTTCCTGAGCAATTTAATTCCAGATCATTTGCATTTTTATAAGTTAAAGCTAAAATCTTGCATCCCATCTAATTCCTTAAGCTTAGTGTAGCAGAGGCAGGACTGGAGTAAATAATTGAATTGCTATGGCACCATATCAAAGAACCTTTTAACACTTCAAAGTCTTCTGTATGTACCCCACGTCTGAGTCAAGACGCGTGCCAGAAATGAAAGGCTGAGAGAGATGCGATCCTACAGGCAGCCTCTCGGAGACAGGTGCTCTGAAACTTGGGCTTTTTTGGCCGTGAGAATTTCCTACAAGCTTCCAAATGAGAATTAATGTGCACAGGCAGTAAAGCACAGTTGTTTGAACTGCGCTTCCACATTTATGCTTGTGATCAAGCTTCCTCAACATAGAAAATCAAAGTCGGAATTTGCGACCGGTACATATGGAGATCCTGAGAAATTTATGCTCCAGGCACAAGCTACAGTACAGGTATTCATTTTGTTCCCAATACAGAATTATCTAGAAACGTAAGTCAGAAAGGGACAATATTTCTAGCAGAATTCTACTGCAACGTCTATTGTTCTGCCTTTGTTATCGCATTAATCAAGATTTAGTTTACACATTTGCTTTGATTCTCCTGTTGTGCATCCTTCACAACAGAGATTTCATTTCTGTGAGATCTGGATTTTGGGGCCCAATCCACTTTATTCCAGAAATTTCTGATCCAACTGTCACTTACCTGTGCCAGCTCAGAGATCCTCCTCGTGGGAAGACCATTCTGAATTTCAGAGCAATAGAAGAAAAAAACCAAACCAAATAGAAGAATTTTATTCCCATTAATTTCCGATTTCCTGAAAGGATGAAGACAATGCACCTCTTGGGGTATTTGAACAACTTCATTCTCAAGTTCAGGATGCAGACTCTGACCCAGAGATTTTTGAAATCCAGGTTATTTATATTCATGTGTTTCCATCTTCCTACAGAAAGAACTGAGATTTCCAGTGAACAATTCCTGCTACCAGACTGCTTGATCAATTCTGTTCACTCTTTTAGCAGCAGCAGAAATAATACAAAATACGTAGCTGTCATGACAGCTCACAGGAGGTAACAAGATGCCCAGGCTTATCAATAGTTAGATGGCTATCTCACTTATAAAATGTCATTTTAACAACTAAGGCAACTCAACGGACTTGGCAATGTTTCATCACTTTTGGTCTAAAAATAAGTCAGTAACTCCAGCTCAAAGCAGTGCTTGTAGAAGCACTTTTAGACTGTAGTTAACAATAGGCTATATATCTGGAGAAAAAAATTCACTCCAATGCCTACCTGATCAAGTAAAAATTTATCCTAAGACATCAACGAGTATTTGCTGCAACCTTATAGAATATATTATCTCATGCAAATAAATAATTCAGCTTTTGTGTGCAGGAATGAATAAGCTTGGCGTATCAGTAAAGAAAAGGTTTTGTTGTTTTATTCTTTCCCAGCTATTTTACCATTATTGCATCAGTGGAAAAATTTATGTAAGCTTGAAAAGGAATAGATTTCTCTCCATCGCTGTCATCAAAATACTGGGCAGCGGACATCTTCACGTTCCAGTGACGCAGCCATTACATTTTCAGTACAGGGGCTACTCAAGAAACTGTATGTGAGTGTTTCGATGGTAGGGGCCAGCCTGTTGTAAATGCGCACAGTCATCCTCTGTGATGTAAAACTGTGATGATTCACATCATGCTGGCTTATACTATTTCTGTTATCCACAAAAGCACGAGACAAAAAAAGACCATCTTTCTCCATCCAAGGACACCTGTTTGTATGTGGAAACTTGTATTCATTATGGAAATACTCTGAGGGTAGCATCAAATATGCTGCCAGATCAATTCAAGCTAAAAGCAATTGTAGCCAGCAAAGGATACCCAAATCCAACAAGCACTCCAAAAGAAAAGTAGTAAGCACAAAAACATTGGCCCGACAGGAATGTCTGTGGGCAACATAAGAGTCAGTGTTGGCTAAGTTGTCACTTTGTCGTATTTATGCAAGTTATTATCTTCCCAGTTTTAGAGTATGTCAGAAATGCAGACATCTACATCTGAGCTCGGCACACGCCCCTTTTGCAGTCGATGGAGAGAAACGTGTCCTTCCAGGTGCCGTCGCCCCTGCCTCTGAGGAGACCTCTGAACCGTGACAAGTGAGTGGCACCTGAAAAGTTTCTATGTCTCTCCACTGGCACTAAAGGAGCCTGGGGGATGAGCCCGTAGCAAGGTGTCAGCGTTGTTGTTTTCATGTTTTGAAGTGGCTGCTAGCAATTTTAATTTGAAGCAGCATTACTGTACGTACATTAGAAAGAATCATAAATTCTCTCAGACGCAGTTTTAAAATGCACACTTGAAGTTCGAATTTTATGTTACACATGGCCCAAATAAGCTATAATCTGAAGGACACATTGGCTTGTTTGTTGCAGCTACCGTACTGTAACATCAACCTTACTTAGCTATGCTTTAGCTCCGGCTCGATAGCGGTTCAGCCCATTAGCTTGCTGTTCGTATTTGCTATCTTTCCTGCTGTGAATAAACTATAGCCCTGTAGCACAGCCAGAGATAAAACTTAGTATCCTTGCATGCAAATTGAAATGAGTGGAAAAAGAAATGTTGACAAATTACTTCATTTTAAAATAGGATCTTCTTCCTACCACTTGTTATGTCAATAAATATTATAGGCTGCTAAGTAAAATGTATAGGACACAATTTCCCATTCTGTCTGACCAAAAGTAATATAATGGTAGGGTTTACTCTTCCTATGTAAGTAGCCTCCAAACTATATAATCTGTTTTCCAGACAGTGAGGAAGATAAGGATCCTACCTCACAGACCTGACGGTGCATTTGTCGGTGTCCTGGGCGAAACTGCTGAACACTACAGGGAAGTGTTGGCTGGGACGGTGATATCTGACAGGGGGTGAGGTCTTGAGAAATGTCCAAAGGAGGTCCTGCTCAGCTGACCGGATTCCCAAGCCACAAATTAGTGGTTCACTTCATATGCCTGCATATTTCTCTCGAAGACAGAGACAGTATGTCAGCAACAAAATGGCCTGATCGTGTCCTGACTGAATGTGTTCTTTAAAAAAAAAAACAAAAAAAACCCCAAAAAATTAGTAACCCACCAGTAACTTATTATCAATCCATGGGATAAACAGAATAACTTCATTGTTGTGAAACGAAACTGTTTGTCGAAGAATACCAGTATCAAGCGACAATATTAGCAACTGAAAAATTGGAGGCCATTGCTTAAGTTGAGCATGAGTCCGACAGCTGTCTGGAAAGTATTTGCATATGACAGGAGGTGACGTGCAGTGTTTGCATATCAGAGGTTAGACTAGTTCTCAAAGTTTTTTAAAATCTTGCATTCATCTTTATGAATGGGATTGTGTTGTTTCTCCATGTCAGGAGAAAAGGCAAACTTTGGAACATAAGGCTTCAGAAATGCCAAGTCTCCATGTCGTCTCCTCTTTAGTTAGCTAGATTCATCACTGTATCAAAGAGACCAACTAGCTCACTTTAAATCGTTGTTCCTCAACTAAATTAATAATATTAATCTGTTGTCTTGCTACTTGCATATATTGATTGTATTTTATACAACTTCCTTGTGAAGTGCTGATGTAGAAAGTTTCTGGGAGACAGCAGTGGTACTCTCTCAATTTCAAATCACCAAGTAGATCTCGGGGAAACTGCACCAAGTTTTGTTGAGCAGGAGTATTGTGAAGATGTGTCTTTTCATTCTGAATTGTTGCTTTCAGTTCATTAGACTGCTCTCAGCTCTTCATGTAGACCCTGTTAGACTCTGATAGGCAGGACAACCCCAGTTTTCATCGAACTTTGGAGATACCAGAAATGGTTGGAGGAAGACGATGGTTAGAGGGAATAGGCACCGTAACGGAACTCACCCAAGGTACCTAGCAGGTATCTATACAGAATGGACTAATACTGCTACAATAAAAAGAAGTTTGGTTTCAAGTAGCGTAATTTTGGGATCCTGATGCCCAGTATATATGAGAATACGTATCTTGGACAATCTCTAGGTGACAAACAAATACGACCAGCTACATTTTAAGCTCAGTTCAAAAAAAACGCCTGGGAAACGTTTTTGTGTACTTTTGGATTTTTTGTCAAATCCATTTTTGGACCTTATGTGTTAGAACTGTAAAAGCATCTTCCTAGTCTGTCATGTTATATGGTAACTTTATATTGTATACACTAAATATATTTGAGCATTTAGTAATAGCACAGACTTCAATCTCTGCTTTTATAGTCTCTTTTTTCTTCCTTCTGACTTGTAAGGCATACTGACAGGAGCTGCAGAATGAGGAAGTGATACAGCATCAGCTTCTGGCTTATTGAAAAGCAAGTGATTTTAACTTCAGAAGTAATTGGTGGGTTTCTTTCTTGGTTGGCCTGAGTGAAAGGAAGTGTAATTTCAGGATCTGAAATCAGGTTCCAGTACCGAGATTCTATTTTATTAAAGGAAAGAAACAAATTGGGGTAAAAAAACCAAACCGTGATAGATCTGAGGCAGCCCATAGCATAAGAGCTACCAGTGTCTGAATGGAGACTAAGTGTTGCTTATGTTTAAAGTGCAAATTATTTTCCTCTCTAGAGAAATGAAGTAGCTCAGAGCTATGAAAATCTCATATGTGAACAAGGACTATTAAAGAAACTGCCAGTTAAGACAACTGATGGAATAAATGCAGCAGAGGAAGAAGATTGAAATTTATGGTGACTAAGCAAAATAGATCAATGGAAATAAAATACATCTGAAATTTCCCAACCTGCAATAGGAGATTAAGAGAAATAGCCTGAAAACCACCCAAAGACAAAAATACTACTCTTTTTTTGAAGAAGAAGAAGAAAAAAGGAAAAGAAGAAAAGACATAAATTAATCTGACCGGATAATCCGTTGAAAGGAAAGCAGTCCAATACACCTCTAGCCCAAATAAGGATACTAGCATCATTTGTACTGCCTTGGATAGCAGTACAGAGAAGGAGGGACGGCAAAGCATATTTTGAGGCAGATATGTTGTCACCCAGAAAGGTGTTATTCACAGTACCCAATTTTAAGCAGCTAGCTTGCTGCCTACATTACTCAGCTGATCTCTTTAGGTCACTTGCAGGGACCGTGGAGAGACAAAGATATGGAGACAGTTGACAGCCTCTAACCTATGTCCTGCCCCAGTCGCTCTGGGGCCGAGACGTGCTAAGAGCTGAGATGGACAGGTCAGCTACAGGAAAAAGGGCAATAGGAATACCTCCCCCGCCCATTTCTGGGGGAAAATATAAAGAAATAGCTGGCATAACTCTTCTGCCATTTGAACTAGAGTTATCTCCAGGAGCTTTTTCTTGTCAACAAAGACACTCTTAGTGGTTCCCTGAAATTAAAATGTCCATCCGGTGCTATACCCCTTCAAAGAAGTTTATGCAAAGTGACCGTTACCTTGAAATATTCCTTTCTTTACCCTGCTCTATTTGACAGGAATTTTGCTGCTTTTATGAAAGGTGGATGTACAAAATCTTATCAGACCATCCTTGGGAGTAGCAAAAACTCTTGGGAAATGTACTTACCTGTTTCTTCTGACTTGGGTTCACTGCATAAGCAGAAAAGCCAGGTGGGGGGAGCCAGCCCCACTATTTTTATTTCAATCTGTTTTGCAAGTCTAAGCTTCTCCATTTCTGCCAAAATTAAAAATTTCATCAATAAGTTCCGGATGATTGAAAGAAAGTTTTGGCAGAGTTGCTATTTGACAAAATTTTGTTAAAAAAGCATATATATATAAAACCTCCAGATCTCTAGAGAGGTGTCTCTGGTCTCCCAGTGCTCTGGCTGTAAAAACACTTCGGAGCTGGTACACGGGAGGGCGCATCTATCCTACAATTGCAAAGAGCCAGAAGCCGCACTCTCCGCAATCAGCTCCTGAGCCGTAACCCTTTATTTCTGAGCATACAAAAGAAGACTTTAGCAATCAAGTCTCTAGCTATAACAAAAGGATGGTAAAAATAACCGCAGTCCAAAACCTTATGCCATACAGGGAGAGTTACGTTACAAACCAATCTTCAGAAATTACTCGCTTTCCTTCAGTATCAGGGTAAGTCAAAAGAAATTTGCTTAAGCTGCCATGGTGCTGTTCTCAGAACCAGGAAAATCCAGCATCATTTCTGTTGCTGTTTGGGGACTGGTCAGGTCTCACACGACACAACTGCAGGGCAGCAAAGCTGGCAAAATGTGGCCTTTAGTGTACATCATGCTACGCTTTGGCATATGGGCTGAAACTCTGAATGGGAAAATAGCATACTGAAAATATCCACCATATGGTAAAATTAGTGAAATAACAGCAGCAGCAAGACCAGAATGACATAATTCTGCCTACTAATACCGTGTCTCATTTAAGTTGTATATTACTGGATGTCCCCGTCAGAACGAGGGGCCTCTGTGTGAGGTATTCGTCAATCACTTTGCCTTGAGCAAACAAAGCTGGGAAAACAACAAAGACTGGGATTTAAAAATCCCAGCCTAAAGCAACAAACAGCACAAAGCAGAGTCTCATGGCTTGTTGTAAATGCCTCTGATCGTGGGATTTATCGCTTCCCCACCTGTACTCCCCTAATCTAGCTACTTAGCCTCTGCAAGCTCTTTCAGAGAAGGACTATCTGAATCCTTCAGCTGTTCACCTTGAGTCACACCACAGGGCCAGATTTCGTCTCTGCAACTTGGTTCAATATTGAAACGGAAGGAGACAAAAAGAGCACATGCATAGCGGAGGGATGAATCCCAATTAAAGTTTCTCTGGTTTCTTGGTTACAAAGGCAGATATTGGACAATGGTGAAGGAGAAAAGCAAAGTCACGCAGACATGCTCCTGCCTCATTTTTTGCACAAGGCAACACTGTCTCCCTGCTGCGGTGGGGAGACAACCCCAAATTCCTTACAGAGACACGACCAACCCCTAAAAGTTCAACCGTGGCACTTATGTCACCTTTTTGAGTTTGAACTCACTTTTTCTTTGGCAAGACAATCACCTCCCATCATAGCAAAACTTTCCAAGCAGTTCTCTCTCAGCCACTGAAATCCGGGGAGCTCTGTAGCTGAATTATCGCATATCAGCAGAATGTGGTCTGCTACTTGACCATTGCTCCTAGCAACTACGGCAGTACTTCTCCTAATAAACCAGAGCAATCAATTAAAATGGCAGCAAGGGCATGCAAAACCTCCTGAAACAAACTGACAGATGAAGAAACGCAACCAGATACCAGTACGGCCCCAGATATATTAAAATCTGAAAACTAATTGTTTCCTTAATGGGGTAATGTTTCTGAAGACTACTGTTTGGAAGTGCAATGGCCTGGAAAATGGAGGTCAATAAAACAACAAAAGGACAACCAGCATAGCTGAAAGAGGAGAGCATTTGATGGAAATAATTTAATCAACAAACTAATTCCTTATCTGTTAAGTAGGGAATGCCGGTTGGGAACGCAGTGGAGCATGGTAAGTCTTACAGCTCAAGCCCTAACAACGTAGTTAGTCGTGCTTTGGTGTAGCAAAACATATCCTTTGGGATGGAGCAACTCCTCTTATGTTGTTCTTCTCTAAAAAATATTAAAATGGCCAAACCCAGTATTAATAGCTGATTCTTTGTTGTTGTTGTTGTTGAGGCCAGGATTATTCTGTATGTATGATACACTGTCTTCATATTTTACTTTCTTGCCAAGTTACCCTGTGTACTGTGCACTTGATGTCAGGTCTACCACAATGACTCTGGTCTGAAAGGTGATGACAGGCTCTTTGTGAACTCCTGCACACTGCGGCTGAACCCCTCAACTGCCCAACACAACAACACTCCCTTAAGGTGAAGTTTAAGACACTCAGATGAAAGACTGTCCCTGGCAAAAATTCCGCCAGTCATAACTTGTCACTGAACCCTTTTCCTCTGCTGCAGTTTATCCTGGCCTAGAAACTGCTTAAGTGGTGGCAGAGTTTGCTGCCTCTTACCATCATTATATGGCATAATGTCAAGCAATTCAGACCAGTTCTTCCAGAAAATCAGGAAACGTTGCTACATAACGGGATCAAATATAGCCTGCCTTATGAGAAGTCTCAAAGAAGTAGTGTAGCATCCGCTGCAAAAAAAAGGCAGTGAGACAATAAAATAGCAGAAAACTATGTTGCTCATTGACAGGTACAGTCTGTAGGCAGACAGGGTAATGCTACCTGGGATTTTTGAGCCACAGCCCTTCCTATTGTTAGTTCTTCTGTGCTTTTACATGTTTTCCATAGATATTTTTTTTTCCAAAAGATTCACTTTGAATTTGTATATAGCACTTAATCTTTCAGAAATATACAGTTAAAATTGAGCTAGGAAGTACAGCTGCAGCTGTCCCTCCCAGATAAGGGATGGGAGTATTCAGTTTTTTGTTTGCAGCGGAGAAAGGCTGGACACCAGCCAGCGTTAAGCTATATCAACGTTGTAAGGTAGATTCGGAGGGTACCGAGCAGTATCACAAGTTTGGACAAAGTGGGTCAAGCAAAATGACACGCACAGATTAAGCCAAGGATGTTAAGAGAGGAGAAAACTTAACCATCAGATATGTAGCTAATCAGCCTCATGAGATACGAGGAGTCCAGAAAGTCAAGAGTAAACAGTCAATAAATAATAAGATGCCATGCTTCAGGGTTAAGAATGTTGCTGATTTAATATGATGTGATTTAACTGCTGTTTTCTGTTAACAGACTCTTTCCAGCACAGTCAGGAAAGTCTGATCATCATTTAGGTTTGCATGTCCTCTGCCAAATGATGCAAATATTATGTGTACAGTGAAGTGCACTGGAATGCGTAATACAAGCGGAAGATCGACACCAAAGGTAAGCTGAATAACAAAAAATGCAAGATATAATCAAACTGTAATGGACTTTTTTTTCCTTTCTCTTATTGATATATTTTCCCAGCTTCGATGTAGCAAATCACCTTCAAATGCAGGATGAATCTTGAAAGCTGTAGCTCTGTCAGAGCTGATGCTGTTCACTAATGATTTGCTGCTACTGTCTATTGGAGAGTACTCTGGTTAAGCCTACAAGTCCTCTTTCGATCAGGATGGCAACCTGGGGAAGAGGAAATACAAAACATCTTAGTTTTTTTAAAAAAAAGGTCTCTCGCTCTAATACCTGAAAGGGGGAAACGTGTATCTATGGGGTTGCAAAGCAGCTTGTGATACCTGCTGAGAGGCACCAGGGTGTGTTTCCACAGCAGCTTAAAACAATCGAGGACTAGGAAACTGTAACCTGCGCTTTCCCCGTGGACCAATGCTGCCCACCTCCGTCCCCTCTCTTGCATTAGCCCTGGCATCTCTCTGACTTCACGCGGATCCCGTTCTGGGAACTGATGTGGCTGAAAGCTAATTATTTTATTTCATGGTAAGTTTTCTGTTTTTCCAGCTCCCTGAACCATTTCAGCATGCAATCAAATGAGTGCCTGTGCTGCTCACAGAGGAGGGCGTAAAAAGCTGGAAATGGGCAGGATAGCGGGACCAGAGCAACCTTGATTTAGATTAGCTTAAGCACATGCTGAGAGCCCTCTCCTGAGGCCTCTGAGTGGGAGAGACCACAGGCGTCTGATCTTCTGCCAGCTGCTAGCTAAACTATGCTCACATTTTGAGAGTGTGTTCAGGCCTTTTCCTTTACTACTTTGTTCACACAGCTTAAAGAAGAGTGTTATTTCTTCTAGGCAGGCTGTCTTTATCTGCTTGGTGTTTGCCACTGGTCAGAAGAGAAGCAAAGCCGTGCTGCTGCTCTGTTAGGCCATGGAAAGGGCACAGCCGGCACATGGGCAATGAGGCTCTGCCCTCTCCATGCAGCAGACAACAAAGATGGTCGATATTCCCAGCATTTATTCTTCGTCATTTACGGAGAGCAACATATGAATCTCCTCTTGATGAAAATCATCAGTTTTGCACAAGAGGACAGCAGAGAATATTTACCAGGTACTCTAAGGATGCTCACCTCCCCTCACCCTGCTCTTCCTGGTCTTTAGAGTGGCCTTTCTCTGCCTGCTTCCCCCATCACCTCTACTGCGCTTCCCTCTATTTGCTGTTTGTTGGCACTTTGCTTTTCCAACTAGGACAATGTTTGCATACTTTCTCTTTTTACTTATATGTGAATGTTTTTGTCTTTAGACTTTCAAAACACGTTCTAAACGAATCTTTTTCAAGTCCTGGCTTGTGTGCTCATTTAAGCAGAGCCTCTTACATAAAACGTTCCTCAGCAATCAGTCTCCTCTTTTTGCATATCCTGTATTAAAAACCTTGTTTAAAAATTCACACCATAATTCTTACTCCCTGCTTCCAAAGTCAGTGGATAAATCCTGCCACACACATGGACCCTGTTATATGACAGCACATTCATTATGTATAATTACAAAGCACACGAGATGTTACCCAATGTTGTTAGCTTGGCTACACTGGAATTCCAGCACACATCTGTACACAATTTATAGTTGCTTACAACATATGCTAGCACACAGTGTGTGAACAGCTAGAATTTAAACTCGGATCCTGCACGAGTCTCTTCACGAATCTATTCACAGCTGCTGCCAGCAGTTCTCAGTCTTGGAAAAGTGGAATTCTACTCAAGGAAAAGTGAAGACTAGGGGCATGAATGCCCAGACTCCATGAAAGGGACAGAGATTCAGCTGACCGTAAAATAACTTTCTTTTTCTTCAAATAAGGATTTGGAGAACTGTGGGTAACTTTTAGGAGTTATTTCTGAACATTTTTTTTATTTAGTTTTTTTTTTAAAGAGAAGAGATTAATGATTGCCTGACAAAACAGAAAATAAACTCTCAAAGCACAAGAGAAGGTGGTAATTATGCTGTAAGTTAAAATTGCAATGCCTATATTGGACTGACATGGAGCCTCTCAGAATATGTTCCGGGGTCTTATATTAACATTAAGCAGCTGTTGAGATCTTGTCTTTAATAATGCACAATGTTATTACTCTGAAGAGTACCAGCACTGACATCTCCAAGCTCATATTAGAAGAAGAGCAGGCTACTTTCATTGTATTATTCACTATTTCGTATGTCAGCACTGCCGCTTTAGCTTGCAGGCTCTGGAGACAGACTACATTTATTTCTGTGTCTTATACTCTGAAGAAAAACTTTCAGGTAACAGATAATGCCATTTAAAAAATAACCCTTCATTTCTTCTAATTTTCATTAATTAAAGTAATTTTTTTCCCCCAAGCAGACTGCAAATATCATTTTTCAGTAGCCAACAATGCAGGTGCCTCTGTACCTTGCGGAAGCTAAATACTATAATTTCCCGGTGTGGGTGACTGAAAGTTTTTCTTCTCTCAACTACTTCAGACAGCTTGGCTACAGATTTATTGTCTTCCATGCCTTGAGTTAGCTCCATCACTTATACCCATGCGTGGTTTGAAAGATGCTTCCTAGAAAACCCAACCTTTGAGTGTCTGCTTTCAGATTCCAGGAAATTTAACTGTCATCCTGCTATCATTTTTTGATATTTTGAAAAACTATAGTTAGAACTGTGACTAAAACAAGTGAAAATGTTAAAAATGCGTCACTAAACTATTCCAGTGTTTCATTCCAGCAATGTGAAAGCATGTGGCTTTCAAATCAAAGTGTTCCCAGTTACCTGCAACAGCTCCACTTAATTGCCTTCAAAGTCAACCTTTAAAGTCAAGCTTGTAGGAGAGAGGATGATATGAGGATCCCCAAATTCTTTGTCATCTTGGAAGTGGTTACTATCCTATCTCTCTAAACTGATCATGTAATAAACTGCATGTGTCAGTCTGGTTGTCCTATTAAATATGAGTAACAAGTTGGATGTATACGTAGAGCTTGAAGTTTACATGTGAAAAAGTTTATTCCTGCCTTTGCATAACGTCCCTGGAAAAGTTATTATGATAAATTAACGCTTTATTAAGGCTTAGCCAGGCATGGTTGCTTCTGGTCAGCAACAGCCAGCTGAGAGCCGCGTTAGGCTTTACCTTTGCAAAGTATTTGTAATGGGCAATGGTTTTGTGTAAGGGAGGTAGAGATACTTCTGCTTGAGGTAATAAATCAGGGAGAGTTCTGAATCTGAGTTACACCCAAAGGTGGAGCAGGGTTGGAAAAGAAACCAGGACTCCCTAAATCCCCATCCTCTTCCAAGAGTACAAATGGAGGACATGAGGTTGGATGAGCGTCCTCAACAGAAGGGCTGGGAGTGGCTGGCAACTTCTCAGCTGGACCATGCCGACGGAGCAGCCACGTGTGGTACATGCTTCGTTTCCCTTCAGTTCTGTCCAACTGTTCCTACAGACAGTGGAGTTGCTCTGCTTGAATTTGGTGTACGGATTTGCTTTTGGCTTTTCCTACTCTTTATTAGGAGTAGTTTCAGAGTAACGGGCAAAACTGCAGGGCTCCATCATTTTTGGGTGGTGATCCTAAGGACAGGAGAGCAGGCTCCTCCCCAGCTGGCCGACCCCCCCCACACTTATTCCCAGCAGTGAAGTGCAGAGGTCCGAGAGAAATAAGGGTCCTTCGGTGGCCAACACTAGTCAGGAAAAATGTCTGGCATGCAATGGGAAATCAAGAAGGATGAAGGAACAAGGGGTGTTGGTGCCACTAGGAACTGGCATTGCACTGAGCTGACAGACTGTCCTGGGAGGCCCTGGTGGGACATGATACCCGGGCTGCTCCCCATCACTTCTGCCACCTCAGGTGGTGAGCTTTAAATGGTGTGTAGGGACCGGTGGTTGGGGTACAGCCCCGAGGAGTCGGGGATGGACACTGAGGATTAGCTGGCTGAAAACCACAAATACTCCACTGGAAATCCAGTCTGACTGACAAGGGTCTGTGAGGTCCTTACTTCTGCTCAGTGGAAAAAGTCATTGATACTGACTTGTTTCCACGATGAATTTTTGCTTTCATTTTCTGTATGTTTTCTGATACAATTTTTTGTAACAGAAAATTATCAACAGGCTATAGAGAGTGCCAAATTTATTCTCAACCATTGATCTACTGTCCAATGATGTTATGGTCAGTGTGGATCAGTACGACTGTCTCATTTGATCTGCTTTAAACAGATGCTTCTAGCCTCTCCTCAAAGGCCCTACAAATTTCATGTAACTTCTCGTCCACTCAGAAGTTGAAATTCAAACACTTCAAGTTGTGGAAAGCAGTATTTTCTTTTTTGTTTTCTTCTTTTCCATCGCTGTAGCAATCAGAAGTGTGATCTTAAATTTTTTATGACCCTGTTTGTCATGCACCAGGAAGAACTTAGCCCATGGATCTCAGCACTGTGAAATGAATTCAGTTTTATAGCTGATGTGTCTGAGAAACAGCTATTTGTGACATTATGTTGTTAGCTACAGAAATCACTGAAATAGTGAACTCTCTTCTTAATGCACTGACAGTTGCAAACTGGAATTACGTATTTTTATTCTCTTCACTTTAGGAAAAGCGTATCCGCTGGTTAGTGATGGCTGTCATCAATGAGTGCCCCAGAATTTGTATGATAAACAAAGTGCCACTCGTGGACGGACAAAAGTAGCAGCCTACAGCTTCACAAAATCTCTGCCTGCTTTTTCCAGCTGTGCTGAAAACCCTTTCCCCATTTAAGCTAGCACTTGAACTGGTGTTCATCACCAGTAGAGAAGGACTCATTTGGAGGTAACACATCTTCTTTCTAAAAGATTTGCCAGCTTAGTTTTCAGAAATACCGTGCTTTTCTGATTTCTTCTGATGATAATGTGGGCTGCGTTTGTTCTGACAGTGAGAGAACCGAAATGTCGTGAATAAAGGCACCTGTGCTGAATGACAGAATTACATCCAAATCCCATTGAAATCAATGGCAGCCTTTTCACAGACCTCCAAGAAAGTTGTACTAGATGTGTTTGTGATCATATTTTATCTTCATTCCATGGTTCCTCAGGGCACATATGTTTATTCATAGCCAAACTGATTACAGGTCAAGGTGGCTCCACATAAAACTTGACCCTGCATCTGAAAGGAATTAGTTTCACCTTGGATAGTACTTAAGGTGAATTACAGTCTTTCTTCCTTCCGAGTGGACTTGCTTATCTTTAAAAAAAAAAATGTTTCTTTTTTATCTAATCTCAGGACTTGCTCATATCTCTTTCTTGAACACTTGCAGTAAATCTTAGCAGGATTATCATAGTTTTACAGGCTTTTGGAAGCTTTGGATTTTCCTTCATGCCGTAAGGCAGTGAAGGCATGAGAGAATGAATCTGCATCGCACCTAAACACCTGCCACTTCAAATCCTGCAGTGACAATGAAGGTGTCCCAATAGGACCACCCAATTACTGCAGCCTCCAAAACACATGATTTTTCCTGCAGCCCCAAAAAATAAATTCAGGTTTTGTCGTCAATTTACCGCACCATGCTATGATGCAGACATAATACGAGAAGCTTGGAGACTATGACAGGATAAAAATGAATTTGCTCTGAAATTAAGCAGTACTAAGACAGGAGAGATAAAGATAACTTGAAATTAAGTAGTACTATGATAGAAGAGATAAGGATAACTTAAACTAACATATTGTCCAAGGAAGAGGATTATGTGTTCTTCCATTTGAGTAGAAACACCTTTGAGAGTTGATTCTTAGGACTCTGGAGAAGGGAAGGGGTGTATTAATGTAGACGTGAACACTTTTAATGGTGAAGAGCAGGTAAAACAATAGTTTAGTAGAAAAATGTTACCAATGAGCTGCAAACAGCACTAATGCTCCAAAGGAGTTGCTGTTTCTGCTGTCCTGGAGGAGAATAGGTGGGGGAGAGCTGGGAGTCTGAAGTGACACCAGTGAAGAAGAATGAAGTGTCCTCTACACCTCTGCGTTACTTCCCAGATTTCTAACTAGGTGACATGGAAACAGATATGCAACAATTCAGTGACAATTTGGGCTGTTATTTGTTTTGATGAATTTGTGCTCTTTAAATAAAAAGCTGTTATACATTTTAATTAAGAGGTATGAAGAAGTCATTTGTGAAAAGGTTCAATTATGTAAAAAAAAAACCCCACAGCAAGGCTCCAATTTCACGCAAACCTTCACGGGATAAAAAAGGCCAAGTACGTCTTTTAATTATAAAGCTATTTGATTTATAATTGCAGATGGATATGTTTTATTAAAAACAGTCTTAAAGAAATACTTTATGCAAAGCTTTAAGAATATGCTAATATTTAATACTAGCAGCCAGGCAAAAAAAAAAAAAGCTTGTTTTTCAGAAGTGTCTCTAATTATTGCCAGGCAGCAGATAATTCCAGACTCTTGAACTCAAGACCCAAAGAATTTGATCACAATTCAATATTACCTTGAATGATTAGTGACTGCAGCATCATATCCCATTGAAAACAGCTTGAGAACATCGCCTGAAAAGAACCTGCGTTTAGGTGCCCCCTGTATGGCTTCATGCAGCATCATGAGCCAAACAAAGTGGTTTAAATGTGATGGTATCCACCACCACTTCTCTGGTCCCTAGCAATGCACTGCTTACTTTGTGCTGGATCTAGCATTCACCAGACCAACCTGTGATCCAATTAAACGTATCCAGGAGAAAACTAAACCCCTGAAAAAGTTTAAAAATTACTGGATTGGTGAATTTAAAACAGCTCAAATGAAAGCTGGCAGAACGTAGGGAACAGATAAAAGTGGCTAGGGTCAGGGAGAAAGGAAAGGAGGAAAGCAAGATGGATGACTGAAAAAGAAGGAAATCATCTCCCTCTTGGCGAGCAGTGTGCAATTCCACAGCTTCAGATATTGATTGGAAGGGGGATATGGAGCCCAAGTGCTTTATCCTTTTACTTGGCTGCTTTACTGTCAGTTCTTGAGATAAAAAGCGTGAAGTAATAATTGCAAGATACGTCTACCTTTTTGAGTGACTTCCTAGTTTTGCTTTTTTAAAAATCTGTCTGTCTTCTCCCTTCTCTCTCTGCAGTGTCTAATTCTTGTGTAAAAACACCACGTCATGGAAAAACTTTGGAGCAACAGTTTCCATAGGTTAGGCAACCTAATAAAGATGCCACTTTTCCTGCATGTGAACCAGAGGTTTCCCCAGTCCATCAGTATGCTGCCGGCATCTTAATTTCTACTGTAGGGGCATCCTCCAACAGCCTCTTCTAGTAGCTGACCAGGGTGGAAGAGAGGACACGTTGCTGAGCCCTCCAGAAGCAAGGGCTCTGTCAGCTAAGAAGATGATCATCACACGTGTTTTCAGGGTATATTTCCATGCAGATTTTATCTTGGGGTGCAAGACTTTCCACACCTGGCCTGCAGTTTAGGGCACCCTCAGTCTCACTAATGTGATTGCTTGTTGGCCATGATCTAAACCACTTGTGCAGTAGAACCAAGGGTAATTATTTTTGAGTGCTAGTTGTTGGGGGGTGCTGTTGTTGTTGTTTTTAAAAACACAGACCATCTCACTGGTCCTGTTGACTATTTTCCCAACAGACACTCGTACAACTGTCAGGTGCAATAAATTGCAAGTAGGGGAGGACGGAGAGGATGGCAACTTCTTATACTGCCTTTGTTGTGGAGAACTGTCATCTAGTCACTGCCTGAGACTGGATGACCGAGGTGAATGATTACAACAGTGTTGTTCCAGTTCCCTCATCCCCTTTCTCACTTTGAGACCAAGAAGTCGCAGTTTCTGGTCACACATTTCTGTGTAAAGAATTTTCCATCAATATTGCTGCCATGGCCTCTGCTCTGTGTATTGGATGTTAAGAGGGGGTAGTTTACTGGCCTACATTAAGTCAGAAGTGACCTTCGAGGAATATCCTATATAGCTTGCTCTGCGGGAGTTTAAATAATTGGCTGCAGCTGAAGAGGTTGCTCTGAGCATTGCTTTCTCTAGCTATGGTACAGCTCACATCAGTGTACTAGGACAACGGCTTTGGATGCTGGGGGTAGCCAGAGCTGCCTTGATGAACCACGGCTAGATAGGACTGGTGTAGCAGTTGGGCTGGTTCTAGCGCGACAGCATTAGTACAACACGGGGTTCTGGGTTTATTGCTTTTTCAGGTGCCAAGTGGAGACAGACTGGGCACGGGGGATGTTTGTTACTTAGGATGCCATGCACAGACTGCTATCAGTTACCAGGAGTATCCTTACTTTTCTCAAAAATGCGCAGAAATTGGAAACACTTCTGCAAAAGTCTATCACAAGCATGTTATGCAGGACAGGCTCACTATCTTGGTCTCAATGTAGTTACATTAACACCTTATTAAATAGTCCATTGATTTTAGAATCGTTGTAATGGCCTATCAGTATTGCAGTGTTCTGAGTGTCTGTATTGATCTCAGTGGCTGGTGTTGCACTGAGTCTAGATGTTACACAGCAGGGTTCATTCAAAGTCATACTATAGGCTATTTGAAAATACAGGTTCAGGAGTGTGCCCTTTTACTTGCTGAGCATGACTCTAGGAATTAATTTGCAATAGGAGTCTGAGACTTTGAGTCATATAAGATGTCATCTTCCTATTTCTTTAATAAGATTTTTTTCTTCTGATGGGCTTTTTACTGTTAATACTTAGAGGGGTGTTCACTTGAAAAACTGATTAAATATATTAATTATATTTTATTCTCTTTGTCTAGAAGAAGCCAGTCAACAGAAACGGTAAAACAAGATCTTCTTGTCCCTCCCCTTTCTTTGGCAGGACTTTGAATTTCACTCCAATGAAGTACAGTTGAACTCAGCAACTGTTTTGATGGCTGATGCTCTTATAGTTTGCGTAAGTAGCTACCAGTCAGTTAAACGCAGGGAGGCCAAAAGCCAAATTGGTTCCTTAATGTGTGCACTCTGGGAAGTCACACTGACTGATCTCAACTTTGCACCATGGATGCTTGAGTGTGCCACTGTTGGTGACACACACATTTCAAAATTACCTTGGCTATCCAACAGCCACATCCCACGGCACTAATTCCCTGAATGACGAGTTGACCACCCTCAAATACAGAGGGCTGGAAAAGAGCTACTGCAAGGAATAAACTTCCTGTGTATTTTTCAGTCTTTTTGACTATTAGGTGCCATTGCTGATTCCTAAGAGAGGGGTTTCTTTGTGCCTGTGAGGGGCGTGAGGCTCAGATCTCTAGACTTCTGAAGTGACGCAAGGTTTTCAGTCCTTGAGCAAATGATCCCTCTTTCAGTGAATAACTAGAGCTACACAGCAAGAATTAGTTTATGGTTTCTAAGAGAGAGAATAAATATGACTATCAGGTATTCTTTTGGAGGTAGGGATGTGTTTCTATTTAGCTACAAATGACAACTGAAGCAGGGTTTCTGAAGTCCCTACAGAACCCTGTTCTGTCCCGTTCATTCTTGAGCACATCCGTCTGAAGTGCCAGCAGGGCTTGCTGGCACAGGCAGCACGCTTGGATTGCTGGTTATCACTGGATAGCAGGTAGCAGATATGGACAACAAGGGAATGACTGAAAATGACAGTCCTTGAATATTCCAGAACTTATTTACTGCCAAAGACAGAGGAAACACTATAAAGTTCAGCCTGGGAAAAAATTATGTGGCCCAGAGGCACAAATGTTAGTATTCAACAGCTCCTGAAAAAAACCTTGAGACTTCTGAGGCAGCCGTAAGAAAAATCATTATCATGGGGGAAGATGATGAATAAAATGTGTATGTGTATTTCTAGTCACTCCTGTTCAAGAAAGGGGATTTCCGTGTTGACTGGGTGCAGGAAAAGAGCTAGTAGGATGGAGGAGTGGAAAGTCTGCTTTAGAAGACTGGAGCTCAGCTTCTTTAATCTAGCAGAAGGGAAGCTGAGAAAGGTTTTCCTCTCTGTAAATTCATCAAATAAATATGACTAGTCCTAGGGCAAATGCTGAACAAACAACAAACACTGAAAAATTGAAATGGCTGCCGAAAAGAACTTCAAATATGATTAGAGGCTGGAAAACAGGCCTAATAATATCAAGTTTAAAGAGATTGCTATGGTTAGCTTGATCAAAAAGGACAGAGAGATGACTTGCTCACAGCGTGTAAGTACCTCCCAGGAAAAATACACTTGGTACTGAAGAGCTCTCTCAAGTAGCACAGGAAGACGGTGAGCAACCACTGCCTTGAACCAAAACTGCAGAAGTTCAGACAGGAAACAGAGCGCAGATCTTCAACAGTGGGATTATGTCTTACAGCAAACTATCAAAGAGAGCACTGAATGGTTCAGCTCGTAATACTTATCTAGAAGACACAGTTTTAGCCCAAAGCAGTTATTGCTCCATGCAAATGGATGTTAGGTGAAATTTCACAGACTGAAAGAGGAAAGGTCTGTTGTGACTTTGAGGTCCTACAACAAAATGCAGAGCATATGGCTCTGCAGGAAGAAAAACACAGGTAAAAAAATCAAAGGCTTACAGGTAAGCGCATGGACTTTCTTCTCCTCTCCTGAATGCATTTGATTCATTGATTCTGGCTGTTTGCTTCACCTACGAAGACTATCCTGTTCCTGAACTAACTCATTGCCAGTCTCTTGCTCCCCTGCTGCTTACAAAATTGTTAGTGCCTGGCCTCTCCCTGGCAGCCCCGCGGTTCAGCCCACCTGGTGGCACAAACGACATTTTTCCAGCTCTAAGTCACCTTCTTTGGTTCCTTCAACACTCTGTGCTACTGGATTTTATAATCCCTTTTTTCTCCTCACCTGCATAAACCAAGCGTGTGAATACCCTGGCTGTGTCCACACTGGACAGCCCTGCAAGCAGGTAACCTCGAGGCTGGCGATCAGACACGCCAAATGTTAACAGCTTACTGCATGCAAAGTCCTTCCAGAGAGCAGGGGATATTCCAGCGTTAACATTTCATGTCTCCTCCTGCTTTCTAGCCCCAAAGTCAATTACTAACAGCACTTCCCGATAACCTTTTTAAACTAGAAATACAATAACCAAATATATACAAATGCGTACAACATATTTTACAGTAAAAAGAAAGAGTCCAGATCATTATTACAGAACTTTGATGCACTGACTTGTTGTTATTTGCAAACTGATCAATTTGCCAATTCACTGTCTGACAGGGCACAAGGTTTTCATGTGGAAAAAAACATAATTTGGAGACAGTTTTTGTTTCAGAGACTGTTTTGCTCAGATTTCATGCGCAGCTCTTCCCCTGTGCTTTGTGGAAAAGAAAAACTGACGCTGACCTGTTATTCCGACTAAGCTCAGGATCTGAGCCATCTTTGTGGGGCGATGCCAGGTTTGCAGGGAACTCTGCGGGCAGAGGATGCCACCAGCTAGCATGGCTTTAAGTCACAGAAGGCAGCTGAGTGGGCTGTGGCACTGCTTCTGCCTGGGGTCCACCAGCTCGCACCTAAGAAGGGTCTAAAAAGCTCATGGAAGTATGGGAACCATACCATGTTCCTATACATCATATTTCTTCCCACCCTTCCCAATTTTCCTGTATCGTGTAAACATTTTCCTGCCAGCTTCAGAAGCTGAAGATCTCTAGCCAGAGCCCAGTAAATTCTCTCTGCAACTGCATGAAAGATAGCTGCAGAAACGGGTGCTCTTAGTCCTTCGTTACGAACCTACCTTCATGAGATCACCACAGGCTCTGATTCACAATTTAATGTATTTTCTGCTAATAATGAGGTGAACTGAAGTAACTGCAAAGAAACTCAATTAGTATTGTAGCTAATAAAAATGATAGTTGTGATAGAAAAATGATTCATAACTGCAGAGTGTGCTTCTGCATGTTTTTCATTACTTAACCTGCACTAACTCTTGTAATCTGATATATCTCTGCAGTTCTGAACCACACATGGTTTCCCACTGAGTAGCATCTAAAATTCGTTTCTGCAGCTGGGTGTTTTTTACTGCCACTTCCCATTGCCAGTATCAACTTCTCCCACCAAAGGCAGTAGTGGAAGACACGACTCCAAGCACACACTTAGGATTATAAGTACAGTTATCTGCTTCTGCACACAGCAAAGTCCATAGAAGAGGCCACATAACAATTAAAACTTCTCTAGAGACATGCTTCCTTCACTGCTCACCTGGCAACAGCAGTGGTCGTTTTTTTTAGTCATTAGGCTTTCACTAAGCTGTGGATGTCAACTGTTGCATATGCAGGATTGCCGGTGTTGTTCTAGTGTTTTATTTTGAAAAATAGGTTATAACCTACCTTAGCGCTAACAAGAGATGCTGAAATACCTTAACAAGGGGATTTTTCACACGAGCACTGATAGTGTTCAGTGGCCATGGAGATTCCTGGAGAGGTTAGTGCGTAATTGCCACTTGTGACTCTGAAAAGCTCTTTCTCTCCTGGTGTCTTTTACAAATAATACTTTACTTTGGTAGTAATTATCTTCCACCTCTGTTGGCAGAAAGAATCATTCTGTCATTCAAATCGCTTTCCATATTTCTATTTCAGTAATTAAAAGCCTGATTTATTATATAAGCTTAATAAAAGATAATTGGAAACAAACTCGGTATTTTCAACTATCTAGATGAAAAGGAAAAGGAGATGTGTAATATCAAAGGGACAGATCTCTTTTCCCCTGAATTTGCCAGAAATTTTGTTTCTCGCTTTACTGGACCTATGTTAACTCCCATTGAGTTCAGCAAGTTGAGAGCTACAGCAGGTAGTTTTGTATTTCAGAGTGGATTTTTAGCTCCAAAAAATGTTTTTCCAATAATCATGGTAATGCTTTTTCTGATATAATGTGAAGGTATGATTATTTAAGAACAATAGCATATGCCAGCATGAACAGATAACATTTGATGACACAAAATCTCTACTGTGAATACATGAACATTATTTTTTTCTTTTGTGTTGTAGAATTACATATACTTTCAGACTGGCAAGAAAGACAAGAGCCTGAAAGTTGATTCTGACCTTGCAGTAATGAGCTAGAACAACCACTGAATACTAGGATGCAACTTCTGAACTAATTTGATTATCATTTTGCTTACGCATTTTGATTAGTACAAAGTAGACTGTAAAAAACCCTGCTTGGGGTACAGTTCATCTCTGGTGTAACTCCACTGATCAGAGCCCAGTGGGGATGATTTAAAAAAAAAAAGAGACCTGTTGTCTTCCATTAATAATTTATGTTCTTTTCTTTGTAAGTGACCTACTAAATGGAAATAGAAAAATCAGCTGGAAATGTCTCAAATATAAAACTAGGTGCACAGTGTCTTTATATATCTCACTCCCAAGATTTTCAATTGCTCTAAAAGAGAAGCTCTTTCTAATTTGGGGCATACATGGCCAGGCATGGGAGAAAACAGAGACATAAGGCAACAGCTGTAGAAACAGCATGATCTTTTCCTTAATCCTTTCTGATAAATCTCAGTCCATCCAAAGCAAGTTATGACTACGGCGCGGAAATATGAAGACATTCCTAAAAGGTACATATTTTTACTGATCACAAGAATACCAGTAAAATTTAAATACCCACCAATATTATAGTTTCCATAGTCAAAATTCTCATTTCAGCACAAAGTGCAAATACTAACTCAAGTTTTTAAACTATGTGAATAAGAGCCCATCTCCGCATATGCATGAAAGAGCATGGGGGCACAAGGGAAGGCAGGAGAGGGAGTCCCAATAGCCCAGTAAGGGAAACAGCCCCCCCAGTCTGGAACGGGCACTGAAGAGTCCAGTGGGTCTGAGAGTTGGCTACTGGAGGGGCCAGGAGGTCTGGTGTAAATGGTCCCTGGAGACCCATGGGTCCCCAACAGGCAGCATGGACCTCCTGGTCCCTTTGGGATGGCCCTGGGAACAGGGTGAGGTGGCAGCCTCACCCCTACCAGGCTACAGGATTCGGCAACTCGTAATGAACTGCCTCCGTTCCTGGCAGTTTCACAAATGAAACCACCCAAGGAGAGTAAATACAATCACAGCTTCATAATAGAGTGGTGAGTATGTGCTAAAACTCTTCCCTCGGTGAGCAATACTCAGAAGAATGAGCTTCTTTGTGACGGCGGTGGTGAAGCACCACAGCCCCTGCGGGAAGAGCCCAGGCCTGGTGGGTTCCAGCCCTGCAGCAGCCCACGGTAGCATCACCTGCACACTAGAGAAGGACCATTGCCTCCTCCACGCCTGGGTTTCCAGAGGAGAGAGCAGGGAGGAGCTGGAGACAACACAGTGTTTAAAGATGCTGCAAAACCCAAAGCCTTGCTCCCTCCAGAGGACTCCTGGCTGTTTTCAAATCCTGCTGCACCCTGCACTGGGGAATAAAAGTGGCTGTAAATGAAGAAGGAATAAGTCATCCAGGCTGACTGCTTTCCATTTACATCATTCTTTCAGCTACGTTTTATTTTCAAAGAAACTTGGCAAAATATTCCCTAAACTGTTCTCTGTTGTGAACAACTGAGTTCCCATTTTTGTGGCTGAAATTGGGCGCTGAGGAAGGTAACTATGGCCAGGTAGGGACATCAGTCAGGGCTCCTGTGTCTGCTGTGGCTGTGGCTGCCCCATGAGGCTGGCAGCCCTGCTGCAAGCCCTGGCAGCAACCTGGGGATGAGGGCAAGGGGAAGCGCCCAGGGGCAGACGGAGCACCCTTCTCTCCAAAACTAGCCCTGGTGAGGCTGAGCTGTTGCCTGAAGCTGTAAAGGAAGTCTTTCATGAGGATGCCCCCAATATAAGAAAGACATGGACCTGTTGGAATGGGCCCAGAGGAGGGCCATGAAGATGATCAGAATGCTGGAGCACCTCTCCTGTGAAGACAATATGAGAGAGGTTGTTCAGCCTGGAGAAGAGAAGGCTCTGGGGACACCTTATAGTGGTCTTCCAGTATCTGAAGGGGGCCTGCAAGAAAGCTGGAGAGGGACTTTTTACAAGGGCGCATAGTGATAGGGCAAGGGGTAGTGGCTTCAAACTGGAAGAGGGTAGATTTAGACTGGATATTAGGAAGAAATTCTTTACTGTGAGGGTGGTGAGGCACTGGAACAGGTTGCCCAGGGAAGTGGTGGATGCCCCATCCCTGGAAGTGTTCAAGGCCAGGCTGGATGGGGCTTTGAGCAGCCTGGTCTAGTGGGAGGTGTCCCTGCCCAGGGCAGGGGGGTTGGAACTAGATGATCTTTAAGGTCCCTTCCAACCCAAACCATTCTGTGATTCTATGGCACAGGAGAAATGGAGCAGAGAAGCAGTTTCCTCCCAGGCTGTGCTGTGCTTCTCCAGTGTGTGACTCCAAAGGCTTCTCTTCCCTTGCTGTACACATTAAAGTATTCACTGCTCTTTTCGGCATCTGGCTTTATGCAAACAGGTATTTTACTGAGATTGAAGGCAGTGCTTATTTGCAGAATAATCATTTTAGGCTGCGTTTGAAGTGTTCCCCTTTTCTCCTTACAATTATTTTCTCTGTTTAGTTTTGCTTGAAGCGTTTCTTAACAAGCTTCTTCAGCTTGCCTTGCAATCTCTGTGGCCGGGTGGGCGGGCTGGGCCACCGCTGCTGTTTGATTGAACTTCCCCAGCTCTTTCTGAAATATTGTTGCAGGCCCTGGGCCCACGGATTTCTCACCATCTGTTTAGCTTTAAACTTGTGAGCCTTACTGAAGCCACGTGCATTGGGAGCATGTCCAAAAAGTCCACAAAAGATACTTTCAGGCCCTTATCGCTCCTAACTCAGCTGTGAGCTCTGTGTCCAAGCTCCCAATATAATTTTAAGAAACCTTTAAAAAAGCTCACAGCCACAACCACTCTTTCTGGCGCTTGGGACCGATCCTGGAGGGAGCCAACACAGGTGCTCGCAACACTGAAGTTGCTCCTTATTGTCTTGGAGTCAGATGCTTAAGTCAGACGTCTAACTTCCTGACTTACAAAAACCACCAGGTGCTTGGGACATCTTACTTCAGTAACTCCAGGGTCAAGGGCAACTGTGCGTAGCAGTAAGGGTTATTTTAACTTGAGTGTTTCAATGACCAAGGGTTAGTAATCCAGTCCTTTAGTTTAGCTGTATATTAATTAGTTAAATCTGCGATACGTGCTTCACCTTCCATTCCTTTTAGAAATTTATAAAGGATTAAAAATAATGCTAGCCAAAACCTGCTCTTAAGCAATCATTTTCCAGAATACTATCTTTATTTAAACGTATTATTTAATCTTCGGTTGCTTTGGTATTTTGGAAGTGCTGTAAAACTGGGCACATATTTCTGAAACTTAGATTTAGCTTTTGGTACTTAGTCTTTGCAAGATAGTGGATTATTTAAAAGATAGAGAGAATAAGTGGGTTTAAAATTTGCGTGGTCCTCTTTTTTATTTTACATTTTCAGTAAGGGAACATACTTTAGAAAGCTTAGATTAGTATCTTGACCCAGAATAAAAATGTAAAGTTCTTACGAAATTTGCAGAAATAGTCTAGATGGCAAATGCAATTAGATAAATGTGCAAGAAAGCCTGGTTTAGGGATAACTTACTGAAACTCAATCACTCCTTGTCAAATATGCATGTCAAAAAGTTGATATTCAAGGGACACTAATCATCTGCTTTTGTAAACAGAAAATGAGACAGCTTTGTAGGAGACACACAATTATTTTTGTTTCCTCATAAAATTCTCTTAAACATTTAGTATATGTAGCAATATCACTTTTGAGTTTGTTCAGATATTCAAATTAGTAAATTTGATCCCTGCACTGTACTTTTCTATGTCCTTTTAATATCCTCTCTCCTTCCAGTTTTCAATTTATTCCAATTTCTCTGGTATGCTTTTCATAACTATAATATATTCCAATATTAGGTTTTATAATTACTTGGACTCTATTCATTTCCAAAGTTATATTTCAGACTGTATTTCCTCCTGTGTTACAAGGAACAAACCATTGTACTGAAAAGAAATCTAGGATGTATGCGAAAATTATTGCTATAGTAGTGTAGGAAATCTGGTTTAATTTGGGGAGTATCTGGGTTGGTGGTTGAATAACATGGGGGAATTATTCAACAGAAGTCTGGTAAAGTGGCTTGATACATCCATAGGCAGTTACTTTTTAAGGTGCTGATTGCTGCGTGTGTATTTCTGCCAGTATTATCTTCGGTTTTACTGAAATTAAATGTCAGCACTTCAGGGCATGGAGTCCCAACATACTGGTGTTACAAAAAATGTTGTAACTTCAGATGCTTCAGATCTGTCTCTGGAGAGCTCAATGCCGTATGGACGCCGTTCTGCGCCGAGCAGCGCCTCTAGACACCAGAGGAAAAACATAAGGCTCAGCTCTGCGACTGAGCCCATGAACCCTGGTCCACCTGAGAACTTAATTTCATACTTAAATTTAAATATGTGAACAGGTGCTTACAGCTGGAGCAGACTGCACGTGTGCTGAACAGTAAGTCGACGTTTAAGTGCTCCGATGCTGCATTATGTTTAGTGTCCTGCAAAGCTGAGCTCTAAATGGCTTGGGATAATGGCGCAAAAATAAGTTATGGGTCAGAAAGATGCTGAGTCTTCAGTCTGGGAATTAAATACCTTGCAAATATGAGGAAAATCTCAACATGGGCATTTTTTAAAAGAGGAAAACTGTAAACTGTGTCCACAGGTTAGTGGAGGGTGAATGTAGCTACTTGCAGGATCATTCATTTCTGCAGAGCAAAAAATCATGACATTTATGAATTGGAATGGCAGACATGAAACAAATTTCAATGTACTAATGTTCAGAAAGCACAATGTCTATTTTGTCCAAAAATATGAAGGATTACAGCAAATGTACTGTTTTTAACATGGGAACCTGATTGAAATGAGCACTGAGGAGAAGAGAGGTAAGAAAAATAAAACATACCTCTTTCAGGGATCATACTGAGGGAAAGGGAGATTGAAAATGCGGTGGGAGTTGACAAAAGATACCGTTACTGATAAAAGAGTTCTCAAGAAAAGGCACCAAAGTGGTGATTTTTGAATCAAAAAAGAGAATATACTTTGGAAAAAAGGGCCTTAACAATGACTTTCGTAGAAGGAATGAAATAAGAGGGACTACAATGAGCACTGAAAGTGGATCAAAAGAAAAAGCGATCTTTTTTCCCTAAACAGAACAGTTATATTCAAGGAGATCATAAACCAAATAGCATAAAGAGGAGGGAACGCAGGAAGGTGGGGAGGGGTGGCACGAACTGAGCCGGAGGGAGGAAGGGAGTGCTGAGAGCAGAGTCCCAAGTTCAACGTGCCACCACAATGGCATCAAAAGGGAAAGAAAAAAAGAAAGGAAATGAAGGAAAATTGCAAATTTTTCTTCGTTACGATTCTGAAAAGAACAAAGTTCTGTTGGGAAATAGGTCACAAAAGATGTGAAGAGGCGAGGAAAGAAGGCAGGACCTTTGTTTGCAAGTGCAGCATAAAAGTGAGGTTGTTCAGACAGAAACACTGTGATCAGAGAGGAGATTTCCAAAGCTGGAATGGACAGTCTGCTGCTTTTCAAAGTCCCATTGTGTCTAAGATCAAAGGATGGGCAGAGCATTGTAGTATCATAGCTTACAGAAAGAAGTCAGACAGGTTTTGAGACAAGCATTTTTATTATTAAATGGAGGATTAACAGCTGTATTAGTTGCAGTGATTAACATGCTTACGAGCAGATGAAGGTGATGTGTAATTGTTTGTTTGTTTGTTTTATATTGTTTTCCATCCCTGGGGAATCTGAGTGCCTTCCATGTAAAACTGATATCTGAAAACTGAAATCCAGTGGGCGCTAGAGGCTAGCCAGCATTCCTGCTGCAAAGTCCTGCTAGAAATTTTGTTTGGTGCCATCCATATGGCTCATGCACCCACCTGACTCTGGGGACCAGAGCCTGATTTATTCCCCTCCACGGGAGAGGGGCTCTCACTGTGCAGAGCCTGCCCCTTCCTTTCCCAGGCTGGCCCAGCAGGGGACTCCCAGCAGGGGAGCAGGAGCAGAATTGCCACCCCTCTGACATCTGGCTGATGTGGCAACCACCTCTCCTGCTTCCTGAGCTCCAGACACATGAGGTGACTACTCATCCATACACAACTGTGGACCAAGCTCAGCGAGTGCTGAGTGTATCCTGCAGCCAGGTACTCCTCAGACACCACTATGTCCGTGCTCTGCTATTGGCAGACACCAGGTGGCATCCCATTTATTGTACCTAGACCCTTCACTACCTTCAAGTTGCTTTTGGCCTGATCTGCTCTCTGGGTGGCATTTTGGGGTCTCTAGGGCTTCCCACTGGCTATGGGACACTGAAACATCCGCCACAGGATGGATCCAGGAGGTACTGGATCAGGATGCAGAGCTTAGACTAGATGCCTAGAAAGTCTGGCAGACCATGACTCTTCTGAAGGAAGCAAGAGTTGTCCTAACTACAATAAAATAGAACTCTGAAAAATATCTTTTCTAGAAAATATTTTACTCTTGCTCATCCCTTCAATTCTATGACAAACACCCTCCCTGCAACTGAGTCACCGTGCACAGAAACAATTTGCATGGAGTAGTTTGGTCAGTAAGCTTGTTTATGAATTTATAATTAGAGTTACACTGATTAAAAATAGGAGAAAATTTAATTACAAAGTCCTGCGGGTCCACAAAGTCAACATTTCCTACCTCTTAATCTAATAGCTGAGTAATGATCATCGCCTGACTCTAAATACTTTCCCCATGTTCACAGCAGAGTAAATGTACAAACAACTCTCTCAGCTGAATTTTAGGCATTTCAGGTATGTCTATGTGGCATTAATTTATAATTCTGTCCTGTGCAATATTTCACCTAAACATTAGCAATTCTATCCAGTAAGTTTTTCCTTCTGACCCAAAAGGATTATTACTGAATCATCTTCTCTAGAAAAAAAACCAATCATTAATCTGCTAAAAGTGAATCTATGAAAGTAAACAAAATCATTAAGAAGTTATATGGAATCAGAATATGTTTATCATCTGAGTAGAGCCACCTCTAGGCCAGGAATAGAGATTTTGGCCCTTCATTGTACAGGAAAACAGAGAATAATTTCATAAAATTTACTTGGTAAAGGCTTTGATTTTTCTCAGATGATGATCTGATTTCATTAGCTTTACATACCAGTATACACTGAGCTTAATTTTCATGTGAGAAAATCACAGTCAGTGGCAGGAACATTTCTATTTGGCTGCAACTTCAAAGAGGGAATGAAAAATTTAGAAGGTAAGATCAATAGTTGGAAAATGGAATTCATCTTAACAGGGAAACTTAAGGCTTAGAGCCATGCAAAACAGCCAGAGAAGCTGTGACTTTCAAAATCATACTGCATGAGAAATGATAAAGCTCAGCTGAATGAAGCAGCTGTTCAAGCTAAAACGAAGAAATACAGCAGGAAAAAACACAGCCTTCTTCCCCCTTTCCCAAATGACTGGGAGATAAAAATCAGGCACAGTGGCTCAATTAACCTCCCATCCCCAGCTGCATGGGCCAGGTGTCACTGCAGCGCACACACCTTCCCATCCTACTGCACTAGTACATAGAAGCCCTTTTAGGAGCGCTGAGATGTGGCTTGGGAGCTGGCTCCACAAAGGGAAGAAGGCACTGGAGAGGAGTTTTCCATTTCCTGGGTATTTGCATCACCCAGTGTGGGTATTGCAGAAAAGAGGAGAGGCAGTTTTGGTTCCCCAGACCCAGGCAGAGACTCAAAACTGTGAGGAAGTTTAGCTGAGGGCCACCACGATGGTGGGGAACTGGAGCACTTGCCCTGTGAGGAGAGGCAGAGAGAGCTGGGGATGTCCAGCCTGGAGCAGGGATAAATTCTGCTGGGGTGAACAGCCATCCCAGGTGCCTACAGGGAGGCATCGAGGAGGTGGAGCCAGTCCCTGCACAGTGAGGCATGGAAGGAGGATAAGACACAACAGGCATAAGTTGAAACAAGAGAGGTTCAGGTGGGACAGGAGGGAAAAGTTTTTCCCCATGAGGACAGTGAAGCAGTGGGGTAGTTGCCCAGTTTGCACAGCCTTCATTTGTCTGGGTTTTCAAGACCCAACTGGATAAAGCCCTGAGTAACCCGGTCTGACCTAAGGCTGAACTTGCTTTGAGCGGGAGGTTGGTCGAGAGAGCTCTTGACGTCCCTTCTCACCTGAATTTATCCTATTAAATACAAACAAACAAAAACCCCACAGGTGAAACAAATGCCTGTATATCAAGACTGATGTAAGTACCTAACCCTAGGAAAAGTTTTTGGACACTGGAGCCCCCTTTGGCAGTTGTACCTCCATGCATGAGAGACTGCAGATACAGGTTTCACTTCAGCATCCCTTTTTTGGCTCGCTGGCTGACCTGTCCCCACCACTCCCAGCGCTGCTGTGGCAGTTCCAGCCCAAGATAACCATTTCCTCCTGCATGCACAAGAAGGAGTCCATGCCTGGGGCATAAAATGTGGCGGTACTGACTGAGGGAATACCTAAATCCATCTGGAGGGAGTAATAAGCCAGATAATAAGTTAAAAGCTACTAATTAATTTTCCTATATTGCAACTAGTTTGTAGGCTTTTCTGTTGCTTTGGAAGCTGTACTACACCTACCCGTTCCCTACAAACTGCTGTCTTGTGTGACTGATTTCTAATCCTGCAAATTAAATGAGCTTATTTCTTTTATAGCGGCAGATTCCACATGTTAAAAGTGGGAGTTCCCGGAGGGAGCCATAATGGCAGGCTCCAGATGGGGCAGTGACAAAGTATCAAAGAATAATCCCACTCGTGGGTCTGAAGATCAAATCCTACATCCCTCTGAAGGACGTAAGTAGAATTTGATGCCTAAATCCCAAAGCATTTTTCTCAGCTGCTGCATAACCCTATGTACTGTAGGAACATGGAACTTCACCTCTGTGCATGCTCACAGACACCTTATATTTGACAATATCGAGCATTTTGGCACCTGTGTTACACCTGAGTGCTTTCAGGTTTCACAAAGTGGCTGCTGTGCCATCTGTCTCAGCGCGGGTGTTTGGTGCATTAGACACGCTCTCAGCCTAGTGCCCGGATCAGAAACCAAGATCCTCACTTGAAAGACGGGAAAGGAAAATCCTGAGTTTCAGTCCTTTTCTGAGGACCGTTGATACATTATGCAGTATCTGAGTAAAATGCTCACTGGGTTGTAAAATGCTTACAGTGGGATCTGAAATGCAGGACGTCCCCTCCCTGACACGTTCCCTTGCGGTGCAGGTAACAATCCAGGTTCACTGCTGTGAGCTTTCTTTGTGCCTCGGTTAGTTTTGTCACCATGGCTGCACCGTGAGCCATCTTCAACGTGTGGGACAGACTGTCCTCAGCCTGGCCAGCAGTTTAGTCTCCTCCGGGGGGGGTAGTTGTGAAATTGCAGTGTTTCAAAACATGCAGAGATGAAGGGAGTGAAATGGCCCGCATCCTGGGTGGGTTAAACACTAAGCAACTGCATGAAAGGACTGTATGAAGCCTGCTGCTTTCAGGGAAGAAAAATTTGCCCCTGGGTAGTGAGTATCTCAGGCAGGCTCCTCCAGATGGGGGGAGATGGAAAGGAGGGAGAACAGGGAGAGCAAAGGAAGAACCTGTTGTCTCCTCTTGGCTAGGTAAGCGTCTTCCCCTTTGGCAGGTTTATTTTCTGATCCTTTCCTGAGACATGTCTTCAGATAGGGAGCCAAGTTCCTAAAAACGGGACTGTGAGCCCGAGCACCTTGTCTCTTTGTGATCTGGGCTGAGGTGTTTGTAATTCAGAAGCAGCATATAGCTCATTCCTCAGGAGTACTTCCCTTCACTTCAGGGTAGGCATAGATTACATACAGTGTTTGATCAGGTTTTATTTTAAATTGAGCCTCGGAGTCTCTGATGTTCTATAAAGGGCCAAGCACGCTGACAATGCTGTCTGAAGGACAGCCCTTATGCAAACACAAGTGTGCTGCCCGCAGCCAGATCCCTTAATAGCTTTCCACTGCTATTTTATTTTCCTCACTTTTACCTCTTGGGCACTTTAAAGTGATCTTTCCTTTATGCCACATCTTTCTGCTACTCAGTCAATCAAGACGGGATGGACAAAAGGATGCTCACTCCTTTACATCTCTGCTGAGTTGGCTGCGCTGTTTCAAGTATCCATTCCTACCATTGTTTACTTTTACTGAGGGAAGCATTAAGGGATTTCATCAGTTTAATGTCTATTTATGGCTAATTTACAAAATATAGAACGGTTGCCTTAAGGAAGGCAAAAGATGAAAACAAGAGAATACTTAAAATTTGGAACAAAGACAGCTTTTTAATTGACTCTTTATAGTGCTTAAACCACCGGGATGTGTTTCCAGGCAACAAGTTGCCTAACTGTATGTCACCGGCAAGGACATTTGCCCTCTTTAACTGTGCTTAAAAGGATCCACAATGCCTGCAGTCATTTTTAAAAGGCCCGGAAGGGTGAGTAACCTCCTCCTTTACATGTTTAGCCGGAAGATTTGCTGGCACTAACTGTCCTAGTCCATCTAACTGGATCACTGACCTGACATAATGAAATCATCATGCAGGTTTTCTATTTCACTGAACATTTTTTCCCCTTCCCTCCTAGAGAAACAAAGGCTTTTCTCCTTAGGTAATGTCCACTCCAAAACAGGCATGTCATCACCTATCAGCTTTTGATGAATATTTCCTCCCAGTCCTAGTTCATCTTTTAAAAGAATGAGATGCTCTTTTCTGCACTCATCTCCATTAAAAAATCAGGTAAAATAGAACCTTTGTCAAAACGGTAATCAGAAATCCTGCTTTGCCTCCTTAGATATACAATTCCGTAGCAGAGCTGTTTCTCTGATGTGCTGGGATGGGAGGCAAAGTGATGAATATTGCCCACAGACCATTCACGTGATACATTCACGTGAACAGATTGTAATTCAGCATGTAGAATTGCTTTTGCTATGGAAACATAGGATGCAACATAGGCCATGCCCACACTGCACGCAGCTCTTAGACTAGACCAAAGTTGTATTCTAATTTCCCAATTACTGTTGCAGGAGAGCAGAAAAGAAGTTCGTAGAACAGAGTTACCATGAATCTAACGCCAAACTGAAGTTTTGCTTGGGCAGCTCTAAAGCAAATAGGCTTGTTTTCAGTGTGCAAAAGAAAACCCTGGAGGATGCATATTACAGTTTCTTTGTAGTTTTGGGAGTATCCATAAATGATTTAAGAAACGCTTGAGGCACACATTTACATAGTTAGGGCTATGTCCAGCCTGCTCGTCTCAGCGTTTGAAGATTTCTCGGGGTGAAGGGAAGGAGGAGGGTGCTGAGTGTCTCTTGGTGAAAACAGTATAATTGCACGCCATAAAGGCTTGAGCTGGCACTGGTGCTCAAAGCAGCAGCCTTGCAGTACACCCTTCCCCAGCGGCTTCTACCGGACCTTGTCAGTTCACTGCCTCCACCCTTGTGCTTAAATTTCTCATGCAATAGTGCAGTGACCCTTTTGTCCCTTCTCCCACTCCCAGGTCAGACTTAGCTCGTACCTGTTCCTTGTCCCAGCCTGCCACTCAGCTGCGTGTAGCTTTGTGCTGGGGTGGAAAAGCACAACAGCTGGCAGGAGAAGTGGAGGAAGATGGCAGGACGTTTTTCTTGGTGGCAATGCTGGCAAATGCCAGCTTCAAACACTTGTGAACTTGTGGCCTGAAATAGGTGATTAAGAATAACATGCCTTGGAAATCCAGCAATACTGCACATTTTTATGGCAGAAGGACAAGTCATGAACAAAGTTTTTCTCTATGTTTAAAGATGGTATCTTACATAATGAAAAAGTAAGGCATTTGCTGCTGCTTCTTGAAAGATTCTGATCTCTTAATGGAGTAACACAATTTGTTATAGCCTCTTTATTCCATTCTCCAGCTGTACAGGTCTTGGGTTCAAAGTACGGTGTTTCCCTGGAAATTTAGACTGCAGTAAAGGGATTTAGCCTAGCCTTCAGCCACCTGACTCTGACTGCATCGACCCAAACTCCATTTGAAGAAACACATTTCTTTAATTTTACCTTGAAATCATGTCACAGGTTGGATACAGCTTTCAAGGGAGAAAGATTATTATTATAAATAGATAACCATGGCTTCAGGCTGCACCATTTGTTACTTCAATCTCAGTTAGGTCCATAATAATGTTTGTGCTCAGGAAATCCTCAAGAGCATGAGAGTGCATTTGTATGGCCTGTTAGGCACAAAATTGCTGTTTTATTGGTGCAATACAGGTGCACCTTTTAAAAATTTTATTCCCTGTGTTTATAACTGCTCAACTAAAAAAAATCACAAAACAGACATGGCACTGTCTGGTAATACGCAGGCAGTGTCTGTTAATGCAATGTACACATAATTTAATATGCCACTTTTCTTAACATACTAATCGGCTGCATTTCTTCAGCCTGCTTTCCGGCATTCTTTCCTAAACAACATCCACGCCAAAACAGAGCTGGAGGCATCCAAGCAATGGCATTACATGAGGATCTCATGAAATAAACACCAGCTTTCCTTCCTCAAACGGTTTTCTTATTAAACAGGTTGAATACTACTACAAGGATATAGGTTAAGTGGTGTCCACACTGTGTTCCACACTGTGTTTCAACACACAAAACAACCTCTGGTTGTTTCACCTCCACGGTTGGCTAAATCACACCACGATGTGTCAGCATCCTGTGGTTTTGCTCGCCTCAGTACCAGTTACCAGCTTAACCGTAGGTATCACTGTTGTGATCACTACCTCATGAGTATATGTGTTGACTTTTGAGAAAGTGCATTACTTAGCAGTGCTCCCGCAAATGAAGTTTAACTTTTATAGTTCAGTCTATAATAATACAACCGCATCATAATTCAGTCATGTACGCTTTGTGTTTGTCCGGAGAGTCATTCTCACAGACAAACCTCCACCCTCGGTGCTAGGTGCAACAGGTCCGTAAGACATGCATGCTGGTGGGTAGCTCTCATTTACAGGGATTAGGAATTAACTGTTTTTTTTCCCCTCCCTTTCTGCTAAAGGGGATGAAAAGCCCATATAACTCACAGCTCAGAGAAAAGTTCAGTGGTCTTCTCATGCAGGAGCCTGAAGAAAGCAGCAGATCTTCCTTCGGATTTTCAGTATGGGAAGGACACAAGGCCTTGGTAAATTCATGGCACTGCCTTTCACTGCTGCCAGGGTCTTTTGCCTGCAGAAATCATTGCTTCCAACTGGCAGAAACAACATAGCTACAGCCACTCCATCTCCAGTGCTCCCTTCCTCTTCTTAAAATTTAATCCTAGTCTCTGAGGCACTTAATTTTCCCATGCATCCCTGCTGAAATCAGTGGGACAACTCATCTGAATAAACTGTGGAAAAATAGGCTGTTATTCTTTAGAGAAAACATAGATAAAGGCAACGCTGCAAAGCAGCTCTGCGGTTGCTGAGTTAAGACTCAGTTAGTAGAGACTACCTAGCTAAGGGTTAGATCCCGGTTCTGGTCAAGGATGAAGTCTTCCGACTGATCTGAAAACCTCCCTGGACGTTTCCAGGTTTCTGGTGGTGGTGTGTTACAAAAGCTTATTGCTGTGTTTTGGAGTGAATTCAGAATTGTGACTCTAACCAAAGAGTCCCCACTTGATGTTCCTCACGTTGTTACTGTGGCGTACAAACATACATATTAACTACAGCTGCCTAAACTATTAGGTTTACTAAACCGCTGATATCCTCCTTTCCTTTTTTTTTAGACATATTTAATCTTTTCTATGTTGCATACCTACACTAGTACTAAGATTGCATTATATTACACCTAAAAGCTATAACATCTTTGTCCTGGAAAAGCTTTTGCAGCAGTGTCAAACGAGACAAACTGGAAAAATTCTTAAGGGACATGCAAGGGTAGTTTCTTAGTACTTATCTGGATATGTACAACTTCCAGAATTAAGCAAGGATTTATTGTCATATACTGGCTACAAATCATCTATATATCAGAAACTTGGGACTGAAGCAAAAATGAAAAGGCCATTCCACAAGATCACCTAGAAAGTCTGTGCTGGGACGAGAAATTGAACTGAAAATGTCCTCAGCCTCTGATGGTTGTGGCCAGAATCTGCCAGAAAGAAGATAAGCCGCTGTCTGCCTCTTTTTCTCAAAGCAGCTACTGCAAAAAATACCAGATTACATTGAATTTCTAACACTATTTTTTATTAGAACAGTTTATAAAAGTATTGTTTTTACAGTGAGAAACTCAAAAAGAGCTGAAAAGAAAAGACTGCAAACCGCCTACCTTCTGTACCGGGATGGGAAGATTTTCCTCTCCAGCCCTGTTCTCAGTCTCAACTTCCACCATCCCACCAGGTACCTCTTAAAATTCTCTTTTCTTTAGCTCTGGGCTGACTACATGTTTGTTTTCTGCTCTCCTCCACCTGTTTCGGCACCTTAGCAGCTCCCTGCCTGCCAAGTCTGTCCCTTCCCAGCTGCCCAGCTCTGCTCTCCTCCACCATTTTCCTGCTGAGCAAGTTCAGTTGCTGTCAGAAAAGGAGCAACTGCCCCGTCTGTAAAATATTCCTCTTTTGCCAAAGCCCAGTGGTCAAGGCAAGGCAAACAAGCAGTCTTCCTACCTGCTGCCCAGCTATTGATTTTTCAAAGGAACATAAAAAACACTAGCTGCAAACCAGAAAATTAAACAGATGTTATTCATCACAGTCCCACCCCCGTACCTGGATTACAATACCGTCTCTTTCCACATCAGCTCCTCTCTTCTACGTCTTGTTCCTGTATGCCCTTCTCTCCCTGTCAGACCAAATCCTTTTATATTTTCTGTAATCTATATCAAAAACATTTAATTTTTATTGAACTTTTCCCCTCTTGTTCCAAAGACTTGATGTTCCTCAGATAATCTTATTTTTTTCTTCTGCTCACTTGTAAAATACTTTCCGTTCAAGAAGACTTTCCTTTCTTTGCTTACTTGAAACTGGTACACCGTTTCTGATTATTTTTCTGCATTCTGACTATACTTGTCCCAGTTTTTCTTTTCTTGACAAACGCTGTGCCCTTGGCTTGAACACAGTTTTGAACACTGATTGAGGTGTATCCAGACCGGATCCTTGCAGGGAGCACGCCCTGTGGGTGGGCTGACATCGGTGTTGATTTATTTTCATTTATGCCAGCTCAGAGTTTGGTTCCTCTTTTTTTTCTTTCATTTAAATTTGGCATTTTTTTTTTTTTTTAAAACCCATCTTATGCTGTACCGTTCATGGCTTAGATTGCTACCAGGTAATGATGCCTATTCTCCCCTCTTTTTTTCTGTTGTTGACAAATAACTGACTGCTGTGCCTTTCGAGGACTGGAGCTGTCTATTTCTGCTTGCGTTTCTACTATCCACATTAATGTCCATTCTCAAATTCCTTGTTTACTTTTTTCCCTTTATACGCCAGAAGTTTTATCTGATCTGTCAAGCTTCTTTTATAATTGTGTTCATGTTCTTGACCTTGTCATATGTTATTTTCTTTATAAGAACATGGGAATTGCCAAATCAGAAAACAAACAATGATTCATCAAGCCTACTAGCTTGTCAAAGAGGGCAGAAAAAGCTCAGAGAATACCTAGACAGGAATACAGTATTATGGAAGGGGATATAAATCCTCCTTGGCTTCCAGCATTGATCAGTTTGAGCCCTCAGGCTTTAGATTATATAGTTTACGCTTCTTATTTCGGCTAGTATAAACTACTGGTCTTTTTGTGCAGGTGTGTTTAAACCTGGTTAATTTTTACCAAAATTTTGGCTAAGAAATATTGTGTAGGTTATTTGCATATTGTATGAGAAGCCTCATTCAATGCTGAAAAAACATCTGCTTATACAAAAACTCCCTGGTTTACCTAAATATAAACAAAACAGCTGAAAAAATAATAATTTCATTTTATGCACCTAGTCCGAAACAGGATCCTTCCTCTCTCTGTTTTTATGTTTATATGTGACTCTTGTCACTCTTAAAAATAGCTGGGATGGAAATCATAGAAATTAGATTTTTCCCCCTTTAGCTTGTATCAGGAAGTATATAACTCTTATTATTTTATCTCTACCTACTAGTACTAAGACTCCAAGGATGTAACTAGCTTGTCATATAAATGAACTTTGTCAGAGCTGGTCAAATTTTTCAGTCATCTCAGTTCCCTCTGGTGTGTTCAGACCAAATAGGTGACGCATGTAGCATTTGCTGTGTTTAGTAGCACAGGATGCTCTGTGGTCTTCCTTTAAACCTCCAGAATTATTTTCCCTCTTTTCCACTGAAAAGAGTGCCCAGAGCTGCCTCTTTCTACAATTTATTTATATGAACTTTGACAACTTTCATGTACTAAAGATGGTGCTTAAACATTACCCATGTTTTTCCCTTGTTTCCTACCAATCACAGCCCCGGAGGAGGTTTGAGTAATTCAGTTTCACTGATTGCAAATGAGCAGGAACTTCAGATGCCATGTGTTGTTTTCTAACACAACCTTGTTAATCAGAGAGGCACCCAGAGAGACCAGCTGCATGCAACTGAACCTCGGCCATCTAGTTAGTGTGTTCCAGCTTGCCTGGGTCGCGTCTTGGGCCCTGCTCTCTCCCAGCAGCAATTCAGCGCGGGCAATACTTGTTCTCCAAGGCTGGTGAGGAGCAGAGTGACAATGTCCATGTACATGCTCCCACTTCCTAAATCAGAAGGGTAAAACCCTTCTCTGTATTTGAAGCATGTTTCCTATATCTGGCTGAAAAAGCGTTTGGTCATCATTCGGTATCATTACACTCTTGACGCATAGGTATTTAAAAATGAAAGGAGCGCTGGATCTTTAGAGGAACAATAACACATTTCATCTGAATGATAGCTCCTACGGACTTTTAATGGTTACAAGGCTGAAGAAGCCATTTGCTCTTGAATGCTTAGCAGCTGATTCAACACAGGCTGATTAGATAAAGAAAAGAGAGTGGAAGGATAATAAATAAAAGAGCGCTGTGGTGAGGGTTCTAAGGAAATGAAAAACATTTATTGATAATCAATCTATGGTAGATTTTGATAATGAACTCCTGTATAATAAGCAGCCCGTGTGCTCACCCTGCCACTGGAATTCTAATGAGGAAGATAATAGATCCAAATTAGAAGTTTGCCAGTGAGCTTGTTATTAAAACAATTAAACATTTTAATGGAAGTAAACAGAATTTTCAGTCTGTATTTTTGTCATTAGGATATATGTTACCTTCATTTTGTTATAAAGGGGCTAAGTTATCCTTTGGATACATACTTTCAAGAGTTTTATGATTACTGTCTCTTAAACCAGGTGAGACTATTGTGGATGAAATAACTGGGTTAAACATTGACATAAGATCACATAAGTATGTTGTACCGGGCAGGTAAAAATAAGTTTTCATGTCAAGCCACAGAAATATGGATATGAAAGTCCTTCTGCTCTTGAAGGTTGTAAGCTCTATTAACCTCTGTTCTACTGTAAGGCAGCGGGTGTGTGCATGACACAGTAGTTAAAAAATGTAAATCTATCCATCCAGGGGTTAAACGGATTTCTTCTTGCATCGAGAGGGCTATGACCAACTCCTTGTTGTGCTCTGTTGGAAGGAGCACTGACCAGAGCCATCCCCATACTCGAGCGGAGGTGTTTTCCTAGATCAGACCCACCTTCTGACAATGCCCATATGCTTAAACACTTGCTAAAATTCTGCCTCAGTGGCTATAATACCCTCCATTGAATGCTTCTCACCACCCGCTGAGACTCTGCCTCTCCACCTTATTTAGCTACTGTTTAACTCATCCCTTGTTACTCTCATTTTCTTTTTCCAATGAACTCGCTGCATGATTGATTATTGCTAATTCTGTCAGCCAGTCACTAACTGCTTGTTTCCAAACAGGCTTGTCGCACCGCTTCAGCAATTTGTCCTGTGCTCTTCCTCTCCTCTCTTTCCCACCGCAGCCATCACTGAAACCCGGACCCAAGTGGTTGCCTGAAAGCTGAAATGGGTCACTGTGGCTCCACGCACCATTGTGCCCCTCACAGCACCGTCTCCTCTTCCCTTTTGCAAACGCAGGTTGAGCAGTTGACCTGAAGGCGTAAGTGGTTTTAATCTTTCCTGTTTCTTTGAATAGTTCAGAGTGAAATTAATATTTCAGCTTCTACCAAGCTCGTCAGAATATTCCATGTCTGGGAGGTGTGTGTTGGGAGGAAAACAAGAGAAAAGAAATGAGAAAGGAAATGAGAAAGGAAAAGAGAAGGACCAAAACCATTAACAGAATGCCTTAGACAACTTCATGAATTTTAATTTTCCCAGAGAGTGACCAGGAAACAATGTCCTTTAGGATGAAAGATGACTCAAGTACACAGAGCAAGTTTTGCATGCACTCTTGTGGCAGGTAAATATGCTGCTCCTGAGGAGAGAAAAGCCTTTCAAATTATTAGCCCCAAGCAGCCCTGACCTCACCTAGGACCCCACTGTACCCCCTGCCCAGGGCCCCTGCCCCTCGCTGCTTCCTGCCAGTTACACATAAGGGTATCCTGGATATAAAAAACCCATAAATTGCAGCTTGGAAGACTGCAGCATGACCACAGCATATGGACAGTTCTGTTTCCTCTGGAATTATGAAAAATATCTGTGCAACTGATAAGTGAAACCTTCACAAATCATGACCAAGGGAAAAGATTTAACAGCTTTCAGTACAGAAGAGATTTAAGTATTGAACTAAAATATAAAACTGTAGCTGCTTCAGACTTTTTTATATGCACCAGCCTTCCATTTTACTGCTACCTCTTTTTGACATGAACACTCAAATTCATCTTCAAATTCTGTTTGTTCTGATGAGACATCTCAGCTCACTTTTAAAGGACTCGAAAGGTCCAAAGATCAGTGGTTGAATAGTGGTTCAACCTCAGACAGGGATTGCTATATGGTGACCAAATCTGTTTAATAAAAAAATTACTTACATAGGAAAGCAGGAAAAAAATACCAAAGCCAAGAAAAATGGAGTATTAAAGAGGTATTAAAGAGATATATTGATTTAATATCATACTAACACAACAGGTTGACATTTTGGGGAACATCTAATTTTTCCATTCAAGAGAATTTTGTGGCTGATGGGGACCAGGGCTTGTTAGACTTCTTATTAAATGTAATGACTAACATCACATGTGGCAGCTCTACATACAGAACTTACGTGAATAATATGGATATGAGCTAGCTTCACCCAGAACACCATATTTCCTAAAGCTAGTGCTACCCAACAGAATTTTGAGGAAATGTATGATACTTGTGGTGGAATTCACATCTCTTTGAGCTGTCTGCAAAAGCAAACAGATTCCACTGCATTTTTTGCTTAGGAAGCATTCACATTTCTTTCCCTACTTACAAAACCTAGAAATTTGGAGGAGAGACTGTATTGTTCTCTTTTAAAGAAGCTTGTAATTTTGGTATCCATAAAGCTGAAACTTAAACCCCAGTCAAGGTACCTCACAGGTTCTTGTCCTGAAGGGATGTCATACCTTATCCTTTATACTTTCTCTTGTGAATGCCCCTCATTCTTGACAACAGCATCAATTTCCACTACTTGTCTAAGCACTTCTGTAGACAATGGTGCTCTTTGTCATCAATCCTATATAAAAGAGGTTCCCAACATTAGGTCATTTATCCATTGCCCTTTCCTCATCTCTTACCTACAAACAACAAATTCTGCAATGTTCATAGTCTAAGGTAATAACTGGGGGATTTTTTTCCAACCTTCTTACTCCATTCCTTCTCACTGTATTTTGCTTCAATTCAGCTGTAATTTGTGAGGGCTTCTATCTGTCAATTTCCCCAGTATTTAACACAGCAAGTTCTTAACAGGGGAAGACAGGGTTAAAGGGAAGGGAAAATTCTAGGTGTTATCATAATAATATAATTGGCAATACAAATAAAAAGCTATCTTCTTTAGAGTTTATTTCTCTGTGCAAGGAGGGCTGAAACATGCTTGGTATTCAGTTTTCTCCACTGCGACTTACATTTTAATATCCCTCAGGTAATTCTCAGAGATAAGAGTGTTTCACTTCTGGGGTCACTGCGTCAGGACTCTGCGATACTCTGCAATCAGGAAGGATACTGTTCATGACATTCATGTAGGATGGTTTTCCATTTAATTGAACTATCATGACCAGTCTGCCTTTTTTTACCAACTCATACAGTTGGCCTTCATCAAAACAATTTGCTTTCTACAGGAAGATGAGACCAACAAGTGACACTTGCATCACGAAATGAAAAAATAGTGGTAAATCATACATGACAAATGGAGTTCTAGGAAAGTTTAGGGTGCTGTTCACCACTGTTCCCAAGTAGATTCAATTTATTGTTCCCCCAGGAACAGACACTGTAGCTCATGCAGTAAGGTATTGATTTTGCCAATTACTGAGGATAATGGTGTATATTTCAGAGTTGTTGCATTATTCTTGAATGATGTTTCTTGTTTACTAAACAAAAACATGTTTTTCATACATACGTTATTCAAACCTGTCAGATTCAAGAACAAGCTTGTTTTATATAATTCTTTAAAAATAGAATCATGATTACTGTATAAAATTTTCCACTTGTTACTGGTAGAATTTAAGTTCTATTCATATATATGTTTTTAAGGACTTCTTTCAGAACTGCATTGGAACTAATTGGTCCTTAATAATTGCCTAAGTTGATAGTTCGACTACCAGGAACTGAACTAGTTATTTTTCTCAAGTTGAAATATCAAGTTCAGAAGGTGTCCTTTACTCCTTAATTGAAGATACTTCTTAAAGCAACACTAAAGAAGAAAGAATCACTAGCTACTGGACAATCAGTGGAGGAAGACTGTATTAAGAAGCAATTATTAATTCCTACATGATAAGATGAATTTACACCTCTTCGCAAACAGCAAGCTGATTTTCAGAGAGCCTCTGAGCTTAAGGGGAACCTAATCCGTCCATAGCATTGCAGCACCACTTTGCGGCATTTTGCCTAACTATTACATACCGAAGAAAACAGCTGTGACTTAGAGTACGTGTCTTCTGCGATAGCCTAAGTACCATATGGTAAACTTGCACCCAAGCTTATGGTTAAGCAGTGTGCACATACAGGTCAAGTCATGAATTTGGACTGCTTTTCTCTCTATATCGTCTTTTCAAGAAATTGGGGTGAAATGGTGGCTCACATGCTTGCGCATGTACAGGAGTGCAGGAAGGGACTTAAATTTGTAAGGACAAAAGTGATAGTGAGAAAAAAAAAAGAGGTGAAGTATGAAAAGCAGCTAATAGAGGTATAATTAAAAGTCTTTATGTCCTCCTACCATGCCGTCATTAAGGAATAGACCTTTAAAAGAGTTCATGAGCTGATTTTTTAATTTTCAGTGGAGTTGATCACAATTGGAGTTGGACTTTAAGAAAACGTTGAGGTCCTAGTAGACAACTTGTGGACTGACTTCCTATTAAAATCTAGCCACCTCCTTCGGTGTCTTAGTGAGACCTAAAATTTTTTGAATGTTTTGTCCCAGCTATAGAGTTTTAGTTGTTCTGAAACGCATAGCATGAGTTGCTGCCTTGATACTCTCCCTGAATAACAAATAGGTGTATTTTGTCACTTGAATGTTTTTATAGTGGCATATAAGTTACAATGTTCTGTCATTGCAGAGTTTGCCTCCTAAACTTCCAGAGGAAGTTGGACTTGCTTATACCAAATCTGTACGTGAATTTCTAACACACAGAGAAGTACAGCAGTAAATAAGATTTATACTCAGAGTTTATTACTGATGAATAGAGTCATGCTGGAGTCAGGCTAGAAAAAGTCCCAAGTTTGATGGGATATGTGATATGCAAGCAGAAGACAAAATTTTTCTGAGGTGATGAAGTGAGTATAGTTTTCAGAAGGATTTTCAAAGGATTGCAGGAGAGTAAGCCATCCCCCTCCAGCTGATGTTCAGCAAAAGCTGGGTGCCAAAGTCCCTTAGGCTCTCTTACACATTTTGTGCAGTAACTCTACCAGAATGCTCTTAGCCTTATTTATCACCACAGGGAAAGGCTTGGCCTTTTTTTTTCCACTTTCCTTTACACTAGGTGGGAAAATTTGTCAGCTTTATTAGTTAAAGAGGGTGGACGTCTTTCATGTTTATGAGATGCAATTGTGTCCTTTGTTTTGTTCACATTATGGAAATGAAATGTCCCTGTTATATTGTCTGTGAGTTCCTTACTTAAAGTATGCATTACCAGGGTCAGGCTTGTTTTCAGCGTGAGATATTATTTGCTTTGAGGTCGTCTCAGTGTCATCATCACAATTTATAGGTAGTTTGGGAACTATAATTCTTTTTGCTCAATTTCAGATGTTTTTTAAAATTAAGATTTGCAGATCAAATTGACTTCTCTCCCCCTTTGAGCTCTAACTCCATGCAGGCTTGTCTCTGTAGCCCTCCTACACCTTCAAGCACTTCTGGGCTCTTTCAGGATACAGACTGGGAAGGTTCAGCCATGGGAAAGGTGGGAGAAGAGCTGTGAGACAGGGCTTTGCATGTTTTACATGCTTCTACTGGAAGATGTAAGGCCTTGACATTGTTCTCTGATGAATGATCCCTAAGCTAATGTTCTAATAAAAATATCAAGCTGTGTATGCTGGAATACCTTCAGGGTTATGCTGAAGTCGACCTGCTAGAGTTCTTGGGAAGTTTTATATGGGTCTGTTACTGGTCTGAATTACATGCAGGATGTCTGGCCCTGGCTCTCTGTGCAATCACTGTCTACCCCATCTGCTCCTACAATGAGATAAGGGGTTTACAGTTAGATAACAGGAAGAATAACATATGGCTTTTCCTTTCAAGACCCAAGAAGACTCTGGTGCTATCCACATTAAGGTGACAGGGAATTGTAGGGAGCCTGAACACAGGCCGAATGCTGGTTACCTGAAAGGAAAAAAACTGGATGTAATTTTTTGGATCCTGAGGGTTCTCAGGGCTCCATGGTGTGGAGCCCGTAGCTCACACCCCAACATCCCTGGGCAGCGTGTGCATGCGTGTGCACGGTAGTGTGCACATCTGCATGTGAAGTAAGGTTCCCTAGGCCAAAGGTCCATAAAAAGCTGAGAAGCAGCCTCAGTTGCCCTGTGCCACAGCATGGTACTCTTTGGTTATGTGGTCATTGTACTGTGGTGGAGCAACACATGGATACTGTGTTGCTCATGGTAGGGAAGATCCCATTTCTGTCTTTGCAAAACTTCTTTTCTCATCCTATACACAAGTTCAAATTTGATTGTCTCCACAGTTCTTAATGAAATCCTCTCTTTACAGTCTTTCTTTTTTTTTCGTTCCCATCAAGCCCTTTTGCTCTTCAAAGGTTCACTGGACACATGTTTAAAGTAATTTCAGTATATAGTAAACTAGAACCTTAAGACAAGGGCAGGAAATCAGTCTATTATGGAGGATTTTAGTTGATTTGCCAAATTAAAGTTTCAGATCACCACGCAGCAGTAGATATAATTAAGTGTCAGAGAGAGAGGGCTAAATGCATGAATAAAATATCTTATTGTATCATTATACTTTTATAATAAGATTTGCTTGTCAACTTAAAATGTAATAATGTAACTAACAAGATAATTTATTTCTCGGTATAATGAAGACATACAGAAGGCAGAGGCAGGACCTTGTAAGATGCCAGCTTCACTCTGTGGCTGAGCCTGCCTGGTAGCCTGCACGCTTAATGAAGGAAAAACCCTACTGAACCGAAGGAGGGGGCATAGCTGTGTAGGATGGATAGCGGGTGAGGAAAGAGCGGGAGTAGGCATGTTTGGATGTGGTGGAGGAGAGAAAGATGAGAGAAAAACTGTGATGACAGAAGGCGTAAGAGTCTGCCGGGGAAGACGCTACCGTATGCATTTCTCCAATTGATAGAGCAAGACATTTCCATAATGTAAACTTTCAGAGAAAGAAGGTTAAAATAACTAATTGCCTTGGTGTGGGCTGAGACGATATGTATGGAAAGCTATCCCAGACTGGCTGACACATGCTAACTTGTCTGGCTGTGTAAGTTTTAATGACGTCTTCCTTAGGAAAAAGGAGGTCTACTGGAAGTCAACCAGGAAGACAGAAATCTTCAGGAGTTTCTCCCTAAATTAACTACATTTGATAAAGACTGCAATTTACAAAAATATGAGCTGCTTAAAGAGGTTGTGAGGAGTAATTCACCACCATCTAGGTTCTAAGACTTTGACAGGACCAAGTCATGGAAAGGTCCTGTTCATCACCATTTCTAGATGACGAGCAATGTCCTTTACTTGCCATCTTTAAATTCTTGTAAGTGGAATTGTGTAAGAACAGGCATGTATTTCCAAAGAAACAGAGGGCTATGCTACCATTCTGACTGGCTTCGAAAACAGCAACCCAGGGAGGTGCAGCATGAGACCTTGCATGAGCTACTACGAAGACCATCATTGCTTCCTTCCTGGCTCATTCCCACAGACACCGGTGCTTCCAGCGACCGCCATACTCACTCAAGGCAATTAGAGAAACACATCTCCCTGTGTCCGAACGGAACACAATACAGGTGTAGGTGAACTGGGGCTGTGTTCAGCATCACTATAGCAGGTGAATGGATGCAGGACTCTCTCAGGGAGAGAACGGCACATCCTAAACTGATCTGGTGATTCTTATTAAACCTGGGTTTTGGCCAGGCACTGAGGAAGCTTCCTCTTGCTGATGTCTGTGCAGATCTGTAGGGATTCAGTGGAAATGGTTGCAGGATAGACTGCAGCCTTTGAGAGTGCTGGAGCATCTAGGAGGTAGTGACAAGCTCCCTGTGTCTTCATGGAGGAAGAAAGAGTTTCTGTGATTATCATCCATGGTACACTTCCAGCTGTGCAAGGCTGTGTTGTGGAAAGTATGACATTTCTGTATAATCTACTCTCTCTCTCTCTCTCGTATATCACATGTAATCTACACAGCCAGGCAACACACAGAATAGTAATTGCACACAATGTAAGTGCATTCTTGAGCCGTGTAGCATAAATATGAATGAGGGGGAACATACTGCACTTTAAATTCTTTGTATATTGTGCTGCATGTTATGACAATTAGTACACTGTGGTACATTATTCAAAATGTGAGAAGTACAGTACCTGCAAATGATGTTTTTTTTTTCTCCTTATAGCTGCCAGATGGTGTGGAACCATTTACACAACATCTGAGTGTTAGTGCATTTTAAGCAGGGAAAGAAGGATCCTGCTTGGTGTTTTGTTTCTCTCTTTTTTCTTTTTAAAATATTTTAATTCTTAACATCTACCCAGCATATTTGAAGTACATGAACAGAACAAAAAAAAAGCCTATTGAGTGTATTCCTTATTTTCTGTTCCCGAGACACTTCAGGAACTTTGGTTTAAGTAAAGAAAGAACAGAGTTTCTCATTGTTGCTTTTATGACAGCGGAAAAATGGAGAAAGTGTTATTTACCATGCATATTTTGTTTCTTCACAGAGGTGTAGGGTGATATGACTCGGCTTGGAGAGACAACTAGAACACTTGTTTCAGGACTATTTTAAGAGACCTCTTAGACATGAATGAACATATGTACCACATGGATCCTCATGACAGAAGGCAACATTATATTGTCCTTCTGTTCAAAAAAGCGGACTTACAAAAGAGATCTTCCACTCAAATACAATTTGATAAGCATTTAAGGAACAAGTGTACAACCTTTCTCTCTACTACAGTGAAGGATATATAAAAATTGCAAAGTTTTATAATACATTTTTTTTTTTTCATATCTTGAAATTACTGTGAAAAACCAAACAGAAGTGAAAAAGAAAATGAAGTATTTTCGCCTCTGCTGCAGTACGTGATCCTGGCCACTCTACATAGAAGTGTTATTTGCCTGGGTGGGCCATTAGTCTTCACTTGTTTGTTTTTTCTTGGATAGCTGAGATGGTGCCACAAACAGGCCACAGCTGTGAGGTCAATATAGTCAGACTGGCTCCAAGTCAGCTCTCCAAAGAGACCAAGAAGTTTTCAAAAGCATGAATGGAACTTCACTTTTTTAAGTAAAGCTCTAAGCAAATAGGGAACACAGACTGGAAGTTGTAACCAAGAAAAAGAATACTTTTCCATACAGCTCTTACCCCTGTCCATTGTGTCCTAGCCAATGAGTTCTTGCTTCTAAGCTTTACTGCAGTTAACAGCGTAATGCTAGCTTATAAAAAACTGCTGAGTCCCCTTTGGTCATAGGAAATTCCTTTCCACGGCTCTGCAGTCTCTCTGTGCTGCTATTCCTTCATGCATCATAGCATATGGTGTCTTGAGCCCTTTCTTCCCAAATATGTACAAAATCTCTCCAAGGATGTGTGCAATCTTTTGTCTTCTTCCATGTGTTCTGCCTGACCTAGCCCAGAAACACTTTCCTTCTTAAAGAAACTGTTGAAAACAAACAAGTCAAATATACCCCCAAACACCCCAAGTGTGTTATGATGATGGAGACTTGAGTTCTTACATCTGCAATAAAGGCTGAGGCAACAATTATACTGCAGCATGTTTAGACAAACATCAGCTAGCTTAAAATTGCCTTTCTTGGAATCTGCTGGCAGTACTGCCATGGTAGCACATTCTTGGTGCTCCAGGGAAGATGGGAAAAACTTCAGATACAAAAGTCCACTAAGCTGCAGCTATTCTACTGGTGCTGACCTATGTAAAGCTAGCAATAGTGTGTGTATGTGGGCTACAATTGTTGCTGTGTAAGCTTATCCCTAATGCACAGTAAATGTTTACGCTGCTGAAGTCATATACTTGATTCATTGACTGGCATTTTTCCAGTCACCTTTTTCTAGGTTTCAGTAATTTCTTTTTCTGTTACCAGTTCCACTCATGTCATTATATTGAGTTCTGTATGGAAATCCTGATATGTTCAAATCCCATCAATATGTTTGGTTACCTTCTTAAATGAAAAGAACCAATATACATTGATGATCAACGTAGAGAAACTATCATTTTTTTACTTTTTGTGGAGAAAATAAAAGAGGAAAGAAGTTTTGAAGATTTCTGGAGCTGGCACACTGTCTTCTTCCTTTGAAAGAGTGTAAGAGGTGGATTGGAATAGTGACCTTTGCTGTGTGTACAAGGGAGAAGGGAAGGAGAACTGTTGCTTACCTTCAGTTTCCAGCATTTTCCCACCTGTTCACGCTGTAGGAAGTCGCTAACATTCAAAGTCAAATTCCTAAAGTATTTGAGCATTTGAAACCTGCGTTATAATGTTGGCCCGTGTAAGTAACTTCTATCCAGCCTTGGAGAAAGGGAGGATAAGAGGAAAGGAGGAGATATTGTATTACATTGCTAGTTGATTAGGGTCATTCAACCTTATAGAATACATGTAATTTGATATAATCTGATATAGGGCATCTTCAAGAAATACAGATTTCACAGTGGGTAGAAGCTTGTGGGCAGGTAATAAAATCCCCACACTGACCAGAAACTGTTGTGAACATCTGTTCCCTGACTACTTAAATTATACTTGGACAGTTTGATGCATCTCTGGCATCCATCCCATGTTCTAGCGGAATGAAAATGGAAGAAAAGAAGAATGTAAAATCAGAGAATCCTGTTGGGTTGTAATCTTTCTTTCTGCTCTTTCTATTTTCTTCTCCCTCCAGTAAATCTGTCACATCTTTGTTTAGAAACCCATGACATCCTTTCTTTCCCTCAGTTGTATTTGCAGCTGCCTGCTTCTTATTTTGTGTACATTGATTACAGCCATGCAAGGCTTCAGACTTAATTAAAAGGCATGGCAAGAGAAAGATAGATGTTTCTACAGAAATATCTTCTTGTGGAATGTCCTGTTGAGTTAAATCCAGCCTAGCAAACTATAATTTCTCAGATAAATGATTCTTCCATGAATCTCTGCTTTCAGTACCATCTTCACCTGGATTCTGCTGGGCTGATGTCACACTCAGGGGTTTTATATAGCCTTGAAAAAAAAGCTAGAAGGGTGATTGGTTTGGTTGAAACTATTATGATGGCACACAAAAATATGAATTGCCTTCAGCTTCCCCAAATATTACAGCAAAAGAACAATTAGTTCCCATTCCCACGTTAAAGCTACACTTAAGCCCAGTTTTTAAACTGTATGTACGCACCTCAAGTGTTAGTGCAATGTGGCAGATTTTCCATACCAGGAAAAACAGTGCTTTATCTAACAAAAAGTGAAAAATCAAAGTTGCTGCACAGATTTTAAACTCCATTCAAAACAGCAATAATCATTGATTACGTCTGAATTATTAGTGTTTTTAAGGGTCTTTTTATCCCATTTTGGCTCAAGGATATAATCCCATTTTGGCATGCTTGCATGAAAATGGGTTGGTGCCTGGGGCTTGGCTTCCACAACAGTAATTTGGAATATGAGTCACCTATCATTAGTTTATGCATTTGCAAAAATGTAGACCTCGTGTTTTATGGCTGTGGAGGAAGACTACAGCATGTAATAACAGGTGTACTTCAACTGTGTGGCCTTAGGAGACGCTCCAGCTGATGTTCTTTGCTGCCAATGGCAGAGAAATCCTTTACCATACACGCCAGTATAAATCTACTCCATACGTAAAAAGGAACACATTGTGATTTCAGTAATCGTACCAGGCACAAAATGCAACTACTAGCTTTTATTCAAATAAAATTCTGTAATCCTTTCCACAAGCTCAGAGCTGCATTCAGCTGGGAACTCTGAGAATAGCTTATGTGCCTTATGAGAAATGGAGTACAGTGAAAGACAGAATTATGTGCCTCATTCAACAAATATGTTAATACTGAAGATTTTTTTCCCCTCCTGTGGGTAAAGGAGGAGACAACTGGCAAAAATCCTGGCCACAAAAGGCAGCTGAAGTTTCTATGCTAAGATACATGTGCTAATTCTGTCAGATGGGTATGCTTTATGTCTTCCCAAGCAGCTAGGACTTGCCAAAATCCTTTGTGCCATTCCTTTCCCTGCTTCCTCGGAATAACTTCTATGCAGATCTTTGGTCTAATTTGCCATCAACTCATTTGTTGGTACAGGTAACAAGACCCTGGTTTAAATGCAAAATTCTTCCATATTAATTCTCTCTCCTTGTGAAATCCTTCACAGAATCATTAATTTCCAAAGCCCAGGCTTGCTTCATTGAAAGGAAAAAAACTGCAATATATAAATGAGCTTTAAATACTGTATTAACAACCCAGAATCCCCTTTCCTCCTCCTCCTCCAGCCTGTACTTTTCTCTTTCTTATCTCATATATCTGAGTGCCACATCTCCATAAATTCAGCACATGCTATACTTAAAAATGGAAATAATAGCACATCTCATGCTTTTTCTTTCCGTGGTTTGTAAGGCCAATAATTAGATTAATGTAATAGGATGTGTGTGAAAGTATTTTTCCCAGAGAAACTTAAATCAAGCAGGTGTATTTTGTACTTTGTCTCCTCTGGGTGAAAGACGACAGTTCCTTGTCTCTCCTGGCATAAAATTTGTATCTGAGAACTGCAAAACATATCCCCCTTACAGATAGTACACTCCAGTAGAAGGTAATTGTTGTGGACCAAAAAGAAAAACAAATTAGAAAAAAAAAGAGACAGAAATCAAAGTAAGAGATCAAAACTAAAAGCAAGGGACGAGTTACTTGGTTTTGTATTTGCTGTGATTATTGAAATCACTGTGTGTTCCTTTTTCTGTCCATAGAAAATCTACAAGTATATACTAAAAAAGAACTCAGGATAACATTAGCAGAATATATAATTTGACGCATGTAAAAAAAAAACCATTCCCAAAACCCCTCAGAAAAACTAACTAGAGGTAGAGAATTATTTCTATATAGGAGCATTTTGGTAAGCTAGCATTTTTGACCTTGGAAAAGAGACACCTGAGGAAGGATATAGTAAATGTTATGTGCAGATTATTAGTTGGGAAGTGGTCACAAGTACGTGATGTAAAGTCAGTCACATCTCTGACCACCTCTAACCGTTTGGGTTCTCTGGGGGATTTAGACAGAAGCCGAGGGCCTGTTCATCTACAAATGAGTTCCCAGTTAGGTAACAGACACTCATTTCTCCTCAAAAGGCGCCTGTGAGCATGCATAGCTAATATGAAGGTTGTTAGGAAGGCTTGCTCTCTGGGGCTTAGCAGGATTTAAGATGCCTGGTAGGACAGGGGCAGACCGAAAGCAGCCCGGGTTTATGTACAAAGCAGTGATGGCAATCTCCTCTCTGGAGGACGGGAAGACATTTTTACAGCTGTGCTGCTTGTCACACAGTCCAGGGCTCTGTGTGTGATGAATACATTTTCTGCGGGCGGATGCCCTTTGTATTTGGTATTGCTATGAAGGAGGCAAGTTTTTACCGTATTTTCTCAGTTCTTTTGATTTCCCCGTCTCTGCTCAGGCATTGCTTACAGGCTGCTGCCGGGAGAGCTGATTGAAAGAACTGCTCACGGCACTCGTTGTCACCTGCATAGCGCTATCAATTCTGCGTACATTATCCTATCATCTCTTCCTAAAACTTCTGTAGACACTGAGTAAAATGGAGAAAACGGCAGAGCTGATGTGAAAAACAGCTCATTGTAATCAGCTCTTGAATTCAGCTGGAGAGGAGAAACCTGGGCCAATGCAGGGTGTTTCCATTCCATGTTTTTTTAAGTTGCTTCTGAGAGTTTACACATGAAATATATTTTTTAAATACTCTGTAAAAAGTGTTCTTCAATTTTTAACAACTTAATTAAGTATTAAAATCCAATTTACTTTATATCTCAAAGTGCAAATTCTAAGGAGTTTTTGCTCTCTACTATTTATTAGGAAGAGTGTTTGTCCTGGTTATTTGTTATGTGTATTAAATGCATCATTTAAAATGTAAATACTTTTACCCAGAATGACAATCAGAGATAAGATTGGTGCATATGCAAGTTATGATCGCAGCTCCTGAAGAATCCATGAGCTTTTGAGTACAGATGTCAGGTGCACATGAAATAAAAAAAGATCAGTGCAGTGGATCTTCACAGCTGCACTTGGGGTACCTGTACACTGTAACAGTGTGTAGTCATAGCTCAAAACCACTCTGAATGCCTCTGCTAGCTTTCAATTAGCCACCCTGGTACAGGTACTTAGTATAGTTTTCATGCCATTGTACCAGGTATGGCAGCAGAGGTTGAAAATAATGGTTTTTTAAATGCTAAGGTGATTATTTTGCAATAAACTCCATGTTACTGCAGCTACACAGCTAACGTTGCCCAAGGTAGCTTGCTTAGAAAGAGCTGAAGGAGTTCCATGTGAGCTGAAATCACCTTTGCCAGCAGTTTATAGGTAAATAGAAATAAGAAGGTGTTGTTGCCCTTATTTTATTGAAAGGGCGAAAAAGGAACGCTGGACTTAACTAACTTGTCAGAGACTAGGAGGTTGATGGACTACGCGTAGGATGGCCAGTCAGTAAATCTAAGGTCTAATGTGGGTTCTAGTGCACTCTTGCATGGTGATTGTGTCACTTAACTCCTCTGAATCTCAGTTTTTCTGCTCTAAGATGGAAGTAATTATATGCAGCTACCATATAATATCCACAGAGAGCTGTGCAGTTGGAAAGTATCACTGAACCTATCAACAGGAAAAATGGGAGGAAGTTAATAAATTTTAAGGCCAGAAGGGAACATCATGATCATTTAACCTGTCCTACTGCGTTACTGAGGCCATAAATTTCCCCTGTGTGATTTCTGAATTACTCCCCAAACTTGTAGTTTCAGAAAGGCATTCAGACATTTTCTACTCTTGATGTGAATACTTTTAGAATCTGTACCAGTAAGTTTTTCTAAAGGCAATAAATAGAAGTAGATCTCTGGTATCACAGGGAATACTGTGCTTCAAAACAGGAGGAAAAAAAAAAAAAGCATTTAAAACAGTGCGAAGATATTTTTTAAAGCAAAATTCCACAGTTTGTTTGACTCAGTTGAAATATCTTGTTTGAACAAAATTGAAAATGTTAATTCTATTTCTTCATCCTGCTCCCCAGTCTGGCTGAGCAGGACGGACGTCTGCTGGTAGAAACGGATACATTTGTACAATGCGATCTCCCCAGCAGCTGGGCTCTGACACCCAGTAGCTGCCCCTGGGTCCCAGTTATCCCCAGTTTCTGGTGCATGTACGTATGAGCCCCCAAGACTGGCGCATCACTCCAGCTGCTGGTACAGACCCTCTTGCATACACACACACGCACTGTGCATCCCTCCTGTAATTCAGCTTAGTCACGCGGTCCATGCAAGATCTTGCCTGGGTCATCCCTCTCCCTTCCCTCCCACCCCACTCCCAGAGACACACACGCATTCGGACACCCACCCACCTACCTCAGAGAGACCCTCACCCAGGAAAATAGTTAGAAAGATGGTTGGCAAGAAGATAGGACAGAGTGCACTGATCAGGCGCAGGACATGGACACACCAGCATACCGACCAGCACTTGTTCATACATGACCGATCCCTTTTATCCCCTTACTCCTCTGTCTTCCTATGCATGTTCTTCCCCAAATCACCTTGATCCTTGCTTTTCCCCACCTCTGGTTCTGGCCCCAGACATCCCATAATCAGTCCTGTACAATCCTGAAATGCTCTTCGCCTGCATTCCACAGTGCATCCCATTCACCTAGGCAGTGGCCTTCCTCTGTGGGGAAGGTGACCTGGAGAGCAGCTCCCACTGCCTCATGGTGATGGGTGTCCCCAGCCCATGGCGCCGAGGCCCTCCTGGAGCAGTTCTGGAGGAGCCAGGCAGGGGAGATTTCTCTAACTGGGTTATTGGGGTTCCTCCACCTGCCTTGAGCCCCTGTGCTCCTTCATGGGTGTGGAGATGGGCCTTTGATGGGCTGATGGCTGTGATGGACCTGTGATGAAGTGGAGCAGTGTGTAATTTGAGCTCCCCTTCCTACCTTTGTGCCCCTGTGCTCCTCTGTGTGTGTGGCAGTCAAGCTTTTTAGCCCATTACTTAACAATTGCGTTATTGGAATGCATCGCAAAATCACTTTTTTTTCCTCCTAATGTTTCTTTTCAAACAAGCATTTTTCAAATTTGTTAAGCGGCAGTGAAACATTTCCTCTTGGGGAAATCCATATTAAAATATTAAGTGGGAATGCTTCCAGCTGGCCTCTCTTAATAGTTCTTATGGTGAAGATTTGTACCTTATGAAAACATTAAAATAGAATATAAATCCTCCTACCTCCCACTTCTGCTCCTAATAGGGAAAATCACCTCACTCTGCACTAGTCATCTTTGCCAATTATTTTAGGATGGGAGAGTCTCTGTCTGCAGTTTCTTTGGTCTTTCTGTTGGTTATAGGGTGAATCTATACCTCACTTAAAGTAAATTCCTAAATTTGAGATGGTTAAACCCAGGTGAGATGAATCCCATTCTGCATATCATTTTGGAGGAAAAAGGTAAATGTTTTCTCCTCCAATCATTGCTACATGAAAATGTAAAATGTTTTCCCATGTTATTTCCCAAAGTGTACAAAATAGGACAGCTGATCAAACAGCTGCATTTCAGGAGGTTCAATAGCCCAGAAAAAGAATCAGTGAAAAATCATGCACTCACTTTTGTACCTTTTATAATTTATGATTTTAAGAGCCTATCCAAACCCTTTATTCTGCAAGGTATTTCCCAAGAAACAGGCCTTGACACTGCTGTGAATTCCACTGCAAATATGGCGTGAGAGCCAAAAAGTCCTAGTAAGCCTGCTACCACAACCTTAAAGTTTCTGCTTTACCGCTTTATCAGCCACTGCTCCTGAACACAGCTCGCAGTGACAAAACGTGCTTCTTTTCCAGGTAATGTCCGTGCATAGTTCTGCATCTCCTCCATAGACAGCTGACCTTACATTGAGTGCCTGTGCCATGGGGACGTATTTTCTTGTACGAACTGGTAGATGGAAAACAGTCTTTGGTGCCGTGAGGGTAACGAACCACTAAAGATCAGTAACCCGCCATGGTGAGATTTAACAGATACCTCGTCTTCCATCTGTCATAACTGTGATGTTTTCTTTCTTAGATGCCTTCCGCAGTTTCTCATACTTGACACCATGTCAAGGTTCAGAATGATCAGACAAACACTAAATTTTAATACTCTGTGCATATTTCTGTTCAAAATTAGCAGGTGTAATAACATCAAATAAAAGAAGGGTGGGGGGAGAAAGACTGTTGTAAAATTTAACTGTGGTTAAAAGCCAGCCAGATAAATAACAGTTAAAAGAATTTTGCCAATTCTTTCAGTCCCTACTTGTTTGAAAGATTTAATAGAAGTATCGTCTTTGCTACAAATACAGTATTACTCTTCTAACATATAGAAAGAAGTTTCAGGAAGTATACTTTATTTTTAGCAACCTTAATTTAATGTTGAAAAATGTTACTTCTTGGAGCATTAGCTATTTTAAATACAGTTGTATAATTGAACACTGTGATTATAAAGGTCTTTTTTTTTTATCCATTATAGATACAGGTCTAATGTATGCCTTTTAGAAGCTGTGTCAAAATGGACATGGCTATATGAGTTATTCAATTTCTGCCAGGAAAAACCTTTAGCGGGTACCAAGAGAAGAAAGGTAGGTAGCAGGATCTGTGCCCTGTAGAAAATCGTAACTGCTTCTTGCTGCTTGGTACTTGGTCACTTTCTGGCTTGTACGAAGTGAGGTCCTGGCACACCCTGCCTGTTCCCCTGCCAGAATTCGGAGTGGCCGGAGTCCATCGCAGCTGCCAGATGAGTGCACTGCACTGAGAGGGGGAAGGCATTGCCTCCACCAGCTCCCTTTTCTGCCAGCGCAATGCAGAGGAAGGCATGAGTCACCCCGCACAGACTTCCTGTATGGCTTTGATTAGCTAAGATGTTTTTTATATAATTAAGTTTTTAAAGGAGATGTCTAATGGCCTGTATTTTCCAGAGTAATAGGTTACTTTGTTATTCTCAGCTTCTTTGATGAAATCGATAAAACTGAGTGTCCAGATCTCTTCTGAAAACAGACCCACTTTAAGGTTGAAGTCAGGCACATACCTTGGTTTAAAAAATGCTGGTGGCTATATCTTTTGAAGGATGGTCAGGGTGCACAGATTTCTAGCCAAAAAAACCCACCTTTTGTTGTCTTGGTTTTATTGGTTTCTCTAATCTAAAAAGTGTGCTTTACTCAGAACGTTTCCCAAATTCATTCCATTTAGATATGAGCTGACATTGCCGTTACGTACCTATACCTTGAAGACAAGCTGTTTTGAAATCAGTACAGACTTCTTTCTAAAATGCCTCTATTTTTAAAATCCACATTCCTGCTGGTTAAAAGTCCTCTTGCCCTGTAAAAACTGAATGATCTTCTTATGGGACTCGATGCAATGAAGGCTGCAGGCAACCCAGTCCTTTCAGAGTAACGGGGACTGTGGGCAGATGACACTTGGTCCTGTGTGTGCTGGGCCCTTTTCTTTCAGAGTAATGTGCACAAATGGTGTCTCCTTTTTTTTTTTTTTTAGAACATTTTGTTGTTTTCTGGATGGGATTACCATATAGCTCTGAAAACTGGCTATTTCACAGGTCACATAGCTGTTTTGATATTCATTTCCATTGCAAATTCTACCCATTTTAGAAATACTTGGAATACATATGGTGCCACGTAATTAAACTGTGACGGTTCCAGTGGAAGTGTTATGCTCTATCAAGCTCATAATATCAGTTGAAAATATTTTTTTTAAAGATGGTGCACACAATGCAGTGTGAAGAATAATATATCTTTTCACAATTTATTGAACTAAATTTGCATAATTTAATTTTTTGAAGTCCATAAATATTTATTTGCAAATGCTTGACATTACGATGTGACTATATCAACTCTCATGTACCCTAATGAGAATTAAAGAAATTAAAAATCAGGGCATTGGCACAAGAAAAATGAAAAGAAACCTACATAAATAGCCAGGAAAATATGATACGAAAACTGAAAACCAGACACATTTAAAATTAAAGCTGACATGCTGTACTCAATCCACCCCACTGTGTACAGGGACTGTTGAACAGTGGGTGTTTTGTGATTGTTTGTTCAAAGTGAATCTCATTCTCAGGAAAGGTTCTGGGCTGATACCACTGGCATGCAAAGGCTGTGTTCTCTTTTAAAATATTCCGCACATGAACTGTAGCAAAACCCAAGAAACATATGAGCTGCTGAGCGTCCTTACCTTCCACGGAACTGAGTGGAGAGAGGGGCATTCAGAATCCCACAGGATGGACTTTGCCTTTGTTTCCTTTTCATTCACTTTTACTTTTTTTGTCATCGGAACGAGTAACTAGGTTTCCTTGCCTGTCTTGCCCATAGCTGTTTGGTTTGCAGGAATTTCTGGGCTTCACAGCTCCATCATAGGAACTAGAAGGGTCACCTTCTTACCACTAAATCTCTCAATCAAGCAGACCTTTTGTGGGGTGAAGATTTTTGCCTACAAAACATCTCATTGTTACAGACCGAGGATAATCTCACAAGCTAGGTGCACTGCCCTCTTCCATACAAAATTGCAAGGAAGTCAAGGTCCTGGAAATGGGTTTATTCACTTTTGTTCCCTAGTCCAAAAAGAACCAGTTCTCTAAAACAAAGGAGCAGAAGATTTAGCCAATCTCCCTCCTGAATGAGGTTCCTGGTTTTGCCCCAAGCACAAGGACGTTTTTGCACTGATCTCCTTGCAAGACCAGGGTCTACTATTAACTGCATTCTGATCAAAACCAATACTCAACCATTTGCGTGTTTCGGTTTGGGAAGGAGTTCAAGAAACAAGAAACTATTTTCATAGTAAAAAGAAAAAAAAAAAGCAAGGCATGAAAAGCAGTTTAAATTAATACTGTAGATTTTTCATTTGAAATTTAAAAGAAAAAAATAATCAGATTACTGTAACCTTATACCGCACAATGCAGATGCTTACTTGAGATATGAAGGCAGGATTTTCTCATAGCTGACTTTGGGGGTTCTTTCCAAAAAACCTTTATCCTCTGCAATAGACACGAACACCATGGTGTGAGCAGAAATGTCGCATTGCATTCTACAGCTGGAACAAGCAAAAAACCTTTCTATAATTATTATGCATACATTAGTGCAATGGAAAGAGACCCTCTTGGAAGTGTCTCTGTGGCACCGAAATAATTTTTCTGTACTGTTTTTCTTATTATAGACAGGAGCAGCTATCTTCTTGTCTGCTCCACTCCACCTTATTGATACAAGTCTTGACAATCAAGCTGTATATGAAGTGGACATATCAGTTTGAGTTACAAGCATCATTTAAAACACTCAGTTAGTTGCATATTTTACATATTGCTATTCCATAATTATATAGCTGTATCATGCTTCTTGTCCAGAAATTCCTGGAAACCTGAAATTGCCTGAAATTGCAATTCCTGGAAACCTGAAATTGCTTGTTCCTTGATGTGGCCACAGGCTGCTGAAATTCAAATGAGCTTTTTGCTCCGCTGGAATTGTATTAAGTCTGTAGGACAGCCCGTGATGCCGGAATTGGAGGCAGGAGACAACTCTTGTTAGTAAATGTGTGTTTGAGCTTATTGGTATTACTGAATGATAGCTAATCATCTGAAAGTCAAAGGAAACCTCTTTAAGGGAGTGATGCCTCGCCAGGAGAATAGGAACAAGTCTGGGCCACATCTTTTTAAGTAATGGATTCTCATTTCTTTTCAATCTAGCAAATGCCCTCTTTAAAGGTTAATTCTTAAATAGTCACTTGGGAACAGATGTCTCCTTCACTCTGAGTGAGTCAAGCAGACTGCTAAGAAACTTCAGTTTGTCTCTTTTATTACCCAATACCTCTTTCTTTCAGATTAAAACTCCTGATAAAGATGATATCAGCTGCCCGATCCCCTGCATATTTTGTAGTTGCTGAATAAAGGAATGAGCTGAAGCAGCTGAACAATAACAAACTGATACCCAGGCAAGTTACAGCTGCATTTCCCAAATTCTTCACTGTTATTTGAGGTAGTGAGGCAAAAGGGAATATGCTTTTTTTTGTATATCATTCAGGTGGCACAAAGACTCCGAGGAGGCAACTGCTTTGGCTGAGCAAAGGACCGTAGAGGTTGTTGGGATGATGCAGTAAATTGCCATTTTCTCTTATTTAGGGTGTTCTGGCTGAAGGCTGAGTAGCAACTAAAGTATGTCTGTGACAATCAGAAAGGATGTTGTCCTTGTTCCACGGCCCTCGCATACCTAGATAATCACCCCCACCTCCCACCTCCAGCTCTGAAATTCCTGCAAAGATAAAACAAATTGAAATTGTTTTGACACTGTTCATTCATCTGTATAAGCATGGAACGAGAACGTTCAACAGGCAAATACTTCAGAGACATATGATAAACTAATACTACCCAGATGAATGCAAGCACTACCTGGAATATAGATGATGGTGGGTAAATTGCTTCAAATGAGCCTTATTGATTCCACTCTGTGTTGATGGGGCATATCTGAAGGAGGAAGTTTCATTTGAACACTTGGGCACTGCAGTAATTAAATGAACTCTGGGACAGCTTATGTAACGGACTGGCTGTGATTATTTTAGGAGCTGGTGACTATCTCTCTTAAACATGAAGCATGTTAATAGCCAAGCAGCTAATTTATTGTAATGAAATGAAAAAATACTGTAGCACCCTTGCGGCCCAGATAATGTAGCAGCAGGTTACAGTTCTGATGAATAGGGACGTTGCTCAGCAGATGTAATGCTTTCTAGTCTTAGAAGAGGATAGATCAATTTCTTATTCTTTATGAGGAAGGATGATTCCTTTGCAGCGCAGCTGAGCGATGTGGACGTCTACATCTTTGAGTTAATCACCCCCAGAACAATCCAACCACTACAGGCATGCTTAGCTGTTATTTTTCTTGTTATATAAACAAGAAATTTATAAAACAGGGAATACAAGAGGGATTTGATTTCTGTTTCTGTGGTTTGATGGTATTTCTATAGACTTTGACTGCTGGCATTGTGTTTAAGGAAGGCCGGAGAGGGGTAAGGCCGTCTCCTGTGGGCAGGGCAGGCTGCAGGTGGGAACACACGGGACTCCCCGGCTGAGAGCCGTGTTTGGGAGGGCAGCCCAGGGAAGGGCTGTGGTTCAGTAGATGGCAGTCTTCCCCCAGAGTCTGCTTGGTCCCTGCCTGGGCTGGGCTGGGGCCGAGCTGGGAAAGGCACGTTGCTCCTCTGGGAAGCTCAGCCCCGACCCGCCTCGTTGCAAACCCCTTTTGCAAACCCTTGATGCTCTGTTTCATAAGGCACCTCTGGGAGCTAGTGGTGGTACACCCAGTGCTCCATCAGCGCTGTTTAGAGGTGCCAGTTACGAAACTGGACCCAAAGTGTTCTGGCCCCAAAGCTCCCTGTTTGCCTTTATTTGATCGTGCTAGGTGAACTGTGCCTGAGCCCACAGAAGAGCAGAGGAATGGAGCACACACAACTGAACCTGCTCTGGTAGCAACTGTCTCCCGGTTTTTCTCTCAACCAATATCTGAGATCTCTTACAGTCAGGTTTCATAGTAGGCAAAAAAATTACATAGTGACAGTGTTGATGAATGCCCTGGACAACTTTTTCCCAGCCATCACCAAGAAATAGCATTATAATGGTATTACTGAATGAGTGACATTTAGGATGACATATTATGCTTTGCATAAAGATGACTCCTAACATAAAAATCAATGTCTGGAATTTATTGTCATTTAACTCTTGATTTTCATTAATTTGGGAAATGTAGCACTCCCAGTGGATACTCAAAAAGGAAAAGACAACTATGTTCTATATTGCAAGCACGTAAATAGTAAATCTCCCCATACCAAGATTTAGGCCTATTGGCAGAGAGTTCCATGCTGTTCTCAGTGTCCCAACTTTTGGTATGGTAATAAGATCTTCATGATTTAAGAATCCTTCAATAATTTTCTGCAACATTCTTTTCTTGTGGTCTCTCCTGATCTCACTTCCCTGCTCAGCCTGTGCCACACTTGAGAGCTCACCTAAGGGTGTCTTCAACTGAGACAAAGCTGAAGAAGCACCCTATGGCCTCTGCTTACATTTGCAGACGTGCACTGAGGTGGTCCTGCACATTTAATCATGAAGAGAAAACAGAGAGCTGGAAGTGAGGATGGCCATTCTGCAGGAAATTCTGATGATCCATGAGTGCCAAACTGAAAGGAACAACTGACTGTGATCCTGCTTGTGAAAAACATTCTGAAAAATTGTTTAGAAATAGATAATGACAAAATGTTGTTTGATTTTTTTTTTTTAAATAGCATACAAGATCTCTGATTTGATGCTATTTATCCTACTGTATTATACATGTTCAGGTGGAGGGGAGGGACTGATGATATTTTTCTATAACATTTCCAAAATTATGACATAACTTTCTGTTGGATATTAGGAATAACTTTTTGACTGGTAAGTAGGATGAAACTCATGAAACAAAGCCTTGTGAGGCTAGATTAGACAAAGCTCTGCCAGGGATGCTGTATTTAAGTTGGTCGTGCCTAAAAAGCAGAGGAATGGACAGTCAGTTGCTGTCTTCAGGCAACTCCCGGCCTGTCAGTTCTGAGAGACTCTGCAATAAAACACAGTATCACTAGCAGTGAAGGAGAATGCTCTGGATTTCTCAAAATGAAATGTTTCAGCTATATCGAAAAGGAATGACTAGACTATTTTTGTAAAATCTACAGATGGAAACATTCCGGCAAAAGTGCTTTGATTTAAGTAGGACAAAATTTTCCACCAGGAATTTTTTAAACCAGTTTTGCTCTTCCTCTCTTTGGGGAGTCCTTTGTTACACAACTGCATTTTTCACCAAAAGTTCTTCCAACAGGCTGTTTCTTGGGTGTTTGCTAGAAAAGAGGTTTCCCAGTCCATGTGCTTCCCAGTCCAACGTGTTTGGATTGCAGCTCCTCAGGACCTCTTGGTAGTCTGGCTTGCCTGACTCACACCAATGTTCAAATAGGAGAGGTCCTTGCAGCAGCACATACATTGCAAGAGAGATGGAAGTCGTGCTATTGAGATTTGGGTCACTGACCCTGAGTCTAGTCTTTGCAGAAAATCATTTGAAAAGCATGTATCAACAGAATCAGACCCTGCAAAGGCTATGGCTGTACTTGCGAAACATTGTTATGTCCTGAAGACTTCAGCCAAGAAACTGTCTGTGTGGATCTAATTGCAGGTCAAATTGACAAAGAACAGTATGTGCTTGACTCTTGCCATCAATCTAGTTTTATATTGTCTGTAAGCAGAAGCTATGTCCCTTTATCAGAGGTTTTTACAGGCTATGTCTATACTAGTAAATAAAACAGGTAGGGGCAGGTCTCCAGTCTCAAGGCCAGTTGACTGCATGGTGTGTGTCCAGCCAGAACCTGCTCAGCTTCTCCCATAAAATAGGACTGCAATGCCCAGGCTGCCAGTGGAGAGAGGTCTCTGCCCCTTACTACCCCTGAGCCCTTCCTAGGCAATGGTTAAGGCAGCAAAGCCAAAACCAGTGTTAGGCACCAGTAACAGCTTAACTGAATGGAGAGTTGCAGAGCTGCACTTGGCCTGTGTCTTGACCTTGTTTAATTTACTACTACAGACATGACCATATGTAAAGATGTGCCCACTCTCTATATTTTCTCCTCTCAGTATCCTGCTAAGGTAAGGAAGGACTATATTGACTTTCCATGCCTCCCTATCCTCACAGCAAAAGCAGTGAGAGGTGATGTGACTTGCCTAGGTTTATGTAAAAATCTGGTAGAGAAACTGGAAAGCATGTGCCAGGCTCTGCGTTACAATGACCACTATTGTTTAAAACTGTGCACTGGCAGTCAAAGCTGTGCTTTATGCAAGGGTCTCTTCCATCTGTTCTGACAATGGGTACGGACTTCAAAGTATGTGCACTTTAAAGTATTATAAATTATATTTATAATACCAAAAGAAACCTCAGAATAGATAAGAAACAGACAATGAATTTTTAAACACTCTGCTCTCTTTAAAAATTTGGTAAGATACAGGGTTATTTTTACCTCCTGTTTGTTTGGAGTGGAAAATTTGTTTCAATTAGAGTGGCAGCTCCTCACCCCCAAAATGTTCCGTAATTATCGGTGAAAAGTGCAGAATCAACAGAAAAATCTGTTTCATGAATTGCTCATAAACATAAGTAGTTCAGACAATACAGCTCTACTTCCTGCTTGGGCACTTATCCAGGCAGCACTCCAGCTGAGATTTATTTTCTATTATTTAATTTTAATTGAATGTGCTGCTACAGATACTGTGCACAAATACCAAGCACGGTAACAGACTTAATTACATAATTTTTCCCGGGAAAGCGTGGCTTTACATATCCCCTTAATACAACCAGAGTTCCTGTGTAATCTATCTCTTTCTCACTTTGGGTTTTGACAGATGGGCTCTGTCAGACTGAGCAGCCGCGATCCAAGGTGTTACCACCCTCAGCTCTCCTCTGCCCTGTGCTGCTGGGAGCTGCTACCCTGGAGCAGGGTGACAGAAGCCGCCGTGATCCGCTCCGTCGCTGCAGCTGTCAGGTGGCTTTGCAGCTTGAAGCATTGATGAGCTGAGAGTGCGATCTCTGCTGAGCAGCAGGTACGTTTGCCTCTGATGCCTCTGCTACAGGAACGCTGACTTTGGAGAGAAAAGGGGAGGTGGACAGATGGGGTGATAATGCCCTGAGCCACACTTACTGGTCTGTCAGAGCCCCCGGCTTCTTTTAACAGCATCCCAGCACTGCCTCCACACGAATAAATTTTCTGTTTCAGTAATATCAGCACAAATTTCTCTGTGGCAAACTCCAAGACACTGCCCTGTTGTCTACCATGTGCACACCCAAATGTTGAAAAACGTGAGCTGGGCTCCCCGAGTCACGCTATGTTAAAGCATTTGAAAATTGAATTCTACGGTTTTGCCTTCTGATATTTGAACAGTACAAACATAAAGGATACTAAGTTAACATTTTGTTGGTTGGTTAGTTGGTTTTTTTCTTGTTATGATAAAGATTAATTTTCACATAACTGCTTGAATTCCCAGGGACATAGTGAACCCCTTCTTCCACGACTTTCCAGAGAATTTGGGGTGGTCCATGGTGATGCCAGAGCAGTGCATGTCCAAGCTGTGGTCCAAAAATCAGTGCTGCTTGCCAGGCTTTGCTCTGGGATCTGCGTGGGGGAAATGAGAGGGTTAAACCCCTGCCCACTCCCTCAGTAGAGAATTATCAAATCATAGAATGGTTTGGGTTGGAAGGGACCTTAAAGATCATCTAGTTCCAACCCCCCTGCCATGGGCAGGAACAACTCCCACTACACCAGCTTACTCAAAAGCCCATCCAAACTGGCCTTCAAGGTACCTAGAGAAAGCACCTGTGGTTGCCCCCTACAACAAAGGTGGCATCAATTCTCTCCTTTCCTGCTCAGAAGAGAGACAAAGAAGAGCAGCACAGGGCTGTGGGAACAGTACATTGCTGCTGGGGAACTGTGTGGTCCCCAGGGGTGAGTGATTTAGTCAGCCTGCTCCATGTTAGTCCAGTCCTGGGGAAACAGAGTGACGGCCTCTGTCATCTCAATGGATGGGTCTGCCCAGAAATTATGTTATTTGGCACAGTCAGCATGTACTATTCATATATCAGACCCTAAATGACCTGCTGCCTCTTCAAAGTGCAGCTCAGGGTGTTGGTTTTGATCATTAAAGCCTCTCACTGTCTTTGTGCATTACCCAGTTCAGCTGGGACTTGTTTTCAGCGAGAGTCTTCTGCTCTGGAGCTGACCCCAATCTCAGCCACTGATAACATCAGTGAAATGGAAGGTCTAGCCATAGTATCATGATCAAGAAATAAAGAGTTATAGACCACTTTGACAGACTGCTACAGGTCAAGATGTGTAAGGATATTTTAATGCAGCTTCAACAGACAGATTTGTTGAGTGTTAATGGCAAATCATATTTTGTCCTCAGTAATTCAGTTTTTTAACGTGTTACATTTACCTGTGCAATAACTGTTAACAAACTAGTTAATATACTTATTTCATTCTATAGCATGTATCAAAGAGCTATTTGTTTGCAATACAGTGGTCATAAATTTGGTTTCCTTAGTGATTTCCCCCGCGTGCATGAACTCTGGTTTATGTTCAAATTCTTTTCCCTGTTAGATCAAATTATTTGTCTTCAGGGAAGATGGGTGGACTGAAGTGACACAATAATATTTGTGATGAAAATCTGAAAAATGACTGCTTTTGTGGTTATTTACAAGGCAGATATTGGAGAACTGTGTGTGCATTATGTTGTACTAAAAATATAGGCTAAATAATCTGTTTCGCTTTTATACACAGAGGTGGAATGGAGCATGTATTAATTCTTACACTTACAATTGCATATCAGGAAGATGGATGCAAGAAGAAATTCTCACAAAACCTCACAAAACCTAAGTTTCATTCTAAGTTTTCCCTTCTTCATAAGGCTTTTCTGCTCCATAGCCTTGAGTCTCAGAAGATGTGCCTCAGATCACCTCATTATAGTATCTTGTGTTGAACTGAGTAGTGTTCACCTGAGCAAACTTGAGAGTCGGTCCAGCCCCTTGGGGTTTCAGTATCCGGTGTCAGGTTGTTTGAGCAGAAAGATTATCTGTTCTTACACATTTTATTCCTTTACATCCTCCGTTCCTTTCCTGAAGAAGGATTTCTGAAAGTGTAGCAAATGTTTGGGATTTTCAGACTAAGAAACTTGGAAGCAGGGGAAGACAATTTTACGTCCTTGATTCCCTTTAAGTATTAAAATCTCTCCGTGCTTTTTAAGAGCAAGGAGACAGCAGAAGCTTAACTCGGAAAGATGCAGGTTTATATGAGCTTGCAGCCATCAGGGAGCATGTACAGCTAGGATCTGCATGATTTCCTTAAAGATGTTAGCAACTCCACGGTCCTAGTAATATGAAATGCTCCTTGCTCTGCAGCCTGTTGGGAACCTTGTTGTGCTCTGACTCCCTTTCAAATGTGATGGCTAAGGGTACGGTGTTTTCTGTTTATCTGTACCTCTCTTCATCTTGACTGTTTTTTTTTTCTTTTTTTTTTGATACTGGAGGACAAATCTGAGGTAAATGACAGTATTGTCTTGGCTGTATGTGCTTTCTGGGTTGTAGTTCTTAGTTCACGGATGTGTTAGGTTTGGTGTCATGATGGCGTTGGGGGCTGTGATCAGGATTTTTCTCAGCTGTGCCAGATGCTGTCACACCTGCAAAGCCTATAATAGCTACAGAAGTGAGTCTTGAGGAGGACTTGCAGGTTTGACCCTAAAGCTTTGTTCCTTACCGAGCAATGAAGAAAGGGTGAAAGCCGCTGGAGGAAAAGTGGATGCGTAAGTAGCCCATGGAAGCAGCAGTGGGAGTGCAGGACGTGGGTAAGGGGGCTTGAGCTGAGGTTAGAAGCAGAAGATGCTCTTGTTCCTTTTGTTCTTTTTAGCAAAATAATAGCATTCAGCTACCAAGTGTATGACTGCCTAAGAAAATTCAGCAACTAAAAGAGCAAAGCGGCATTTTCCCACCTTCATTTTGTTGCTTTTCTCTGCATTCATCCTTCAGTTGCTCATACACTGAGTGGCTGCAAAAGAACCACCAAACAAGCCCTAGAAAATCTAGTTATTTTGCTTGCTTGCTTACTGCTTAACCAGGCTGAAAAAATGAAAGTCATACAACAGAGAAACATGACAGCTCAGGAGAGGAACAGAAAAAGTTTTCATGTAAAACAGCTCACTTTTGGATTGACACAGGAATTGATTGTTTTAATGAGTGGGAAAGTAAAGGATGGTTAAAGGCAAATTATGTATTTTTTTGATACATATAATTTCTTCAACTCATATCTTGCAGGAGAAGTGCTAGGATCTAAGTCTACTGGAAAGCTCAGGATGGAGAGTGGAGTTCTTCATCTCAAATTTACAAAGTTATATTGATTGTTTGTCTTGCTCTAGCGCATTGTGACAACATAGTGGCAATCATTTTGGCAGCCATGTAGCCCGTAGACTTTTTTAAAATGGTCTAAGTGGTTGTCAGTTTATTAACGTTCCCATAATGGTGCCATTATGCTGCATGTTTCTGTGCTGATTTCCTAAGTAGGGCACAGCAACTTTTGTTGTGGCAGCTCTTGTGGCAAAGGCTGAGTGAGGTATGTCACACCATGTGAGTTAATTTGGTCTAACAGCAGCTCGTTCCCCAGACAAATAAGAAAAGGCACTGGTGTATGTGAAAGAGAGTCTTGAGCTATGTTCCTTTAATGCTGCTATGTTATGGCAGTGTGGTAGTGTTTTAAAATGGGGTGGGGGGTGGGGGAAATTAAAATTCATAAGCTTATGACTTGTAAGGCAAAGCCGGCATGAGAATTATAGCTGTTGGTTATTGCACTCTTTTTAACAGTATTAAAAAAATCCTTGTAGGATACTAGCTATTATAATTTTATTTACTCAAAAGAATGTATCTCAAGATGGATGCACATGATAGCTTTTGCCTTACCTGCTTCCTAGTGTCCAACAAGATCTTTGTTCTCTGCTTTAAAGTTTCTCTGAATAGTTCACCATAATACCAAATAATTGTTGCTGAAGGGTAGTTAATGACCCAATATATAGCTATTGTAGCAAAATTGTATCTTTTAAGGAAGTAGTCTTTAAAAGAATAGTTAACCAATTTTGATGGAGCTCTAGCTGGTGGAAGTGCAGGTCCTTAGCATGATATTTATTTAAGTACATTTTTGGAGCAATTTAAGTCAGACATTTGTTCTTCTCTAATGGGCACTACTCGTTCTCCACCACTGAACAAACAGATTTTCACAGTTCTGGCTGTTGTATTCCTGAGCAGTGTTTCTCTTGAAAGGGTCTCCTACCCGCTGTGGACTTACAATTTATTATGTGATGCTGAAGCTCTAATGCTTTGGTTAACAGGCTGTTAATTACGTTAATGGTGCTTAGGAAAAGATTATTATGAAATGTAGTTAATAGTCCTCCACAGTGCAAAAAAGTTGTCTTAATATAGACATATGAAGTAATCACCATGGTGTCTCTTCGTGCACGAGAAGATAGAGGTATGAAAAGGATACACTGTTTGCTGTTGAAACCTTACAAAAAGACAAAGCAAAATTTCAAGATACTTCATTTCATTAGAGACATGATACAGGTCTTGCTGTAGTCCATCCAGCCTCTGGTACTGTTATGTTTCATTCCCCTTGCCACTGACAGACTTTCAGACCACAATGGCAGCCACAGTGTAAAAACTGGTGGAGTGTAGAAGTAATGAGAATAAAAACCCCTGAACTAAAGCCATTCCACTGTTCCAAAGTTCCACTACAAGGCGTAACGTAAAAAGATATTTCCATGATGAATAATGTGCTATTGAAGTTATGTATTTCTAAAACTAGATTGAATGGAGCAAATTACAAAGGTATTAATAAGAGATATGATATTATTATGGAGGAGAAAATCAGTAGCCATTTTTGTTTATGAAGACCAAGGAAATGAGCTGGGCAAAAAGTTTACTCAGTAGCAGCAAGATATATATTTTTTGACCTTTCTTTTGATCTAACATAAAACTTCCCATAGAAATCATGGTAATGTGTACTAATGCACTGTAATTACATCTATAGTGGGAGTGCATAAAGCAAGTTTATCAAAGCAAGCCAACATTGTTTTCTCTCCTGTTTATGTTGTCCTTACAGCTTCATTGCTCTCTAGTCCTCTTTCACATAAAAAATGTCAAATAACTCTCACCCTCACCCCCAAACCCTTAATTTACATAGCCGAAATAGAGAGGAAGACTAGAACACACAGCTGAAGGTGAAAAAACAGGAGTAAATATTTGGAAAAAATTATATTCTTTTTTTTACATATCTAGACATTTGAAGAGAGTGTATTGTTAACACAGAGTTACACTGGTGTACCCAGGCTAGAATTTGTCCTTTCTGCTAAATTGGATCCTTTATTTCACAGTAGAGGTCTATATTATACTAAATTGTACCCTGCTTTTATCCCTGTGCCTATTTGCAAGTCCTTGTTCAATTTGCACTTTGGGTATTTGGTACATAGTGGCAATTCTAGAGCCACTTCAAAGAAATACCCAGGTAAAGATGTTCATGAGAAAACAGAAGATGGTTCCACAAGAAAAACAAGATGCAACGTTCAGTGGTGTCTTATATATGCAATGCACATCTTTGTGTAGAGTTGTAAGCCAGAGGATTTTAATTCAGATTTATTACTCTTAATTTATTCAAACTTGGCACTATATACTCTCTGTCAATTAGAAAAATGTAGTGTTGTACAAAACATACCTTAATAAGAATTTTCTTTAAACTAATAGTTTCAGAAGTTTCAAGAAGAAAATGGCAAACTGTTTTCCCTCTCTTGCTACCCCCACACCCTCCACCACACCCTCATATTGCAAACAGCAAATCAGTATTCATTAGGAGTCAGTGAGTTAATGGGTATTATACTCAGCATGCTATAAACTACAGAATCACAGGATGGCTGAAGTCAGCAGGGACCTTGGGATATCTTCTAGTTTAACCCCTGTGCTCAAAGTGGGATCAGCTACAGAGGGTTTCTCAGAGCCATGTCCAGACGTCTTTAAAATACCACCAAGCTGTGAGACTCCAAAACCTCTCTAGGCAACCTGTTCTGATGTTTCACCAACCTGACAATAAAAAGCTCTTTTATATGTTTAGATGGACTTTTCTATATTTTCATTTGTGTCCATTGCCTCTGGTCCTGTCACTGGGCACCACTAAGAAGGGCCTGTCTCTGTCTTCTTTACACCCTCACATCAGGTGTTTATATACACCAATAAGATCCCCCTGAGCCTTCTCTTCTCCAGGATGAACAGTCCCAGCTCTCTCAGCCTTGTCTTGTATGAGAGATGGTCCAATCCCCTAATCACCTTCGTGTCCCTGTATTGAATGCACTCCTGTGCATCCATGTCTGTCTTGTACTGCGGAGCCCAGCGTTGGACATAATATCCAGGTGTTTCTCACCAGTGATGAGTAGAGGAGAAGGATTACCTTCCTCTAGCTGCTGGCAATGCTCTGCCTAATGCAGCCCAGGAGTCTGCTGGCCTCCTTCTCCACAATGGCACGTCGCTGGTCCATGTTCAACCTGCCGTCCACGAGGACTCCCAGGTCCTTTCATGCAAAGCTGCTTTACATCCAGTCAGCCCCATACTGGTGCATGAGGTTATTATTATGCTTTAAGACAAAATAAATTTTAAAATAGAGCAAAGAGCAAACATTTCAGGCTTTCTCTTCGAAACAGTATTTCTGCTTCCCCCCCACCCCCCCCACCCCTAGAAGGGTCAGAATAGTAGTTGAGCTTCAGCAATATGTTAAAGCAACGCTGAGAAAGCCAAAGAGCATTATTTTTAACCTTGCATGTTCCATAAAGAAATCTGGAGTTAAAACATGTAGAAATATAGAATGAGAATTTCTAATGAGAAAAAGACTTTGACGATAGCATACTAAGGCCAATTTTAGACATATCTCTTATTTCTATGTTTTTTTGTTGTGTTTTTTTTTAAGGCATTGTTCTAGTAGCACAGCATATGCTGCTCAGTTTTCAGTATTAGACATTGTCTTTCAGGTTCCGCTGAAGGAATGCAAGGGAATCAGTGATATATTCTTAGGGCGAGTTCTGGTATATTTGGAAGCAGAGATGGAGCTGCTCCTAGGCATTGTTCGAGGGCCAAAACTGCAGTTGACAACAGTTGGAAATGCATTAACTGCAGCCACTATCATTGAGACTGTGGACACAGAAGTGAGGGAGACATAATTTCCTTGTTCAGATTTGCCACTAACTTTGTTATGAGAAAACTTGGACAGCTAAAGGCACTACAACAATGCACTAGGCATTTCACATTTTGTTGACACGCTGTCAAAAACCAAAAGGCTGTCTAGCATCTCAAGCAAGATAACATTAGTTGTGAAAAGCAATCTGATGAGAATCCAGCATATCCCTGCTCAAGCATTCCATTACAATGCAAAAGACATTAAAAGCTGAATTAATTCGTATACCCTGTCAAGAGGGTACATGCCAATGAGGATATCCAGAAGGAAATTGAAATTATAAACTGGTACAGCAGTAGTTGCACTGATTGCTCCTGTTAGAGGGAGATTTGGTTAGTGGAAATCTACCATATAAAGATCAAACTGTAAATGTTCAACTCAAATGTTGTTTCAGTTTTTCCATACAGATGTGAAAGCTGAGGGATTTCTTATAAAGGCAGAGCCTGTACCTGCCAAAGTAAGTGCACTTCTGGATACCTGGAACAATGCGTTAAAGGGTGTAAATAAACAGAATAGTTATATTGAACAAAACCATCTTGGACTTAGCAAAACGAAAGGAAGCAAAAAGAAAATTAACATAGGTAGAGGATAGACTGGGGGCTCTTTTATTTGGTTGGGTTTTTCTCCTTAAAAGATTTGGTGGCAAGGAAAGGATCTATAATCAAGATCTTTTTTTTGTCCTGTGTGCCTTACTGTGCTCTGAAAATGTTTCCAGAGTGTAGGCATTTTGTTTTATGATGCCTCTTCTCTTTCTGCCTCAAAACCAGTAAGAGTATTTCCTTTGTGCATTTTCAAAACTTGATGAGGTTTTAAGCATTCTTCCCATGTGAGAGAATCATTTGAAGAAAGGAATTATCAAGCTACAACAAAAAAGAATTTGTTTGCCAGATAAACCAAAAGGTATTATTAGCCCCTTAAAAAATATACGTAAGTGTTTAATTTATATATAATGTGTTTTATCTGAATCATAACAAAAGAGAATAAATACTGTGGAGATTTCAAAGAAAATGATAGTGTTATTACTTCACTCAAATATCAAGGGATAGTAATATGAAAATATTTATTTTCACAACATGTTGCAAACATGACAGCTTGATAATATTCTGGATGATTATAAATGACATTTTGTTTGAAAAATAATAAATAATATGGTCTCCTGGAGCAATTACACAAATGCTTATTGTGAACGTGCCCTGAGATATTCATAGAGAGTGGCTCTCAGAGTGGGGCCAGGGTTCCTCCAAGGCTGGTGTCGTGGGCTGAAAAATACCCTCCATTTCCCAGCTGGCAAATAAGAACCTGAGAAGTCAGAAGAGGAGAAGAAACTTCAGAAAGGGCATCATGATTATTGAAAAAGTTGAGAATTATTGTGCCTGAAGGAAAACAGAGGAAGCCACAATGCCATTTTATGTCTGAATAAAGCATTATGTTACAGAGAACACACAGAAATGCATTAAACAGTTTAGGATTACCCAGAATTAAGAGCTATGCTGCATATCTCATCATTTCAGTATTTATTTCTCAGGACAATTGAGGACAATATTTTTATGTGCAGAAATGATAAAGCTGTAAATGCAGACAAATGGTGGTAAAATCCCTGTAGGATAGTACAGCTGCAAGTACAACACTGTTTCACAGGAAATCTTGGAAATCTTGAACGCCTCATGGCTTGAGTAATGAGGGGAAGTCCATACAGATAATTTTTGACATACTGCACAGTGCTTTGAATGTTACTAAATGTCGATGGATGAAAGTCTACACACAGCAATTATAATACATTGCACAAATCTCAGGGCTGTGAGCTGATTGTTTGTTTGCAGCTGAGGACAAAGGCAAGACTAATTAGGCCACTCTGTAGCAGTCCTAAAGTTCAGAAGGGCTTGCTGTTGTGGGAGTTAAGGATGTAGCAGCCTTTATTTCCAAGGCTTTTGTGGAAATCACAAGTTGAGTAATTTTTATTAAGTCACATACTACTCTTCCATCTCAGTAAGTAAATACAGATTTATTTATAAATAAATTGTCTTTTTACAAATAGTCTCACTTATGAACAAAACCTGATAATTAAAATCACTTATTTATGTTTGTGAAGTTGCAGTTTGACATTTAATAGCTGAAAATACCATGTTGCAATAGAGTAATAGTAATGGCTTAGACTGTCTATAAAAAGATTCGTTGGAAGTACAGTACTACATGGGTCATCTCTGTGCTGAAATGCATGTTACATGCTTCTTCTCTATTATTGAAGAGAAACTATGGGATGTATAAGCAGAAAACTCAGCTGATGCCAGAGCAATTTCCTATGTCACCATTACCATGTTTCACGCCTAACCATTTGGCCGCTTAGAGTAAATAATAATTCCTTTTCTAGAGGATCACATGGATTAGAGGGATAATCTTTTGTCCTTTAGATGAAACTCTTCCATTTCAAAACACACCTTATTTTTTCCTCCATGAATGTTGTCTGCCACTAAAAGGTGGCAAGGTCCATTTGTGTGTACAGTTTATGGTCTAGCAATAGTTCTACATAGGAAGAAAATAAAATGCCTGCTAGACACAACGAACACAACTCAATAGAACCCCAAGGGCACGTGGCCAGCAACGCTGATGGGTAGTGCAGTGTCATATTCAGCCTCATACCTGTAGCTTGGAGAAACACGGCTATGTAGAAAGTTGAAAACTTGCATATGAAGAACAGCATGCCTTTTACTAGCAGTCAAAAGAGTTTCAAGCATCTGTTCCTCACAGCTGCTACAGATCACAAGGCTGTAAAGAGGATGCTTTGGCCCAGGAGGATGAAGATCAGGACAAGAAGCAATGGGCACAAATTGAAACACAGGAAACACTTTTTTACTGTGAGGGTGAGCAAGGTCTGGCACAGGTTGCCCAGGGAGGTTGTGGAGTCTCCATCCTTGGACATATTAAAAAGTCGTCTGGACTTGGCCCTGGGTAACCTGTTCTAGATGGCCCGGCTTGAGGAGGAGGTTGGACCTGATGACCTCCAGAGGTCCCTTCCAACCTCAGCCATTCCGTGGCTCTGTGACTCTGAAGATGTCCTAGAAGTCATGTATGTTGATGAATGAGTTTTAGTGTCTTAATATACGCATCATTCTGCTCTTAGTACAAGGAGCAATATTACAGTCAAAGGCTGTGATGTGGTCAGAATATCTTGGCAATGCATGTTTCTGTTCTGACTCCAAGGCCAAACAATGGCTTTAAGGACTTCATCTTAATCTTTCTCATCAGCTCATACCCTCATAAAATACAGGTTTTCTTATCTTCTGAGGCAGAGGAACAGATCTTTTCACTAAACTGTTTTGTTGGTATTATTCCCATCCACTGTTATAGGCAAACTTGACAATACTGATGTTTCAAAAAGCACAGGTCACTGTATAGGTGATGCAAAATTTTGCAGTGTAGATGCACTAACCACAGGAAAGCAAAAGCAGAAAGTCAGTAGTTTGCTGCTGAGTTTTTAGTCTTCTGAATATATTAATAACATTGACAGATTTGTGCAGACTTATTAATTGCATGGTGCAGATTTCCATGTCTCTTCCGCGTAGGTGCCAAATGTGTGTACCTTTAAGTAACTAATTTGTACAGACAACTGTGATAATTACTTACCTGAAAGAGAGACTACAGAAATAGCTGATCAGTCACATAAGCCACTGAACTGCCTGAACATATATCCTTTCCTATCTTTTATTTGCAAACACAAATATATAAATGCTTTTCTAAAAATCTGAGCTTAATATTAAAACTTCTTCATTTGTGAAACTAAACTGTATAGAAAAAGGTGGAGGAGGAAAGACAAAAAGAATTTAAATGAGTCCAGATAGATTTGCATAATGTGGGAATGTCACTACACTTTAATATCTGTTATAACATTTCTGATACTTAATAAAATCAGGTTAGTGCCAGACTCTGGTAAAGGTCATCATAGTGCATTCTCATTTTATAGCTACAACATTTTCACATTTATTAAGGTTATTTTAAACGGAATGAATTAAATGAATGAATGACATACTATGGAGGTAAATATCAAGGAAGAAGAATTATTATTCAACTTAAAGGATGGTATTGGCATAAGATCAAATGATTATATATTGGCCATGAATAAATCTAGAGGGGGAATTGGAAGAAGGCTCCTTAACCGTCCAAGAAATAGGTTTCTGTAACTGTCTGACAAAGGGAGTGGGGACTGAGTAATTTAAACTGTTTTAAAAGTAATGTGATATGCTTTGGAAAGAGATCACATAATTAAGTGGGAGATTTCACAGAGTGAGATTTGTCATAGGATCCTGGAAAGTCATTTTGTCCCGGGGCATAAGTCTGCAGTGACAGTTTTCAGATACATGGTGTGTCAGTATTCCCAAAGAGTCCCTTAGAAATGCTATTGCCAGAAAATTATACAATCTTATCCATGTTGCTGAGTTTCTATTCAGCACTGGTTAGAAATCAGCTATCAGTTTCCTATCTTGATCTGTAATTTGGCTTCTAGGGTCTGCATTTATTGTCCTCTGAAGCCTTGGAGGTGAACAAGTAGACACAGATGGCATGAAATTGTACCTTTAATGGCATTACATCTTCAGATGTCTGGTTGATGTACCCTGATCACACAGTCAGTGTAAAAACAGTTGCCAGGTATGAGCTCAGGAGGAAATTCTTTCCTGAATTTAAATTAGCTTCAGTCTTGCAGTGTGAGTATGTGACTCTCTTAGGACTCTCTATGAGCTTTATTTAGCAACTAAAGTGTAGGGACCTGTGATATTAGCAAGATTATTCCTCCTTTTACCTAGGACGTGGTTCAGGTTTGGCTTTCTGATATTGGGAAGATATTTTTATCCCTTAGCGCATGGTACAGATGTTCTCAGACCCCTTTCAAACCAGGCAGCTGTTTCATAGCTGCCTGAAATTTTAGAAACTGGAATCTATGAGTTGGCTGATTTCTCCCATTCTTTGTTCTTAAATAAGGTAATCGCCTTGCCTATTTTAAACAGAGTGTTTAAATTTCATTTAAGAAAATAAAAATTAACTGTTTAGAGCAGAAACAAACAAGTCATATGCATTCCTTAATTTTATAATTCTGTAACCATTTTCTTATGGACTTTCTGCTTCCTGATAACCTTCATCTTTCTTCACATTGGTACTCCCCACCTCACTATAGGATTACATGGGCAAGGGATGACACATGAAATGGGAGCTTTACCTTTGTTTCTGAGGCACAAAGGGAGAAAAAAGAATACAATGTAATCCGTATTTCTCAATGGTGAGTCTTTGCTCCTAGGAAGCCTTGAACAAGGATCCCATGGAGGCCAGCTTAATCATGAAGTTTATTGACAAAGCTGAAAATAGAAAATTGTGTAGTACTTGTCTATGACACCTGCTTTTAGCACTGCTTTGAGCCTCAAATCCAAAAAACAAACAAAAATCCCTCCTGCATAAAGTAAGGTTGCGTTGGCAGAGATGATGTGGATCTGAAAGAACTAGAGAAATATTTGTTGCAACTCAAATATACTTGAAACAGCCAACACATTTTAAAAAAAAGTCTAGTAGGTATTTGGCAAGAAGAAAAAAAAACACAAACCTTCTGTGAAATACCACAGATAGTGTGTTAAATACCATCCACTGTCTGTTCATCAGAGGTCCACAGCTAGCCAGCAACATTGCCAATAATTAAACTATAATTTCCAGATCTCATCTCTGTTTCTCGTTTATTGCACGAGTGTGGTGATACCACAATGAGAAATTACGATTCATAGTGTTCCTGTTGCTTTTCATAAAGTTCCCCCCTAAAATACCATGAAGTTGTGAACGTAATAGGAAATAATTCTGACCTCTTGTTCTTTGGATTTGTCACAGGTCTCCAAACTGACAGGCAAAGACTATCAACTTATGTATAGTCTTGATTAACAGATTTTCACTATGATGATAGGAAGGATGAAGGCTGTAAAAAGAACTCTGCTTTTCCCCCCACTAGATTTTCTCAAATCTGATTTTCTTCACTGTTCTGGTTTAAAACTTTCTTCTTCAGAGTGGGGGAAAACAACTTCTCCTATTCCCTGTTGTAAAAATGAACTTTACAGTGCAAAGGCTGTCTAAACCCACATTCCAGCTGTCACTAGAAATTTTAGCATATTACAGCAAATAAACCAGTCTGCTGCTGAAAAATAAATGGGAATTAGAACTGGTCAGAAATGTTTTGCCCTGCCCTGCTTGCCTGTGATAGACGTGATGAATTTCAGTAAAAGTGGTTTTGATCACAACTTCCATCAAAAACTTCACCTTCCAACAACAACATTTGAGCATTTTGCCAAACCTATATAATTTCTTGATTAGGAGAAAATCTAGTTCGGACAGAGGATCAAGATACGTAGTCCTTTTGGTGTGTTCTCAAGGACATGAACTACATTATGAAGGGACATAAGGGAAAAAAGGCCTAAGGGCTCCAATACAGTAAAAAGTGTTTCAGCTGGCAGAAACGAGAATTAAAGCATGCAGGAGAAAATAAACTGGAAAACATATATTAAGTGGGATGGAAAGAGCAGTAAAGCTAAAGGAGACCTTGGGGAAGAGAGAGGACAGCAAATTAGATGTGAATTTGTAACCTGATATGGGAGCAAAACAAGGCAATGAAATTTGAGCTATTAACAACAGAAGTGCATTATAAAAATACTCCAAGTAAATTAAGTAAATATTTTGGCACCTAACTTTCCCTATAGTGGGTTTATAGCCCCATTTTATGACCAGAACTACAATATGGAGAGCAAAAAGGGTGAAGGGCTGGATCTGGTCAAATATAGGCCTTGTCAGTAGTGTCCTTCTTGCCTTACTTTACCCATCTAAAAGTTAATTGACACTTCAAAACAAGCTCCCTGTCTTAAGGGCAGACACGTTATCCTTTGGATCCGCCTGTTTCTACAAGCACAGAGTGACTCAAGGGTTACCAATTTAGACAGCTGAACTTTAGCATAACTAAAGTTTAGAGAGGTGAATCACACTTTTTTGTTACTGGAAGACCTGAGAGAACTGAGAAGATGAGAATGACATGAAAGGTCTAGAGGGTCTAGAAAAGATTAGACGTTTTGAAGAAGTACTGAGAAAAGACCAGAGACCTCATAGCAGTTAATAAGTATAGGAAAAATGAAAGCTTTGAGGAATGTGAAAAAATATTTGAGGTCGTACAGATGAATATAACCAGGAAAATTAAATCATGTTGAGGGGGATTTAGTATTTTCCAGCTTGTACAGGGAACTCACAGTCCAGTTCGGGTGAAGGAAATGAATAAGCCGCAGGCAGAAAGTTTGAACCTCCAGTAAGATAATTCTTTTTCTCGAACTTCTCACAGTTTTTGACTTAGTATTGCGGCACTGTCAAAGCATTTACATCAGTGTAACTGCAAAATGGAAAGATATCCAAGTTGTTCCAACTCAGAGAGCCAGTTAATAGGTGCCTTCCTTTAACTGATTCACTACCTAAGAATATGGCAGCTGCATGTCATGGCCAAATTTAGATGAGCAGTAACTCTTTGCACACAGCACCAAGTTTCTCAGAAAATCACTACTCTGCTGGGTAACTATTTTCTATGGCAAAATTGTTGATTTTCTGCTCTTTTACCTTCTATTTGTAGCAAATGCAAAGAAGATATGCTTACCCACAGGCTTTCATGGTAATATTTTATGAAGGAAATATTGTGACATTTACATTGTGACATTTTATAGAAAAGTCTGGGGTTTTTTTTGTATAAATTTTTACTTATTTGTGACAAAATTGGAAATCTATTGTTTTCACGAGTTTTGACAAGATGAGGCTTTTTTTGTGGTTTCTTTTTGGTTGAAGTGTACATTTCCTGGTGTAAAGGGGTTTGTTACTATCATTTTCAGTTAACCGGCATCTTTTTAAAAGCCTTCATTGCTTTTGCTTACTGAAGGATCTGTTTTGTCAACTTTAAACTTTAATGTTGGCTTACACTTATTTATGATGATGGAGCTCAAATTAAGGCTGATATAATTAAGCTCTGAATATGTCACCCCCTTGCCTTTCCGTAACCCTGTGAAGTTGAGCCATCCTGTCTTGTAATATGCAGTCTTTTATACTGAATGAACAAAGCTGAGTTTGACATAAAATATATCCTGGAGTGCGACTTGCAAAGCTCTTAAAATTACTCACCCAGACTCAAAATCTAATTATCTTTCAGCTTTCTTCCTTTTACCATGAGAATGGTCAATAAAGAGTGGGGAAAACCAACTCACAAATGACATTTTAGATGCTAATGGGAGGAGAGGGAAAGGAGAAAGAATTTTCCAAAACTGAATATAATGCCTGTCTCTAAAAACCACAAGTAAGCTTAGGCATCATCAAGTTTAAATGCATCATCATACAGTTCATGTTATACTGTTTAGTATGCACTGAGTGCATAGAGGGAAAAGCATGAGAGAAAAGTAAATGGACTCAGTACAAAATAAATGGGAAACATAAGGCTTTTGAGACTAAGACAACATTTCACTGCCTCTTACTGTTTTCTTTCTTTTTATTTTAGCTTGAAGTAGTTTATCCTTTATATTTCCAAGTTTCTATATTTATCTGTGAAGCAGCTGGTGCTATTTGTTCTGGGTGATTTAATTTATTTATTACCATGTATTCTAAAGACACATAACTCTATCTTGTAACGGTTTTACCGCACGCTCTTTAAATTGAAACAGTTGATCAGGTTTTTTGCTACCCTGTCTTCCGATTTCTTTAAAAGAACAATTAGAGTTCAGTGCATTTTTCTTAAACAAGGAATTTAATCAAAGTAAAGGATAGACTTGAATAATGCTGTATGTATATTCACTAAACACGAATATCAGTATGCTGGGGAAAGCTTCATGTAGGTTTTGTTCTTTGGTCAGGAAGTTCACAAAGCCTGCAAATACAGTTGCAAAGTGATATGTGATCTCCTAGTGAGATCCCAAATAAAGATATATTTCAATGAAATATTTGCCTTAATCAGACCTCTAAGCCTTAGTTTTAGATAACACTATCTTCTTGTTCAGGTTTTATTGTGAGGTGCAAACGAGAATTTAGGAGTCTTGTAAAAATACATTTTTACTTTGCTAGTATGAATGTACCTGTCATTCCAGCCATATTTTTTACTTTATAAAATGAAAATATTAGTAAACATAACTTATCCTCATATCTATTCTGATCTGATTAAACTGAAGTCACACATCTATTGATTGGGGAAGAATAGTTTGATAACCATGGTAGAGGGAAGATTTTACTCTATAAAGCAACTCAAGAAAGAAGTGAAGAGTAGATCTGTAATACTGTCTCTTTCTTTTTCTGCTCTGTTGCAAGAAATGAATGGAGAGCTGTAAGTTGCTATAGCTTGCAGACTCTCTCTGTGATGATCTTTGAGAAATAAATCAGCAGTCATTCCTCATGCAAAATTCCAAATAGCAGGAACATTGCCACAGCTGACTCATACTTGCACTGCTGATGCTGTTGTTTATCTCTTTGCTAACACCTAAACTATCCACTGAGAGGATATCACTTATGTTCACTACAGGTAGATGAAAGAAACTGTCAGCTGAAAAGGAAACCATGTTAAGGTCTAAAGAAATAAAGGTGGATGAGGATTCAGCTGTAGAGTCATTCACTTTTAGTTCATGTGGAGGATTTTTCATGTCCAACCCTAAGAATTTTTTCATGTTTTTTTTAGTGTGTTTTTTTTTTTTTTAATACTCAAACATTTTTAAATGCATGATGATTAGGAGAGAATTATGCTTTAGAAAACTCACTAGTACAACAATCTCTCTACGCTAGGCAGTGGATGCGAGGGAAAGTCTACAGGTGCTTAATAAAACACCTCTTCAGAAGCGCAGAATTTTTTATATTTTTTTTAAGGAAAAGCAATTTGTAGTTGACCTTTGGCGGCTTCTCTCAATCTTTCCTTTTTATAAAGAAGAATGGGGGCTTAAAATCAATTTATCATCCACATCCAGGGCCGGACTTTCAAAGCAGCTCAGTTTGCTAAATGAGCCATCTGAAAATTTGACTAAGAGTCGCATCAGGAGCAGGTGTGCACTCTAACCACTTCTGAGAAATCTGGCCTTCATGTGCATCTTAGAGAGCACTGCACGTCTGATGCATCTTAAACCAATGCTCTGAGAGCAACCATTGTCTTGCATAGTCATTATCTGGAATCAGAATCTGCTTTTTACATTTTCTACTATTTATTTTGAACTACTTCATGGCTTGTGCATGTCGATACATTGACAGATATCACTCCAGCTGTGTTACAGATATTTTATGTTATTGAACAGAGGTTGTCAGTGGGTAGCAATTCCCTATTGAGTGAACGCAGGAAAATCTGAAGAAACACAAAGTAATATGCTTTGAACTGTCATATTTCTAGGCAGAACAATACATTAAATGATTCTCTGTGTTGTGTCAGAGCATCAAACCCTTTGAGGCACCAAGTATGGCTAGAGCAAGTGTTTAATATTTGTTAGAGTGCAGGGAAGGATGCCTGGCATTCAGTCCTGGCTCTGGAATTGATGATCTGAACTCCAAACTAGCCTGGAGTGAGGGAAAAATAGCTACCCAAGCAGAAAAGTTTTATTTATCTTCCTCCTAGCTGTGGTATGAAGTTTTCTTTGTTGGTACCTGTTAATCATTTTGCAGACCTTAGAAATAAGCACCCTGTAGAAATTCAAAGTACAAACTGCCATATATAAAGAGTAACAGAGAAGCACAGGTGCTCATATATCTGTAAAAGTCAATAACAGCATTTTTTTAGTGGGTCTAAAAAACAGTTCCTTAAGATCCAGCCCTTGAATGACATGCTTGTGCCATTCACACACACTGCTCTTTGCGGAGCAGCGGAGCAGGGAGCAAGATGAATGCAACTAGCAAGAGTCAAGCACTTTTAACTAAAGAAAGCAGAGCACAAACTTCACCCAGGCACCAGCCACCTTCCCTCTCCAATCTCTCCACGCCACATTGTTCGTGTTGGGTTGTCTTTATATATGTGACAGTTGTCTGAAGAAGCTAATCAAATGGAGAGTGCTAGTCTTGGTTACTGAAAGGTTATTTGTGCATCCTGGGCACTAATAGCAAGTGTGCCACCAGCTGAGCCAGCAGTAGGAGATTGGGTTAGGAGATGGCGGGGAAAAGGGACTGAGAGGGCAGTGGCAGGAATCCTGAAATCATCAGAGAGCACCCCTTTTCTAGGAAGGCAGCAAATGGAGGGAGGACGGTTTGGCAGGGCTGCGTGTGCTGCCTAGGAGAGCTGAGAAGCAGGAAGGCAGCAGCAGAAGTCTGGGAGAGCAGTGAAAAAAGGAGAATGAGAGAACAGCAGGTTTGGGGAAGGCTGGAACCAGTGCTCTAGGCCAAGGTGCAATCTGCTTTTAGGATAAATCCTTTTCACAGAATCATAGAATCACAGAATCACAGAATGACTGGGGTTGGAAGGGCCCTTTGGAGATCCAAGGGGAGAGTCCAAACCCCCTGCCAAAGCAGGTTCACCTAGAGCAGGCTGGACAGGAACGCAACCCAGAGGGTTTTGAATGTCTCCAGAGAAGGAGGCTCCACAACCTCTCTGGGCAGCCTGTTCCAGTGCTCTGTTACCCTCAAAGTAAAGAAGTTCTTCCTCACGTTGAGATGAAATTTCCTTTGTTCCAGTTTGTGCCCATTTCCCTTGGTCCTGTTGTTGGGCATCACTGAAAAGTCTGGCCCCATTCTCTTGACGCCCAGCCTTTAGATATTTATAAGCATTGATGAGATCCCCTCTCAGTCTTCTCTTCTTCAGGTTAAACAGACCCAGGTCTCTCAGCCTTTCCTCATGAGGGTGGTGCTCCATTCCCTTGATCATCTTTGTAGCCCTAATGTAATGTAATTTTCAGTAACGACAGCAATGAGAGCTTAGAAGAGGGACTGTTTCTGCCAGAAGTGCACCAGACTTCTGCTGTCCGGCTCCCACTGACTGGTGAAAGCAGCCTGGTTCTTGGTCAGAGGTTGCCCATATCAGCAGCAGCACTGTGTGAGTGTATTCTCAGCCAGCTCTGAATATGCTGCTCTATGAGTCAATGCCATTTGCTTTTTATTGCTGCACTGACTTTGCATGAGCCCCTGGAGGAAAGGGAGTTTAGGAGTCCCTCATGAGATTTGTGTCTGATGGCCTTTTCATAGCTCCAGGGCTCATATCACTTTGATCCCTTCAACTCAAATAGAGTAGTATGTTTTCCACTGCTCTAGGCCTGCCTAAATTCCAGCTGAATAAATATATCTTTATTACTGTTCATTTGTGCATAAGCTTATATTTCTGCTTGTGACTGGATCTTGACTGGCAGCCCTCTGGTGTAAATGCAGCCCCACTCCAAGTACCAGACGGGTGAGCTTGCTCACTGCCAGCGTCTAAAGGTATCTTGTCTTTAGGGGGAGGATATAGTTCATAATCCATTACTATTTAATTGTATCCTCTCTGTTGATACTGCTATTGAGGGCACCAATTAGTTTCAATTGTGCAGGTGGTTTTAGTAAAGCAGACAGTTAGGCTAATGGGAAACGGACTGTGATCATCTACCTCATTTCACAGAGCTAAGGAGCAACACTCTAATTTGAACTGAGTTCAATTATTCTTGACTGGAACTTGCTTTAAACTAGCAACCCCGGTGCAAAAAGGCTGTCAGGGCCATTCAGGCTCTTGATTTCTGTTTTACATGCATAGGTCTCTTCATCAGAAGTATCGGACAGTAACTGGCTCTGATGCAGCCGATGAAACGTTCTTGTTTGGTCACATCTAACTGAGGGTTCCTTCCCCGCACAGCCATTTTGTCATTTAATTCTTGGTATCTGTAGGGAAAACTCTTCTTATCTAAACGCACAGATAAATCATTACCCATTTAATGAGAGTAATTGCACTAGAAAAATCATCAAATGTCCCCCTTCAGGATTTTAATCAGCTCACAGATCTGTGTTTTGTTGGGGGGCCCTAATACTGCCTGTGCAGTTAAGAGTGTTTAGCACTGTTTTCTGTCTCCTATTCTGATTCTGAAAACTTGAGGATGATAAAAGGCAGAGGGAGTAAAAACAGGATAGGAGGTGGACAAAACTGAGGTGCAAGTGGAACTACACAGATGTGCTCACTGATGGGTGGTCATTTCCCCAGGAGAAGCCAGAGAGCTTGTGAGGGCACCAGAGAAGTCAATGCCCTTTTTGGTCTTAGGAGACAGATCTTGCCACACACAAATACTTGGCTTAAAGGTCATGTAACTGCCAGTCTGTCTGATTTTCTCTTTCTGCAGCATTTTGAAACAAGGCTGGTTCATCCTCACTGTCATGTTGTTTTTCTTTCTGTTTCTCTGCAGGGCTCTAATCCTGGATGTCCACACCACAGACTTGTTAGTTTGATCTCAGTTTCTGCTTGAACAATGCAAGTAGATCTGCTGGCAGGAAAATGTGGTTGTGAAACAGAGAATTACTCCTTCCACAGGGTGCACCTTGCAGACAGTGCACCGTATCTCACTCTTCCTACCTGAGAGAGTCCTCCACCAATAATACCTCCATAGGCCACAAAAGGGAGCCCATGACACCTCCCCAAAGGACAGAGATCATGCAAGGGAACAGGCTTTAATGGACAGGAGATGTGCACTGCAAGAGCACAGCACCAAAAAGCTGGGACAAACTCCAGAGCCACCCCATCCCAATTCCTCTACACCTGACCACCCATGTGCAAGGGGCACAGAGCTAGGACTGACACACTCTGCTCAGCAAAAGCCCTTCTGTCCCACATCACCTCCCTGGCAACTGAGAGTGGGATGCATCATTACTGCAGCCACTGGATCCTGAGTGATGCTGAGTGATACGGTCCTGCTCTCCTGACACCTGGTGGTTGCCCTCCCACTTGTGTGTCGCAGTGTGCTCCCTCATGTGGGAACTACTCCTCCAGGCCTCAGGAAAAAGGAAACAGGGAACTGCTTAGAGCTGTGACCATGACCAAAGGCATGAGATACTGTGAAACATCCCCAGCAAAGGTGTCCTCCATTTCCTGCTGGTGAAGTAGAGTTGATTCCTCCAGCAATTGACAGCTCCTATACGAGAATGAACTAAGTGGACCTAGACTCTTTTAGATGGAAAAGAGACAACTGAGGAAGACTATTTAGGAGTTTATATGATAAAGAGTGACACTGAGAGGGCAGATAGTCACTGATCACAGTCTCTTTTGATACAAGGACTTGGGAGAATGAAGCAAAGTTGGAAAATGGTAGGCCCAAGGTAAATAAAAGGCAGGCATTCTTCAAACAGCTGATAATTAGTCTGTTAAATACCTTGCTCCAGCATCTTGTAAATGTCCATGGCTTTCAAAAGCAACTGGACACATAAACAAAAAAAAAAAAAAATCCATCAAAAGATATTAGATATAATCACCTTTGTCTAATGATGTCTCCTTTGTTGGAGGTGAGGAAAGCATTTTTGGGAAGTGCTACTAGCTTTTAATTCCTCACATTGTCTGATAGTATCTGATTGTGGCCATTGTCAGAGTAAGCACTTTTTGTTTTATGTTGATAAGGCCTTTCTGATTTAGTTGAACCCTTTTCTGAAGGATGAGCCCCATCATGACAAGACTTTCTGAACATCAGGTAGTGGAAAAATGGCAGCAGGCAATATGGTCCAGTAACAGATGATAAATATTTTCCAAAGACCTGCATGAGAAGGTGATCCTCTCACACAGGAAATATGAGCAGGGTGATGCTGTGTGTTAAAGAGATGAGTAGAGAGAGATCATATGGTCCGTATCAGAGGGCCTTCTAGTCATGAGGTGCTAAAGGTTATGGGATAACAAATTCTGTGCCACTGTGTGTGCTACCTGATGCACACCAGGGATATACATGAACCATGTCAGCACAACGGTATGACGGTCTGGACAATGTGAATATAAGCTAGTCCCTACCAACTGACCATAGACAAATATTTGTTCCCTTAAATTGATTTCAAAGTCTGTAGGAACAAAACCAAGTGAGCTAGTCACTAAAATGATTTTTTTAAGAACTGAATACCAAATGCTATTTTTTGAGGTTTATTTTCTCCTGTATCAATAGAAATAGTATCCCAAGAAGGCAAAAAAATTTTAAACATTATTTTAAACTAATTGTGTTTCTGTTTTGAGTTCAAAAGTAAACAAGACATTGAGGAAAATGGGAACTGTGTTGAAATTATTGTTGTTACTATTAAAAACAACTCTTTGGGGCCTGTGACTAGGTTGGAGGGAGCAATAAACATTTCAAAAATCAAGGGCTGATTTACAAGGGCTGAGCAACTGTGGTAAGAATTTCAAAGGAGCTCATGTCCTATTCAAACTATGATTAATCTGTTTTTTGTTCTTAAAATTAAATGCTATCAATTTTACTTTTAGGAAATGTTACTATAGAACCAGGAGTATAGCTAAGACACCATTATTTTCCCGGTACAATATCTCTTCATGTGGTAACCATATAGTCAGGTTTGGCACAGGGAATGGGTGATTATGTTTTATTTATCTAATACAAAATTTTAGTAAGGTGCAAACATAGATCTTTTAAATATTCAGTAGTTTCCATTCTGAATAAAAAAATGTAAATATCCTATCTGATTTATTAAAGATGTCAACAAAAGAAGCATAATCTGGCAATTTAAAGGATTTACTCATGGCTAGCACTCATTACAGTCTCTCCTGAATCCCAAATCGTAATTGAATCGAACTAACTTTTATCTGACATCATCAAGATCGAGCCTGTTCTAGGAATGTTCACTCTGTCATTGAGAGAAATTGATATCCTGAGCTCTGAAGTCCACTGTGAAGAGAAGTAATCTTGAACCATGGCGTTTGATAAAAAGTATTTGTTTCACCCCCCAAAAGTGAATGGATTTGGAGTGATGAAGTGGTAATTGCTAGTACAAACTTGCTTAGAGGTTTTTCTTTAAATGCAGTTATTATCTGAAGTGATCTGTATTCAAGCTGTCTCAGAATATAGAGATAACATGGGGTAAAATTATCCTTAGATCAATGAAAAGAATTTGTTAATGTATGGCATATCCCTTAATTGTGTGAAACAATCAGGGCAATATTAATTGCCTTCTTGATGAAGAGACCAGCAGCTCAGTTACTTTTAGAAAATAGTAAAAAGTGCCTTCCTGATTCAGCACAGGATTCATTCAAGCCTGTGAAAATTTGTATTAATTCAATATATCATTGTTACAAAAAACTGCATTGTACATAGTTAGCTAATGCAATAAAGCGTAATTTAGCACTTTTATTTTCAAAGTATGTTTGCATGTGAATCCATTCTCACATTAGTGCCTTCCCTTTGTTTTATGGTTGCAATTAGCACAAAACAATGTTTTTCTCTTCAAAGAAAACATACTTTAATATTAAGGCCATGTCTGAAAATGGATAATTATGAAAAATAGTCCTGCTGCTTTCTGGAGAGCTTTTGAGCAGTACAGACCCCAAATTAAATGCTTTGGGTGAATCTGCTCTTTCCCTGGAGAAGTCATCAGATGGAGAAGTAAATAGAGATAGTCCTGACTCTCAAGCATGGGAGGCTCTCACATAGCAGAAACACTTCTTACGGAGATCAGGAGAGGCTGAGACCTCAGGTCAGTAAGGCAAATTGAATGTGAGGCATGTGCCCATGCCTATGCCTGTGTAGTCAGTGAGCTGCAAACTTGTGTTCTACATTAATCGTGCCTTAGTGCTTTAATGCATAAGGAATCAAGACCCTAAATTCTCTCTAACTTGGCTTTTCCATCTTGTGGGGCATGGAGCTCCTCCTTCACATGCTGTCATGCACTAATAAAACATGCAGAGTGGTGAAGGGAGAGATTTTCCAGCAGGGACCTTGAACTGGCCAGAACTTTAAAGGGGATCCGCTTAGATATTTGTCTTTAGTGAGCTCCCAATCAAAAGCCTTTAAGTCACCAAAGCTTGGTTGCATTAGAAATACAAGCTTAGATCACTTTTTAAATAGCACAATCTCAAAGTCACTAGCAATAAAAATGTCTTACAATCAATTTCCTCTGCCTGCTGCAAGTCTTTGCATTCAGGCTTACATTCGGCCAACTCAGAAACTTTCTGTGTTGCAGCAACATCTGCACTGTCACTTCTGGTCCTGATGACGACTCTTACCACTGCCTGCAAGGGCTGAGGACTGACTGCTTCATCTGTTCTCCATCTGAACACATGCACTGCTCCTCAGAAAAAAAGCCATCTCCCCTTTTTCTAAGAAGTGCCGTGTGACCTCCCGTTTTTCTGAAGAACATAACACCCAGCTGAGAACAAGCAAATCAAACATACGTAAAGATTTTTGGTAGGGACTGAAATTATGCACAGGTCAATGCTCAATACCTGCTAGCAGGGGGACCTGCCCTCAGATACTGTAACACAGAGTGCTGTATGCATATCCAAAAGGTATTTCTCTCACCTTAAATCACTGGAGGGCTTTGCGGATGAGAGGGATGTTTTCATGTATCAAAACCGATCAAGGCTGTGAGCAATTATTCTGCCTCCCAACGGAGCCTGGGCTGAATAGCTCAACTTTTTTATGTTCTCACTAGTCCAAAATTCATCCACACCCTTAAAATGCCAAGTGATAAAAGAATTATGCCGTATAGTTTGATGTGTTTGTTATTTATATTTTATTTGTATTTCTAGACATTCCAAATAAGATTTTGCCCTTATTTTTATCTTTTAATGGAATGGCTTTTCTGCTGTTTCACAGGGTTAACTTGCAAGAAGATGCATCTCCCCGTCTCCCAAAATGAGACACAACTTAACTGGATATAACATGACAGTGGAGAGAACATACTCAGCACACTGGAACATATTTTAACTTAGTTTGTGGACTGAAGGTGAAACTCATCCCTGAAAGATGCCTACAGATTCCCACTGAAGACACTTGGAGTTACAGGTATTTCTCTGAGATCAAAATATAGGCCTAAAATATTAACAGCCTTTCTCAAAAAGCTGAGAATGATAAAAGTCTTGGACAATTTAAAGTAGTTAGTCTAAAGTCAGTGTGAGTTCTCTGTGGCTGGAAGCAGTGAGGGGAAAATAGAAATATGTTCCGCAATAATTTATAGGTTTGGAAGATTAATGGAGAAAAAGGTGCAGACATACAACAGAGATAAAAAGCAGTACTATCCAGGACAACCCACACACAGAGATCAAAGTTAATTTGAAATCTTAAGTGTTTAAAGTAAAAGCAAAGAACAGCTGAAGTAAAGAGAGGGTAGCACTAAGGAAAAGAAACAACAAGTTAAAAAGAGATACTAGCAATTGCAGAAAAGAACAAGAAAAGTAAAAAAGAGAGAATGTGTTTCTCAGGAATTTGCTGGGGATCATTAAAAAAGATCTCGTTGAGAGAGGTATTTCAGAAAAACAGACTATTCCTTTGGATGAAATTACACGAGTGGAAGGGAAAGAAAATAGAAGAAGAAGAATAGTAGAAGTGTTAAATATGATGCAGTTGCATTTAAGTGTGCAAAAGGGAATGTTCAGAGTAATCCAGAGGCAGAAAGTATATGAGCATCAGGGACAAAAACAAGCCCGACTTGATCATGACACTGAGTTACAGCCCTACATTATAAAAGCTGCTGCCATTTTTCAAATTGCATGCACTTTGGACACTCTTCCAAATGTTTCAGAGAGATTATAGGGTTTGAAAAGGGAGGCTAAGAAATGGGGAAAAGGAAGAAATTAGCACACTGTATCAGAAAGGCAACACACTGCCAGTTCCTCCTACTCTTGGCCTTGCGTCTTCCTGAACACCCTTCTGTAAAAATGATGCTTCGTCTTATAATGAATTTTCAGGATGCTGCAGTTGTTAAAAATGCTCACAGTCTTTTGATTAGAAAGCAGGGACACATCAAGTAGAAACATAAGAAGGTGTTATTCCTATTTCTCTGGCATTAACAAAACCCACAAAACACTGAAATACTTCAAAGGGAAGTTGAGCTCTTGGACAGAATTAGGAAAAAGCTGTAACAACTGTATCAGTCCTAGAAAGCCTGCTCTCAAGAAGAGGTTAGAGAAATTTTATTTTATCTTTGCCAGGGTCAAGAAGTACTTAAACAAGGAAGAAAATTCAGAAGCAAAAGTTCCTTTGATCTATTAAAAAAAAACCCCAAAACATAATAGGATGCCATAGCAAATCAGAAACAGGAAAAAAAAGTATAAATAACATTAATTATCAGGAATTTTCTTCCTGATGTTTTTAAATCTACCCTGAAGTCGATCAGAAAGCTACACTCTTGCTCACCGGGAAGTTGTGGGCTTGATGACTGGATCAGATTTGATGGTATTTGGTATACAAGAAGTCAGATTAGATGATCATAACAATCCATCTGATTTTATAATGTACAAATCTTTTTTAAAAAAACTTACAATTGTTGCAAAGCTCTTTCTCTGTCACACTGTATTAGATCTGGCATATTTTCTTCTTTGACAAGGTAGATTATTAACTCTGAGTACCTACAGGTTCTTGTGTTACTTTATGGACTCTCTCTGGCACCTATTGCTGCATTTTTGAGTGCTTGGAGAAACATTGTGAACATCTTCAATCAACACAAGTTAGCAAAGCTATTTATGCTTTCAGAGCTTTGTAGTTTGGTCATGGTGACACGAGAGCCTTTTAACTAACACTGCACAGAAGCTTTTGCGCTACTTAGAAATGAATCTGCATCCAGTCAGGCTCTTATTCTCACCATGCTGAAAGGAAACAGGCTCTCCTTCCAGCCGGTGTTCCTGTGCATAGACATACGCACCTATATATTTTATAAAGTTGCCATGTCTACATATTTACAGACATGAAACATTTCTGAAAAAAAGTATTTGTGTCTTTGAATGTTGAACCCAATCATACAAAAGAGTTTCTTCTTCAATGAGGTGGGTAGAAAGAAATTCCTATGCCTTACTCTGCTTCATGTGAAGTCAATAGGCACTCTGTAAGAATCCAAGAGACCTTCTCGCACTTTGAAGACATTTCTCTGTGTTGATTTTAATGCTTCCTCTGTTGCTGTGAATCTTTGTATTCAATGTGGTGAAGTCTACAGCTTTTGTAACAAGTATTCACCAATCCAATGTTTTCATTGAGCAGCAAGCAACAGGCCCTAAAGCAGTTGTTTATCATTGTTATATTCATTCAGAGTATTCTCAGGGTTTTCCTTTAGCTTACTGTTATTCGATATGTATATGCTGTCACTTAAGGATGTAATTCACTGAACATCATAGCAGTTTGAACACGTAATATTTGCAGATGACTTGAATGCCTTTATTATTTCATTGAATTGTGTTGTTTGCAGTGGTTTAGGGAAGAGGGGTATTTCTCTAGTCCTTAAATCAGATGAGCACTTAAGATATGCAGTGGACTCTCAGGCATTTCTGGAAGAAGTTTACAGTCTTTACCTATATTTTCACCCAGCCTGATTGACAACCTTGGCTAAAAATGTAGGTCAATCAGCCATACATAACTTACCTTTCAGACTTCTATTTATGTGATTGCAGGAACACTTCTCCCCACCTCCCACTTCAAACTTCAGCCCACCCACATGTTTTTGGTTACATTTAACTGTAAAAGCTTCAGAGCTTTGTACTGGTTTTAGCAATATCACTCATTCATCTGTGTACTGCATTTTTTTTATAGGAGAGTAAAATCCCCCCCTTTTTACACACTATCATTCTCCTTCTGAATGACCCTGAACTGATGTCAGAAACATTCTTCCTGCATCAGTATGTTTCTCTTGAGAAATTCTTTTTTTCTTTTCCTAGGAGACATATACGTTGCCCACAAAGTCATTTCAGAAAGCGCTACACACTGAAGGCCCTGGCCTCTAGGGTACAGTCCGTCAGAGCTCGGGACACAACCCGTGTTTAGAAGGTGCTAGCATAACGTTATTTTTCTGAGTACCATTTAATGACATTTTGAGTTGACTGGGGAACCTGACAGTCATTGAAAGTGCTAGTTTTCTCCTTGTGGGATTTGTTGACTATCTAATCCAAAGCCTGAAACCTCCCACAAATGTTTATTCATTCATTTGAACTGTCTCATGAGGAACTGAAGAAAGCATGCTGATAGCCTCACCTTGACCTTGGTCTCTGGGGCAAATGACCCGCTGTCCTCCAAGGCCAGCTGGATTAGGATGATCTGGTTGCTGGTTTTTAGCTCTGAATTGGTAATCAAGCCATGTAGAAGGCAATTTTCCTGAGCCTGAATTGCAGAGTAGCAATTGCTTAGGATATAGGTGGCTTTGGGACCATGTCCATGCTATGTTTGATTTGGTATGAGGGCTTGAATTGCAGTCTCTGAATCTCAAGACACTCTCAGATCACTCCATCGCCTATATTTGCTGGTGTTTTGTATTCTCTCCTGCTAAACCTGTTCAGTTTGGTATGAATAGTACTTGTTAGGGTAGAGTCATTAGAACTCGGACTAGGTGCTTGTCCATAAAGTGGAAAAGCTGAGTTTTAGGCTTTATTCAGCCCTTTGGGGCACTGGGATATTTGATGCCATGTCTCAAGCCAATGGATTCCTTACCAGGCTCTGGGATATCCCCTGCCTGTTCTGCTGAAGGGGGACTTGAATGAAAAAAACCAAAGAAACTGGTTTTAACTGAACAACTAAGGCACAAAGCTGGAATAGGGCTTACTCTAGGGCACCCACCTCAGGTTGCTATTCTTCAGTGAATTATCCATCATCTTTCTTAGGTATTGGCATGAAGTGTCCAGGTAGGGACTGTATTATGACTGATCTTCAGCAAAGCTTAGAAGTATTGTCAGCACACAGCACAAGGTGGAGTCTGCAATACCAACCGGATTCCCTGACTTACAGAGGCTCATCCTCTTTCACTACAGGCACCTTCGAAGGAGGTTGGCCTTGGACGTACACTGCTGGATGGTCAGTCCTTACTCTTATTTGTATGACAGCATTGGAGAGGTCTGCAGTCCTAGATGGATTCTGCCAGGCTGTATTGTGAATATGTGTAACAATCCAAGCAGAAATTCAACAAATAATTGTAACCCACAGACTACTCTGCAGAGAGGAGCGATGAGAGGGGCCAGCAGTATATTCTCTCTCGTGTGTTTCTGAGTCTTGATCTGCTTTTCTGAGTCGTGATCTCTCTCCTCTGCTCTCTGAGCCCTAGGACTTGAATACATGAGGGATTTGTGCACTGGCTGTACTGTAGTTCAGAGGAGGAAAAGAGAAAAGATTGAGTGTGTCTTTGAAGTTAGAATCTGCAGAGCAGCTGTAAGAGCATGCATAGGATGCAGTAATAGATCATGGGCCATATCATCTCCTTTTTCCTCTGTGTTTCCACCGTGTGCTTCGTGTATATACATATATGTTACAAGACTGTCTATACAGAGAACTTGATAAATTATATATTTACAGTAATTGATCTAAAACTGACACAAGTGTTAAATCTATTACTGAGAAGAAAGCATAGTATAAATATTACTCCAGTGATTTTCAATCATTCAGGCTTAAGAATGTCTAATTCAGGCTCATATTCAGAGTAATTAATCTTAGCGGCTGTGTTTTAGAAGCCCTGACAATAAAGAATGGGATGAAAAGAAAGAAAAGCAGCGAATAAGAAAAGTCAGCAATTTGGAACGCAATTTGTAGATATCAAGGTGAGTTAGAAAGATGCATGTCTGTCCTACAAAACTGTCTTCCTTCTTCAGACAGGAAAGCAACATCACTCCCTTTTTCCTCTCCTTCACCTCTTCTTCTTCCTTTGCTATTTTACTGGTGGACTGCACCCACTATTACCTTTCTTTCTAGGCTTAACTCCTGTTTTCCCATGTCTTCTATAGAATTTCTTACAAACCAGTTGATAGTAGGTGAGGATAGCTATCTTTATCCTGGATGAAGCCATGTCCCTCCTCACTGTACACAACTGTTCAGGGAAAGTATATAGTTGAAGCTAAAATCTGAAACACTTTCTGAACTGTTTCCTGCTGCCATTTAGGCTTTTAAAATGTTTTTTCTCAGACCAGGCAAAATACTGAGCACATATAAGGTGAAATAAATTACTTTTGATGTCCTGAGCTAATGTGTCCTCTAGCATTGTGGAAAGATGTAAAATGCTCTGTGTAGACCGTGAAGCATGAATTTAATATGTCCTTTTAGTTATTTTCCTGATGGCAACCTGCAGTATATAAAAAACTGTGAGCCCCTCCACCCCAAATGAAGGTGTCAGAATACATTAGCACTGTTCCAGTTGTTTCCACATGTCCTCAGTCCTGCAATGATTGTGCAATCCACTGTGTAGCATATGTATTATGCCTGTCATCAATTATAACCAGATCATGTGAGCACGTTTTCAAAGATGCTGTGAGATGAACATGATCTGCAGCTGATGAGAGGACAAGTCAAGCTACAATCTTAGCAGTGCAACTTCTGGCATAGTGCTGAGATTATGTCTCTGGTTCTGCACGAGGGACCTATATTCTCCATAGATCCTATATTTTCTAGTTCCACTGGTGAAGATCACAGTGGCATTTATTCCGTCCTGATTTGCAGCAGCTTAAGTGAGAAGGGATTTGAGGACCAGGCAGTGAAGCAAGTGTTTGGTAACCGACTGGGAATGCAATCTCTTTGAACAAATGTGCCTACACTTTAGGCAGTTTCTGTTACATAAATTGGCATTTCTAATCTACTAGCAGAGAACATTTTAATCATATTTGTGTTATCAAACGTGCATAAAGCAGAAAATCTGCTGAGTTCTTCAAGATGCCCCTTTGTTTTAAGAGCAGAGACATTTTATTGCAGTCTTTCCAGCTTTATTAATAACGTTATTAATATTCTTTTTGCACAGAGCAGCAATGGAAAAGTGCCTGGTACTCGTGGGTGTTTCATTATTTAAAATGTAAATAAGAAAGGCTGCAAGAAGTTAACCATCTCAGTAGGAAAAAAGGAACAAACCTTTACTCTGACAGATATGGGCTTATCACAGATTTCCTTATTAGTGTATATGAAATACTTTACAGTTCTGTATCTCTAACATCAGTAAGAATATGTTTCTTTGTTCATATATATAATTATCCACCTGCCTGTTTCTTTAGGAAAGGAATCCAGGTGAAAAGTTTCTGAATAACCTGTAAATTGATTTTATTTTCACAGAGTTATCAAAAACTTTCCTTGATCCATCCCCTACTGCTGTGACTCAGTCCTCTGTGGTGGTTCGCTGATGGACCATGACTTGCTCTGAGATTGTGCTGACTGGGTAAGGTAAAGAAAAGGCAAAGGTAAGCGTATTTCATCTGTCACCCTTGAGCCCTTGGGGAGTTCCTGCCTGCAAAGCTGTCTATGGCATAAATAAAGGAGGGACATGAGCTTTTTTTTGGGCCTGTATGTCTCAGAGGTTTTGTGCTGTCTCTGGATAGGTCCATGTCAAACCGAGCTGCGAAGGGTTTGTACTAGCTGGGATTTGGCAGCTTTCATACTGCTGTTGCAAACCTGCACTCAATGCGCGTATCAAGTTGGTAATTGGTATCCGCACTACAGAAGGTATTTCTTTACAGATTTTTAACTGAGCAGCAGTGCTCTCCTGGTAGTCCATGTTTTTTTTCAGGTACTCAGAAATCACAGTGAATAGTGGTATGAGAGCAGGTCTAAGGCACTGTAGGTCGCCCTTCCCTGCTGGGAGGTTTTGGGCAATAGATACCAGTATGTCACACACAGCAAATACAGTTGCTTTCCTGTGGTTCTGTGGTTCTTCTTACTGGTGTTTTTATGCCAGGGCAGGTGAGGACTTTGTAGAAGGGGGCTGTGCATGTCCCAGATCTGGTATTGTACAACAGTAATGAGCTTGAGCTAGTTAAGTATGTCAAAACTGTTTGACGTTTGAAAATCACACCATACCATTGCCTGATTTTTCACTGGACATTCGTCGTGACAGGACAGTGAAAATTAAAATAGGGAGATTATAGGCACAGCTTCTCCAGATTTCAACTATGAGCTATTATGTATTTCTTAATCCATTAACACAGACTGGGGCAGAAAGCCTTTGGGATCCAGGTATTCAGTCAGGGCTCCAGAACCTGCAGTGTTGAATAGCGTGAAGCAGTGTTTGGATTTTACTGAGGCTCTCCGCCTACTTCTCAACAGCCATAGGAAATGAGTCTTATGAGTTGTATAAAAAAATCAGCACAACCCAGAAAGCCAGCAGGAATTTTTAGTCAAAAGTGTGACACCAGAGGAGTAATTTTTTATATTCACTTTTGAATTTCAGTTTGAATAATCCCAGTCTTGAATAATACCTATGTGTGGCATGATGGTGGATTTTGCTGCCTTGTGTATGGGGCTAGAACTAAATAATGGAATTGTTACTGTGGTAGATTTCAATACAGAAAAAAAAATCAATTGAAGATTGTTTTACAACAGGCAAGTACAGCAAGAATACTTCTTGTCCAATTTTATGTTTGTCTCTCAAAGATTCATCATATTTGTCTTCAAAACAATCACAGAATCATAGAATTATCAGGGTTGGAAGGGACCTTAAAGATCATCTAATTCCAACCCCCCTGCCATGGGCAGGGACATCACCCACTAGATCAGTTTGCTCAGAGCCCCATCCAGCCTGGCCTTAAGAACTTCCAGGGATGGGGCTTCCACACCTCTCTGGGCAACCTGTTCCAGTGTCTCTCCACCCTCATGGTGAAGAACTTCTTCCTAATGTCCATTCTGAATTGACCCATCTCTAGTTTTAATCCATTCCCTCTAGTCCTACCATTACCTGACATCCTAAAAAGTCCCTCACCAGCTTTCTTGTAGGCCCCCTTAAGATACTGGTAGGCCACAATAAGGTCACCTTGGAGCCTTCCTTTCTCCAGACTGAACAACGCCAACTCTCTCAGCCTGTCTTCATAGGAGAGGTGCTCCAGCCCTCTGATCATCCTCATGGCCCTTCTCTGGACACATTCCAGCATGTCCATATCTTTCTTGTAGTAGGGGCTCCAGAACTGGATGCTGTACTCCAGGTGGGGTCTCACGAGAGTGGAGTAGAGGGGGAGAATCACCTCCCTCGACCTGCTGGCCACGCTTCTCTTGATGCAGCCCGGGATACAATTGGCTTTCCGGGCTGCAAGTGCACACTGACGTCTCNTCCTTTTCTTCAGGGCTGCTCTCAAGCCAGTCACTGCCCAGCCTATATCGGTGCTTGGGATTGCCCCGACCCAGATGGAGGACCTTGCACTTGGTCTTGTTGAACTTCATGAAGTTGGCATGGGGCCACCTCTCCAGCCTGTCAAGGTCCCTCTGGGTGGCCTCCCTGCCCTCCAGTGTGTCAGATGCCCCACACAGCTTGGTGTCGTCGGCAAACTTGCTGAGGGTGCACTCTGTGCCACTGTCCATGTCACTGACAAAGATGTTAAACAAGACCAGTCCCAGTACCGATCCTTGAGGGACTCCACTTGTCACTGACCTCCACTTGGACATGGACCCATTGACAGCCACTCTTTGGGTGCGGCCGTCAAGCCAGTTCTTTATCCACTGAATTGTCTATCCATTAAACCCATGTTTTATCAGCTTGGAGACCAGCTGATATACAAGAAACTCAGATAACCCTGTTCATTTACTGTTTTTCTCCATATGTTATGGAACATCCTAAATTGACCTCGTGATAAACTTAAGTTCTTTTGAAGCTTTGGAAACTGCAAAAGAACTCATTCTCACCCTTTTATACTTCTCTTTTCTTCTCTACCTTCAAAGACACTTTCCAATTGTCATATAAACTTCTGACTAACAAGGGAAATTTTGACTCAGACTTTTGGGGGTTTCTGGAACTTCAGCTTGTGTTGTAGCATTGAAGGAATGACTACTTTCCTAGTGCTAACTTCAAATGTTTTCCTTCTGCAGCCTTTTTTACACTCTGAATTGGGAGTGGTCGTATTGTTCTTTTTAGTATTTATTGGTGTTGAGTGCTCACTCATTGGGAACTGGGTGAAATGGAGAGAAAAACACAGAAAGCAAGCCCTGTTAAACTGGAATTATGATGCAAACATGTACTTTCTGTGACAATAAAATAGTAGAAATAGCAGTTATGAAGGTCAGAAAATCCAAAGATAAAATTATATCTTCGGAAACTTCCCCAAAATATTTGATAGCCTTATATAATGAACTAGATATTGCTGACACATCACTTGTCATCTTAAAGTTTATTTGCCGTGTTTTCTATAAGGTATGCTATCACTCATCTAATTTATTGTCCAACACGTAGTTAACTATTAATGAAAGGACAATACTCTATGGATTATTAAACAAATGATATATGAAGCTATCTGCTTAAGTGTATGACAGCTGAAAGGTAAGTTAATATAGTATATGTCAATATATGCTAATTACTTGAATTATGCCACCGAAGCAAAAAGATCTAAATGATTCAACTTGAGTGCCTAAGGTTAGGGGCTTAAATCTGTATTTGGGCAACTGCTTTTCAGGGCTGTCAGGTGTTAAGTATGCAGCTCACACTGTTCACTGAGCTCAGCAAAGGCTAAGCCCTCCTGAAAATAAGGTCATCTGAATTTTGTACTACTTTGCCTAACTTTTGGCTTTGGTTTTAAAACTTTGGTCAGAGGTATCTGAGGGAGTGAGGGTTAAACATCCCTTCTGTCAGCTTGACTGAGATTTATTATGTAATGCACTTCTTCTCAAGAAAGATGTTTAATGCTATTGATTGCAAGGTTGCCTACTTAAAATAACGTAATGTGACAAATGATGGATACCCCATAGAGCAAAATTGTAGGGTAATTCTAGATATGGGCATGTATGGTATGTATATCAGAGTACCAGCTTCATTTTTCATGAGGGCAAGTTAGAAGGTCATCCATTTCACTTAAAGGCATTAAACATTTTTGTTAGTTTGACAGCCATTATAGGCTTGATCCTGTTACTCAAGGCAGTCATTAAACTCCCATTGACCTAAAGTGGGTAGGAGCGGGGCCAAGATTTTGAATATGCAAAGCAGACACTATGAGATGAAAAAGAACTGATGGGTAACATTGAAAAGTGAAAAAAGCATTATGTTGGCTGTTACATATAAACAATAACAATCCTAATAATTATCTGATGACTTCAAATGTTTTGTACTGCAGTTTTATTTCTGTTAAACATTATCCTGTTAAACCTAGGACCTTTTGAATCTTCCAAGAAATGTATGCATCTTTGCACTATTGTTTTGTAGCATCATAGAGCAGATAAACTGCTCTACATTTTATAATGTTGCATTTACACATACCTATGGGTTGTATGACGTTCTGTAAGTGCTCAGGAATGTCACGGAAGTCTAAATGCTGTGAGAGAGAAAAAAAAAAAAAAGCTCTCTACCCTGTAGGCCTACATAAATCAGTATTAAAAGTTTGTCACTTGCATGCTGTTCTTTTATCCCATGACTTCGGCATCCTTGGCTTCATGGAGCTCCAACTTCCATAGAAACTGTGAGGACTGTGTTCAGGAGGAAGGAGAATATCTTCCTGTTTTTTTTTTTTCTGTGGCTCTTTACTTATAAATAACATGAAATTGTTTTCTTCAGGTTGAAAATGATATTGAGTCTGGGATTTTTAGTTCTTGGGTAAGTACAATAAGCGTATCTATAAAAGGTGGATTTATAAAAAACATTACCTTTGTTAGGCTTTTCTGTGCGGCAGAGAAGTCTGGATTCTTGATCATGTGGTAATAGAAGCATTTTTTTTTAAGAAGAACAGGAGTACAGATGCTTTCCTCATCCCTGTGTGTCCTCTTGCCTAGCTCTCATTCAGTATTTTAGCAAAATTATTAGAGAAAAAGACAATATGCACTTTTTTTTTGGCCATATTTATCTTTTGACTAAAAGAGTGTCTGTTGGTGTTGTTAACACTGTCATCTCTATTTTGGAAGGTAAAGAAAAATGCCTTCAGAAATGACTGAACTCTTTAGATCAGTACTACTGCATCTAGAGACCTTTATGTGAAGCTCAGACAGCCAAAACTGAAGACTTAACATCATAATCTCAGCTTCATAACTTCGGAAAAGGCCATGGACATGGTGAAAGCTCAGGAAAATGTCCATTTGTGAGACAATGCAGAAAAAGATAACTGATGTTCATATTATCATGCATTTCATATTATTATCATGTACTTCATATTATTATGCACTTCATAACATAAATGAAAAGGAATTACATTTGATAAAGAATTTTGTACATAATGATGTAGAATGTCTCAGGTCAAATATCTGTAAACTAATTCCTCTCTAGGTCTTGACAGAATAGGAGACATCATGTCAAGAATCTGCTTCTCAAACCTGTAATTGCATAATCAGATGAAGTAGTGAATTCTAGGCATTTAAAATGCCCTAATTGCAGGTTGTATTAAGTCATTTATCCTTATTTACTTAGTAAGAATCATCAGAGATTACCAAATAAGGACTTAATTAGAGGATATATTTAAAAATACATAATTTGTAACTGGTAAAATGAAATTGATAACATCAGGAGGTAGGTGTGTGGACTCTCATGCATGTTAAATCTAGCCTTATAAAAATGAGTGGTTTTAATGGCATTTAGACTATTTCTTAAAACTGTAGTAGGAAGCCAGATAGGAAGGAGGCAAATGAAAGAGACAAATTTAGGACAAAAATAATATTTCTATCATTGCATTTTATGCTTCAGCACAAAAATGAAAACAAGCCTTTTCGTTGATTCTTTTTTCAATCTGTTGTGTGTTATCGATGTCTTTCCTCCTTTGTTGTAGCTTCCCGTGAAACTTATGGGTATTTGCTGCATGTGCTTAGAATGTAAAAACTTGCTTCATGCATAAATGTGCGTCTGCTCTCTTGTTGATGCACACTTCAGTCTGATACATCCACTCAGATACTTCCCACCTGCCAAGACATCCTTGCTAATTGCTGGTCCTTGTGGTATTGGAAATGCCTCAGTTGTAGCAATGTTTTCCATGGCTATCTTTTGAGCACAAGTGTGAGAGGATGCCAAAAACACAAATATTTCTTCACAAAATGAACCTGTACGGCCATTTAGGTAGCTCAGCACTACCTCTGGCTTGCAAAACAAGAGTAACCCAAGATTTTTGCAGGACATGGAGACTCAGGCCCATTGCCTTCAAACTGTTTTTCACACCGTTTCACTTACCTTTTTAGGTAAGTGTTTTAATACCCACCCCTCAATATCATTAAACATTCTTGTTTTCAGGAATCCAGAACATGCTAATTTTTAAAAATTGCACTCAGAAAAATGGCATCTTTATACATTTCACCATTTTCTCAATAAAAAATAATTTCTTGATCTGAGATAAAGCAACAAAATACTTAGGTCAGTGTTAAATCCAATCTTATGTCCCTTGAAATACCCTTGAGTTATACCCACCCCTCAATATCATTAAACATTCTTGTTTTCAGGAATCCAAAGCATGCTAATTTTTAAAAATCACACTCAGAAATAAATTTATGCATTTCACCGTTTTCTCAATAAAAAATAATTTCTTGATCTGAGATAAAGCAGCGAAATAGTAGGTCAGTGTTAAATTCAATCTTATGTCACTTGAAATACCCTTGAGTTTAAACTCAGAATAAGTTTTATAAAGAAGTTCACTATGGTTTGAACTTAGTTACAGTTTGAATTCAAAGTGAGGTGAAATGAGTAAATTACCTTACTTTTACAGGACAACAGATGAAATGCAGAAGACCAGGAAATGTTTGCTTTGGTTTTATGCTCATCCAAGCTCAAAAAGGACAGAGGACACTGCAAACACACCTGCTATAAATCATAGATATATTCCTAAAACATCCTGCAAAGGAAACTTTTTCAGTTTAATAAATTGGTGTATGTTGTTTTACAGCATTAATTTAAAAGGTTATTAATAATGTAGCCTGATTTAAAAACTAATTTTAAATGAAAATAAAAGGAGATTTTGAAAGTAAAAAGCAGTAAAATCTGTAAAATACAGTTTCATGTGGATAAGTAAGTTCAAACTACTCAAATATAGTACTTTAAGGACTTTGCCCCATCTTTATTTGCAAGAATTTTAACCTATTTACCTCTCCCAGAGAAGAGTCCAGAAAATTTAACAAAGGGTATCAGGTCTTGTGTAATCCTTTAATGAAGGTTTTGCTTGACTGTAGTTTCCTGTTAAGCAAGGATTAATTAATTAATTAATTTAATCTCATGTTGCTAAGAAGTTGCTTTGACATTTCCAAACATAGAACAAGGCGAGAAGGTCAGAGTTGTTGCCTGAAACACTACAAACAGATGAGAGGATTATTCCTCCCCTTCTTCATCCACCAGAAATCACTCAGTTTATATTTACAAAGCTTATTTATCACATATATCTGTCTGTAATTCTCAATACTTTTTTCTCTGTCTTTGCTTCCTTGTTATGGTCATTTTACTGTAAATCTGAGATTATCCCTTTTTAACTTAGAAAACTGCAGTGGGGACTTAACTGTAGTTAATTCTGACCTATTTAGACTTGTACTGTCAAACGAAGTAGAAAGATGCATTGTTTTTTTAATTATACACTCCAATAAAGGTACCATATTTGATTAAGTTTTGTCTACCAGGGATCAGTTTCAGCAAGTACTACATCCTTTTGTTCTTTTGGAGTGCAAGTCCATCATGCAAATTGCCTGTCATCCAGTAATTCTGGAACTGTTTGTTATAATAATGCTTTTACTCTAATTTCAGAACTATTTTAAAATGGGTTTCTGGACTGCTTCATTATGTAGAACATAAAAAGTAGGTGAGAGGTTTTCTTTCTGTCCCAGGTACCTTCAGTAGGTTTTGACTTTGAGATTAGAATCTCTCTGGCAGTTGTAGCAGGAGTACTAGAAAGGAATCCACATGTTTTTAGCTGTTTCCAGTGCAATATCATTTGTTCATTTTGAAAAGATCTAAACACATTTTAGAATTTAAGAACATCTGTCACTGATGCTTCAATTTTTTATTTAACTAGGTGTCTACTTTTAGTCCTTCTGTCATCCTTATTCTTCCATCTTTACTGTTTTCTTCGGTTGGAAACAAGACAGATAGCCAGCTACTTTTCTGCCAGCCCTAATGGTCTCTGAGCCACTGCCTGCAAACTGACACAGGGAAAAAAAAATGCTCAAAGAGCTTATGACACCTCAGAAACTGTGATGGATGACTTTCACGGCTGCTGCTGTCTTTTTCCTTTTGTTTCTTTTCTTATCTGAACTGTGACATATTCCTTTCCATTAATTCTTTTTGATTTCTGAAGAAAAAAGAAGGGTACGTTCAAAAAGTCATCTAACAGACTTTAAGGATTTAATTAATTAATTTGTTGAGATATATTGATTAGCAATGGGTTTAAAGCAGACCAGATGTGAGTTTCTTACAGACCCAAACGGAAAACATAGTCTGAGTTTTGATCACTGATTTGCGATCATCAAAAGTAACTACATACAAGGCTACAGCATATTGGATGCCTAGCTGGAGAGCACGGCCTTTAGGAGAAAAGCTCAGAGAAATGGGAAAGTAAATCAGCTGAAATGGACAGAGTTTTGTATAACTGGTAATTGTTTCGAAACTTGTACAACATATGGGTAGACCTGCACACTCTCTGGGCTGTATTCAAGGAAGAAGGGATTGGGAAGGACAGGGGTGAATCTCAGTCTTCCATTACATCCAATGGTCAGAAAGGGAGGATTGTCCCTCTGGTAAGAATCATCATTGCTCAGAATCAGATGTTTAAATGACGGAGTGCTTTCTGGTATTTATTCATTCTGCACTGCCACTGCATGTGAGTTGACATTTAAAATGCATTAACACAGTGGTACTTGATGTACTGTATTATGCAGCCTATCAGTTTTGAAATGGAGTTTACCCTGTCAGCAAAATCCTCCTTGCTGTACTCAAATAAACTTACTCAACCTTGGATCAAGGTGGCTTAGGGAACCTACATAATTTTAATGCCTCTGTCATGTTTTTTTTTCTTGTATTTATTGAGTCTGTCATACTTGGGTTCTGTAGGATCTTACTCCGTATGTGAGCATATAGACAGACCCCTTTGTCTCCACAGGACTAAAGTGTTTATACAAAATAAAATAACTTTAATTGTTATGATTACTCAATGCCTTTACTTATTTTGCTCTTCCTTTATGTCTTTTACTCTTCCTTTGTGCTTGGTGACTTATTTTCAGGATTTTGCAGTACACAATATTAGTGATTGTTACCCCATACAATGTATTTCATTACATAAAAATACATCATGGATTTCAACTTTGCACCTCAGTAACCATTAGAAAAAAAGTAGTTTTCCTTAACTGTTGTGCACAGCTACACTTTTGCAGACTTGGATAACTTCTGACAACAGCAGATGTGGTCTTTGGGGAGATCTGGTGATCATAGCAACAGCAAGTCCAAGTAAAATCAGATACAAAGAGCTTACCAGGAATAGTCCATATCTTGTTTTTGTAATGACTGACATGGGTTTTTACAAAATGTCTTGCATCTTCCAGCGTGAAATCAAAATTCTTCATGACTCAGGGGAATAAAGGATACCAAAGCCCACATTTGAGGCATCCGCATAATATCCTGCTCTTAAATTCAGGGAGGTCCTCTTTCTCCCTGTTCTTTAGTTGTCTCTTCTTGCTTCAGGGAACATATTTTATTTTTAGTAATTGAGAGTTTGGCTAGCTAGTGATTTGGATAATTGACATGACTCTGTATATATTTATATTTACAAGATGCTCATAGCAATCTTTCTTCCACGACTACTTCTGTATTTTTCCCATTACTTTAGAGGCATACATCACTAGTCTTTCATCCGGCAAAATGACAGCTTCAAATCCTTCTGAGGCTTCATTGAATGAAAGGTTGTTATTCTTTTTAGTCTGTAGGGGGTTTCCATTCCTTTCTCAAATGTGCAAGCAGTGTTTGCCACTGTCATATTTCCTACCTCTGCAATGAACTTTCTTCTTCCCCTAGTCCGAGGGATAAATTTCTTAAGGGAACAGTGGCATAATGTGCAATATAAGGATTCATGCTTTGAGATTTCAGATCATTAAGTCAGTTCTTTTTGTTTCTCCTCTGAAGTCACTTTTCTAGCTCTGAAAACCTTTCCTTTTTTCATAACATTTATGTCATCAAATATCTCTTGTAGTGTTTTCATGTTTGTTTCATAGTCCGGCTTTGTTGATGCTACTTTGTGGGGAACTAGCCCCTACCTCTTCAGAGGCTGCTTCATTAATATCAAGTAATGTTCATTGTTGCACTCTGTAATCTACTGTGATATTTGCCAGCTGGCGTATTTACCTGCTAAGAAAACAAATGCTGAGGGACTGCAGATAAATCAAATGTATCTATTTAAAATATGCTGAAGTTTAACAAGTCTCTCTCACTCTTTCCTGCTAGAAAATTTTCTGTTCTTATTTTCTCACAAGAAGACAAGCTTTCAATACAGAACAAATCCTCTTTGAGGCTAGCGGGGTAGCTGTTTGTTTAGATAAATGAAAAAATGCAAAAAGTGCTTCTATACAAAAACCTTTAATTTGTCTTGGGTACCTTTTAAATGGGGCTCAAAACACACATGCACATAAATAAATACATTTCTTGCAGTCTGTCAGAAAGTGAGCAGTAATTTCTATATTGTTGGCTTGTTTAGAAGTGCTTTTCAAAACTAAGGTGAAAATTCTCTCACTAGATGGATTTCTCCTCTTTAATTCTACTTTGTATAATACCAAGCCCCAAACTGGACCACACTGCTCCTGAAGAAATCATCCTTTCCACCCACAGTTCTTTCCAAGCATAACATTTCATGAGGTTAATGCTGCACTAGTCATTTGGCAAAGGAAACTTGGTAAGCCTTCCGTGATCTTTCAGATTGCAGAGGTGAAGCACAGAAACTTGTTCCCATTTCTATGACTGAACAAAATATTTTCTCACCTGCAGTAGAGATCTGAGGACACTAACCTGAATGCGTAAAATATATTTATCTTAATGACACAGAAAAGGCTAATGAGTTTAACTTTGCTGAACTATTGGAATAGCCCTTTGTAAGAGAAGGAAGTGTTACTGGCTTTAGAGGGCAAGTTCAAATGTGTTTTGATTGAAATACATTGATGTTTCTTCCTACATTTTTGTGAAAATCCAGTTACACATTCTATCTCATTTCATTCAAACTTGCTGTAAGCATGGACTTCTATTGAAAATCATATTTATTTATAGATTATTGGTACTTTGGAGAAGAAAATAATGAAAATTACCATGGCCATATGAATCCCTTAACAGCAGTAAGATATCTACTGGCTTTAGTGGGATCACCATTGATATCCTAGATTTTTGTTTTCTTTTTTACACTTTCTAATACCTTTAGTTGCTAAAACAGTGATCATCTGTTTTGTGTTTTGTGAAGATCCCTTCCATTCTTAAGAAACATGGTTACATTCAGTCCTAGATACTTCTTTTGACTTCACAGTCTTTTAGACTTCCATGATTCACGTATGTCAAGCTAAAATCCTATCGTAGTTCATCTAGCGGATTGTTTGTCTTGTCTTTGTAGCCCTCTTTCACTCTTTATCCCTGTGACTGAATTCACGTGCCTGATTCTAGAGCAACAGTGGCTCATTTTACTGACAGCTCTGGGAAAGTCCCTCATGAGTGCCTTTGGTAGGAGAAATCATTTAAGAAATAAATGGCCGCAGCTCATAGATTTTTATGAATGTCAGATTTTGTTGGGATTATATACACACAGTAAATGCAGTCACTTTGTATGTGTACTCTATTCCATGACATGTAAATTTAATAAGGCAAAAAATTTAGCTTTACTTTACTTACAAACATTATTGCATCCTTGCATGGTTGAGGGATCAGAGAAGTTCTGTTAAGACTCATATAATTATGACGGAGATTTTTAAAGCTTGCGGTTCTTCAAACAGTTCATCAGATTGTTTCATACCAATTTTGGTTTACTTCCTGCATTTAGGCTGAATAAACATTATTACAAATTCTTACTTGTAACATTAGAAAATAGTAACTTTCATTAAATTTGAATCTAATGTCTACTACACTAGAGCCATGCAGTTATAGCCTTGCTGTACAAACTAGTTTGGTTTCTGCTTCAGGATATTCTGTTTTCACAAAAATCCAGTGTTATTAATGATAACTATTAAAAGATGGCAGTTTCTATCATAAATGAAAAAATCATCCTCAAAAAAATGAGTGCAACTAAATAGACAAGAGGCTTAGTTCTCCTTTAGAAGATATCACTAGTCTGACAATTTTTGCTGGGATAACTTGTGGGCCATAACCAAGTACAGTCTTCAAAAAATATAGGTATTACATTTATGCTTATATAAAATATTATTAAGGACTAGAAGTATGAGAAAAGAAGGATTCATAACACCCAATTTTAGACACTAGGAGTTAGCTATGGAGTGTGAACTGGTCACTCTAGACTTGCTTTTTAGGGCACTTCATTTTACTTATCCTTGAGGCTTATGATGAGATGACACTTAGGAAGCACTTACGTCTTTCTAGAGAGTACAAAAGGAGCCTAGTTTGACTGTACACCATTTACTATCTTAGCACTAGAAGATACCAATGACTTCCAGTCTTCAAAACTAGTCTTTACTTGAACACAACTATATGAGATAGAAAAGAAGAATACTTCAAATTATGAAGAAGTCGGACCTTCTGAATGAGATAAAATGAATGCTGGAAAAGAGCTACAAGAAGGTTTGTTTCCTCCAGTATTGACAGTCCAGCAATTTAAGTAGTTTCAAACACATTTGTGGTTCCCTGGGACAGACCCTTTCCAGCTCCCTGCAGAGTCAGGCCCTGCTACTCGCAGGCGTCTCCCACTCCCTGCATGAGCTGTAGGCGCCCTGCTACATCCCTGCATGCCTCGTCCTCCACTGCAGACAGGTCTCCAGGCCAAGCATACATAGATATATATTGGGAAAGCACAATCCCCTCTCCCATTACTTTTTCTGACATGGTTTAACCTGACGCAGACTGCAATAACCGGAGCAATCAGTCAGCCTTCCCCACTACTGCCCAGCTGCAGCCTTTTAGCACAGCGTATGATCTACAGGCTTAAACACAGTAAACTGTGAAACGTTAAATCCTTCAAAATCTTACCACAAAATGGTGTCTAAGAGTTCCACCTACAAGTTTCTCAAGGAATTTCCCATCTCCAGCTTTCCATTTCCAACTTTCCAAACTCCCGTGGCACAATCTCGATCACTCTTGTCTAACCGTGAACGAGGTTTTGTAATCATGTAAAAATGGAAGTGAAAGTTGCACAGACTGGAACTACTGCTGTTTGTCACCTTTACTTTTCTGGGATGTGTGTGGGAGTGAAACAGGGTGTACTTCAGATCTTTGGGGATCTTCAGAAGCAAGACACTTACAGTGAACAGTACTTTAAAATTCTGATATATGAAGACTGAAATCACTAACGACTATTTTCTTTTCCTTATTCCAAAGGCTGACAGAAGGAAAGCAAAAGAGATTGATAGAGGTATTTGATCAGTGAAGGGCAAAGTCTCATATGGCAAAGGAAGGATTAATCTAGACCAAAGTTAGGGAGCATCTGGAGAAGGAGATAGGTACTAAACATACAGTGGCTGGTATGACTGCAGGCAGTAAGAACCGCTCTGGAGAATACGGCTGGACGGTGAGGTGTTTGTGCATTTGATGTAGCTTGGTTTCCAATGATGCTGACAGGGAACCTCTAAGGCAAGGACAAACCAGTAGACCAGTGGCCTGCACACTCTGCTTAGTATGTGCTTACTGCCTGGGGTCTGTGGACGTGCTCCTGTACAACGCTAAAGCGAGGAAGCATGTGGAAAAGATTACCTGTTAATCCTTGCATTTTCTGTAGCACAGGCTGTCTTAATTCCCTGTGTATTTTCAGTTTTTCTGTTTCTCAAGAAAGAATTAATGGAGAGGAAGAGAAAATGTGAAGGGAAAAAAAAAAGTTTAATGCATAAATATAATGAGAGAGAAAACTGACTCCATCAGATACCCTAGGCTGGCCTCAGCAGATCCAAAGAAGGGCTTGGACTGGTTTGGAATAGCCCCTGGACCTCCACCCCTCCTTCTGCTTTTCTACTCTCTGTCAAAGAGATTCAGCTAGCACTTACCATGATTTTCAACCCAGTAGCTTATATGGCTAAAGCTCTGGGTGATATGCTTGAAGAGAGAGGTCCTCCCTTGGCAAATGTCAGGCCGAGGCTGCTGGCAAGAGGTAGGATAGTGGGCTGAGGGCTGGAGAATTAGGGACCCTCTTAAACACCACATTGGTCTATTTTGGATCTGACCCTGTGTTTATTTCAACTGAATATATCTCAAGAGCTATGCTTGACACAGTACCAATGCCGACAAGTGGGTTTAGACAGACTATATGGGTTGAAGTCATCATCTACCCACAAATCTCATCTACCCAGCTAACACAGGTATCTGAAAGTTAGTAGATCTACTCCAGACACCCCAGGCTCCTGTATAATCAGTGGAGAGAGAAAGGTACATTCAAAGCATGAGTCATGTCCTCCTAAGACAAATACTTGTGTTTTTCCTTCTGCACATGCCTAGAACTGCTCTAGCGTAAGTACTGACTTGCCTGACTCCTGCCGCCGTTCTTGGGGTCAGACTGCATTATTTCAGGAGGAGATGAATTATGTTCTGAAGTACCTAACAGATCTCCCTCTCCAGTAATAAGCACAACAGTGGGAAAAATGAGCTTTTCTCCCCCAGTTCCTGGGCTGGTGCCCTGCTAATTTAAGCAATTATATTAGAAGTGGACCAAAGCACTGCCTTCTTTTTTCCCTGTGTGAAAAGGAAAACAGTGAGCTGTCTTATCTCTTTGACAAAACAACTGCAGGTGCTAGTCATAAAAATTACCTTCCTCGGTGGATCAATTTTCTCTCCCTATTCTCTCCGACTGTACAACACTCCTGAGCACTTGACAGTATGTTGAGTGTTTCATTTGTGGGCCCAGATTTCCAAAATTCTTGTCAAGCTCAGTACCTTTCACTGGATCTAACAGTGTCTGCATTACGTGTTGCATTACCTGTATCAAGTCTCTGCCTGTTTTGGCTCTTTCTTTGGGTATTTGAGGTGGAATAGATGTAGTAGATGATTCAGCTTCTCTCTTGACTGTGTCCTCAATGTATTAGTTTTGTTTTAAATTAAATTTAAATTTTAACAACTTCTTCAGGGAGACTATTTAAAAGTCAGATGTATTTCATGGTCAGGAAGATAAAATAGGTGAAGTTTTCTTTTCCATGTTGTACAGGAACTAAATGTACACTACTTATGATTTTATTGATAGTGTCAATTCACGTAGGAGTATGAATGTCCAGTGACAATTTGCTTTAGCTTGTTTATTCTTTGAAATTGCAGGGGTTATGAAACAGTGAACTCAGTTCTCAAAATTTTGCAGTCATATAGTTACAAAAGGCATTGGCTTTACATGATTTCCAACAAACAATTGAACAGGTTTGTTGTTTATCACACAAAACATAATCCTGTTTAATACTTGAATGACCCTTGCATCAAATCTTGTATTTCATCTTTGTGCAAGTATAGAAACCTCACCCTGGCAAGGGAAATAGTAATTGAGGAACAGCTTATGGAGCTGCTTTTATCTTCCCTTAATATTCTTTTTTCCTTGTGAAAGGCTGGCTTTCTTCTTTTGATTTTATGCTGAAAAAGAAGATTCAAATGTTTCAGCGTAAGACAATAGACTGTCAGTACAGACTGACATTGAAGTTCATCTTGGAAGTGTTAAATTCATGTCTATAATGAAAATAGTAATTATGTAGAAAGCAGCATTGTAAGCTCGCAGAAATCTGCACTGCATGCACAAAAAATCAGTGTACCTATACCAGATAAAATATTTTTTTTGAAGTTTTCCAGGTGGCTTGGTGTCTTCTTCAAACACAGAGGCTGATTTTTGTAGACAGAAAGAGGTATTTTGCTGTGAAATGTGTTCAGATTTTAATGCGGCAATGGTACATTTAACCTGGAGCAAATATGTGAAAATGTCATCCATGACCAAATTTGACAATTACTTTCCAAGCAGAGCAAAATGCACTTTTTGCATGTGAACTTTCTGAAAGTCATAAGTTATGGTTCCTTACAGTCTTACAATGGGACATAAATAAATAACAATGTGCAGTGGAAAAACGTTTCAAAAGCACAGTAAAATTATCTTTTCCAAAGTGGAAAACACTTTCATAATTTTTTTTTGTTTGCTAATAATTTTCCAATAACAAATATAGGTATTGGTGAATAAATGTTGTGATAATTTATGTAACTGAAGAAAGATTATGGGCAGACTAGTTTACTGTTTATAGAGCTCACAATTGGGCACTTGCCCCAAAATGTGCCTACAGTCCTGCTAAGTAGCACTGAACGTAGAATTTCAACAAATTCTGAACGTGCATTTCTCCTCCATTTTTCCCGTTGAAGAAACTGGAACCTGCACAAGATGATTTTAACTCTACTGGAATTTATGAAGCTATTTCCCTCCAAGGTTACTAATTATAATCATAGTTAGATGGGTTCATTCACCTTCTAGAGGTGCATGTGTCTTTCTACTGGCTCCAGGGAGAGATTAGGGTGACTGTGATGCCTCACTTGTTTTTTATTATTACAAACTCTTTCTATTTGTAGTAACCAGGACCAGTTTTTATTTAATTTCCATACTGTACTCTTGAAATTATATCCTTTGGCATGTCAGAACATCCTTTCCAAATTCGGGCATTCCAAACACACAAAATGAGTCAGGAAGTAACTAAATCAGCCACCAGAGATGATGTGCAGAGTATCTATTGAGTATTCAAGATCAACCATATAGATGGGCAGTAAGCCTCGGATTTTCCAGAGCCTGCCCTTTTGTTCAGATGTAGAAGTAGCCAGTGCTACTTTATACAATTCACACCATCAAATTTAGGTTTATTCCTTTCTTATACTATATTCAAATTCGATATCTATTGATGCTTTTTTCAGCCTTATGAATTTCACCTCTGTAACTATGTGTTATAGCTTTTACAGTAGCAGAAAGGCCTAAATTCAGTTGCGCAATGGAAAGTCAAAGTAATTTTCCCACAGCAGTCTAACTTAATTTAGCTATCAATCAGCTGTAAGATAAAAAGGCTATGTTGCATAAGATGTCAGCATTTCTAGATTTTCTCATTTACGGGACTGTACGCTTTTGTCCAAATCTGAAGAGGAAGGGTCCAGTCGCTCAGCAAGGTGTCATTTATTGTTGCTGTAAGCACTCCTTTGCTATGTGATAGTTCTATATGCATTGCATAGGTCTTGACATTTTTAAAGCATGTTGTAATTTCTTCTCTCGCATTTTCTTATTTTTTTCACAGCTGAAGCCCATAATGTATCTGGAATGTGTCCTAACATCAGTGCATGGGACTGTCTGGTAGAAGTTTTACAGAGTGTTCAGCTGTGTAAATTATTGATCTTTTCTATTATTTGGCTAGTTTGACTGAAGGCACTAACCACCATTAAGTATTCAATACTTATGGCAAATATATCCATAATTCAGTATTATTCCATCTACTTAAAACTGCTCCATATATTTGTAGTATCTCAAATTCTACTGCTGTCTCCGTTCCATGGAAGAGCAAATTTTTCTCTTAATCCCTGGAGACCGCGTGGTATTAAGAAACCCTTAGTGGTGAGTAACAACTTTATTAAGCCTGCTAACTTATGAACAGGGTTGTAATGGAAGTTTTTATATTAATCGTCTACCCCTACAGAAATTTCTGTCTATCAATCCTGTAACACTAAAGAATCCAAAAGGCATTGGAAGGACTGGGGAAAAAAAAAAACAAACAGGACCATGAAGCAAAACTTCTTGGGAAGTCACATGCGTGTCATGAAGATGTACAGCAGCGGCAAATGTACACATGGGTATGTTGGGAAGAAGCTGGCCTCTGTTCAGTGGTCCCCACTCCACCTGGAGCAGCAGAGCTCCGTCCCGCTCTTCTCTCCCAGCAGTGCTGACCGGCTGCCGCCGTCCTGAAAGGACCCAATACCACTCTTGGATGTTTGTATAGGGGCCCTAAGTGCATCTTTGCCTCCGAATGGTTTGTCTGACAGAGCAACCCCCTTCCCCTGGGGATTTGGGGAAGATATCCCCACAACCCTGCCTGGCTGGGGGTGGTGAGGCCCTGACCTGCTGGCTGCCTGTCTAAGGTTATGAAGAGAGATTGTTTCTTCAAAAACACATTGCAGTAACATGTTACTGAGGTTATGAGTTTACAAGACTGTAGTCCTGAGCTAAAGGGAAAATTTTCAGAGCAAAGCATATGGAAATGAGTTTTCAAATGGTGAACGTCAACCTTCTAGATGATTTAATATTCCCTGTGCTTTGAAAGTAAGCAAGCACATATTATTTCTGTACTTCCAGTGTGAATCCTTTTTTCATTCATAAAATTATCTGTTTCTATATTCCAAAGTAGTAGATGGGTCACATCAGACGCTGAAGCAAATGCCCTGACATCTGAATTAGCTGTCTGATCTTGCTAAGAAGGTAACCCACAAGAACATGACAGCAATTGATTTTAGATACCTCTTTTTTTTATGCTATCCATGACACTTCACATCTGCAGTTTCCCATTTTAAATTTTGAAGAAGTTTAATCTCAGTGAAAGCTTTATTCAAGCATTGTGCTTTTAGATGAACAATGTGCACTATTTTCCCTGCAGTTTAATGCAATACATTTTTGTTTTCATGTATTTCTGCTTCACCAGTGTATTCCATTAATGCATTTTCAGAAACGTAAACCAGAATATCTCTTACTATACAGTACACATATTCCTTAATAAGATCTGAACATGTCTCTGTGGGGATTTTTTTTTTGTTTGGTTTGTGGTTTGTTTTTTTTTTGTTTGTTTGTTTTTCTTTTTTCTATCAGTATGTTCTGACTCTTTCCTGAGAAAGCCTGTTACAAAACTCGTTGAAGACTGATATCTAGTTATAGATAACACTGAAGTCTTGGCAGTTTTCTCACACTGCTGCATATTTTGTAGGGACTGGGGTGCTGGTTCAACAATGCCTGCCCTATGAAAGACCTAAATGAAGTACAGTGATACCAGAAGGCTTTGATACTCTGCACTTTCCAGCATCACAGGCTGTAATAACACTGTTACTTGGAACTTGGCATTCATAATTTTATGTTATCACTGTCAGAACATGAAATGTAACTTCGGTGGAAAGGTGGGGTCTGATTTTTCAAATTATTAGTTGCCTTTGGTGAAACTCATCCTTATTGACATTCTTGTGGATGCTGATCCTTGAGTATATTTAAAAGTTCTTTAAAGTACAAACAAAAATGGAGCATGGTAATTAAAATCCTCTTCTAACTACAAAAACTCTCTCATACATTCTTCTCTAAAGTGATGGTTTATATTCATAGTATATTAAAAATTAAGTGCTGATAGCATATTCAAAAACATTTTCAAAATGCTTTCACTTTTCACCTGTAATTGAGTCATCAATATTAGCAACCAGCTATGAAACTAATTTGGCTTATTGCGTTACTCATCCTTACATCTTAATTATTGATTAACACTCTTACTCCCAGTAAAAGGTTCCCTTTGAAATGTAATTACTGCATTGTAACACTATGCTATGACTGTCTCAAAAATTATCCATGCCACAACATTTCTTTATAATTAAAATAATGGGTTTAAATTTGCAGCTGGACAAGCAGGCAAGTATGTGAAGCCTAATGCTTTCATATGTATTAAAGGATCATCTGTAATAGACAGGGGAATTAACCATCATGATATGGTTTATTCCTCCAGAAAATGAACTCAGTAGCCAAATGAATGTTTCGTGGCTTTTGCCACCTGCTTACCTTCCTCCATCATCTGTATATTCCTTGAAAAGATCGTGTTTCTTTGATTAAAAGCCAGCATCACTGGGAAATCACAAAAATTAATGTTTTTCTTTGTGCTAGCAATACTGTGCTACTACATTACATTGAGTCAATCATAACACGATGAAAATATATTAATGCGTACGTGAAGTTTGTTATATAGGGTACATTATTCATCTCATATGCTATCATAATAGATCGTAGAATGTGGCAGTTTGGCTAGAGACCTACTTTTAGTCTTGAAGAAGATTGTCTCCTATAAGTTGAGTTTGAAGAGACATGATGCAAAATCTTCATGTTTTTAACAAGCTTGAGTGGTTACTGTTTAGTAGTCAGAATGCTCTGCACACTCCTGAAAATTATTTTTGAGTAACTGGTGTTTAATGTTTCGTTCCCTGCAATACACTCTCAGGAACATCAGCTTGTTGGTCACAGCAGGCACTCCGGTTTCTTCTCTGTCAGCTGGATAACTATTCACAAAATAAAATTACTTAGGTTGCATTTGGTTGCATCTTTGCTAGTGAAGTGAGTCAATTTACTTTGTCTGCACCACTTTATTTTAGCCATCAACTTAATTCATGTTGTGCTGTATTATATGCATCATACTGACTTTAAACAAGGTACTGTGAAAATACGGAGTCAAGACCAGTCCACACACCAATAAGCAACCCAAGGTTAACAAGAGCCAGACACAGAACTTGGTTAGACTTGAGTCACTTATGAAGCCCAGAAGACTGGTTGGAAAGCATCTCAGACAGACTAGAGCAAGAGAAAATCTAGCCTGTGGTTGTGAACAATGTATTTAGTAAGCAATGAGAAGGAAGGGTGGTAATACAGCTGCTGGAGAGAGCTTGTATTTTCAAGGACTTTTTGTAGTCAGTGCTATTAAGACATATTTGTACAGTAACGGTAGGAAAGGAAGATGTTGAAGAGTAAGTTAGGAAACGAGTAAGCCCATGTGTAAGCACGAGAAGGATGCAGTCACAAGGGCAGTCTGAGATGTCAGGGAACGTATGGCTGTCATGATGGGAAGTGCTGTCACAAGGGAGCTGTTGGAGGGTAGGCAAGGCCACTTTTTGGTTTACTTGATTTTCCCCCTATAAAAACACATTTCCATTGCTTGCTTTTTTTTATTGCTCTTCATGACCCTCTGTTGTTTACAAAAGTAATCAATAACTGCTGATAGAAATGGTTTTGGAATAATAAATATGTAGAATGTATTTGTCTCAATCAGAAAATGTTATTATCTCTTCCTTGGAGCAGTTATTCTTTTTCACTCTGTGTGTCTTCTGTTTTGTGTCTTCCTCAACATCTGGAAATTACTGAATACATAAGCTTCATTTTTCTGTAGTTCTACTATTACTAGACTCATTAGCATTTTCATTTTTAAGGGTGGATCGATCACTTACATTTTAGTGTAATGATATTAAAGGAGTCTGCTTTGGGTAGCCTTGTTCCCAACTCACACAGTGTTACAGATCCAAATTTCCACCCAGTGTGCATTCCCACCCACAGAGCAGGTGAATAAAGAAATCTTTGAATTTCTGCAGGTCCTCCAGGTCTCCAGCTCCATGCCAGTCTTCATTGCAATCAGCAATTACTAAAGAATCCTTATATGCAATTTCCCTGTGTGATTTAAAAAGCTGTGCAATGCTTATAGTGTGGCATGTGCAGCCCATATAGTGATAATCTGCCCAGAGTACCAGCTGACCAACTGTGTTTGCGGTGCTCTGGTAAGCAGGGATTTTTGCGTCCAACTATGACAGCAAAGAAAATGTCTGAGTCAAATAAATAAACCGCATGGGTCACCTCTAACACTGCCTTAACCCGTCCCCTCAGGTAGCAGCAAAAAGCTGTGTAGATTCCACAGAGCTGATGGAATAAATTTTAAAACTAAAGAGTACTTTGTCTTTCAGATTTTTTTGAGGTTTCATGCATTTCTTAAGAATAAAATGATCCTGTAATACTTTAAAGAGATATTAGTTATATTTACCATAACTGAAAGTTATTGCAAGGTTTTAATGGGTATGTGCCTATATTGACATGAACTGAAAAAAATTAATCAGAGCAAATGTAAACCTTTTTTCAGATATCACTTTCAGGCCCTACAAATGAAAAATACCTTTTCTATCAAGATGTATTTTTCTTTCCTTCAAAGAGTGGTCTATTTTGAGATTGGTTTCTGTAAAATTTATCATTTTAATTCTGTTATTAAAAATAGTTGCAACCATAAACATTCAACAATCAATAGTTATTAAGTTATTTGATTCATAATATTAGGTGCTTTCTAGCAGCACAACTATTTGTGCTGCAAATTATAATATTCAAAGTACATATGTAATCGATCATGTACTTGTTGAATAGCTCATTCTCAGCTATTTTCCATCGCTATTGCTGATAGGAATCTTCAGAAGGATGATTAGTGTGTTCCAGGATACCATTCTAAAGCCACAAGATTTGCAGCTGCACACTTGCCAAAAGAGAGAAAAGACTTCTGCTCTGTAGTGCATGTAATCAAGCATCCAGCTGTTGAAAATGTTCTAAAATAATGAAGCATAATTGGAGAACTTTTAGGCAGGATTTCTGCTCTGTCTCACAGCAGCTGGTAGAAGTGGAAAAGCCTAGTAAACAAAAAGTGGCATAGCTTCCTTCAGACGTGAATTAACAAGAAATTGATATATGCATACCCCTAAGAAAAAGGAAAGCCAACGCAGTGGCTGAAGTAAATATAAGTGGGGAAATGATCATCAGAACTATTGACTGTGAATAAACCACCAGAAGCACCGGCAGACAATGGAAGAAGTAATTTCCCACGACATTACCTGCCAAGCAACAGATGACCAATAGCAACCCTTCCAGCGGATAATGGGGCATTTACTTGGATCCACAGTGAGTAATGGCAAATGAAGTACAGCTCCAAACTGTTTCCTTTAAAAAACCTCTTTATACATTTGCAAGAGGCAACAATAGCATAGATTTACACCTCTGCTGGTGTGAATCAGTGTATCTTCAAGGAAGTCACCAACGCAGTGTTCACATTTATTTGGTGACAATCTAAGCTAAAGGAAGGAAGCTGAAATCCAGAACAAATCCTTAGTCATATGCATAGTGCCGTAAATACCAAATACACATGGAAAAAGCTACTCTATTAACCTAGGAGTCTCTGGGTAACTAGGAAAGTGTGAGCATATGGAAAACAGGCAACTGTAAACCTTTCATTTGAGCAGCATACAAAATGATACATGCTCCGATTAGGCCAAAGGATGGAATGGCTCAGCTGTGTCAATGAATCTATTTCAGGTAATTGCATCATATAAAGTGTTACATAGCACATATATAATCACTTGTTCCTAAAATGGGTGCACTCCATCTTCAAGCTATATGTTTTTCACACTACTTCAGTTAGAAAGCTGTCCCAGCACTGCACTTTTGCAGAGATTGGACGAAAACCTTTCATTTATGTGTTTATCTGCGGCTACTATACTTATATGCATTGTACCAATGGGAACGGTTCCATGTGATCTCAAATCATATGAAAGTGCTATTTGAGTCCTTGCAATTGGATTGATAATTATTTCTTCTAAAAATTTCAGAAAGGATTGTGAGATAACTGGTCACATATAGACAGCACAGGAGCACTGGAGACCATCTTCACAGACAAAACCTAGGGATAACTGTGTATACTATAGTTTTTAATATATTTCACTATATTTTGGTTTGACACGACTGTAGTATCTTTGCTTTTATCCATATCTTTCATTCATCCAGCTATGTTTCATTAGGATGACATCACCTTTCTTCATAAAACAAGGCTTCTAGAATGAAACAGTGCTGTTGCTTTTGTCAGAGACAAAATCCAGGCTTGGCAGCTAGCTAATCTTCCTCAATACTTGGAAGCACTGCTTTAGCTTTGCAGTCTGACAGATTGCTGACAGAGAACTAGCAAGTTTTTACAATTCTTTAACTGTTTCTGTCTAATTCCTGATGCCCATGTAAGTAAGAATGGGATTTATTCAATTATTAGCATTTCTGCCTACTAGCCCTCTTCAGACTTTCCCAAATCTCTCAAAAGCAGTTTAGCAGTTTTACAAATTGTGCTCTGCAAGGCGAATTTTTAGCAAAAGATTATATTTGCTTTTCTTAAATTCTCCTGACTTTCTTAACCTACATCTTCTGTGAAAAACAGAAAGAATAAGTACATTGAATCATAATAGACAATTTAATTTCAACTTGTATTTAATATTCTTGTGCTCTTCCATAGGAACTCTTATTCCTGATGCGGCATTACTTCTTTTTATCATGGCAAGAATAAATGAATGTGGCAGATTTCAGAACCTGAAATATCCATGGCAGTAATACTCCAATGATCATACTTAAGGCAACGCTTCACACAGTGTAAACGTTTTAAAGAAAATGCTGCACATGCTAAGTGGCAGAGGCCTTGAAAAGGGATAAAATATGGCATTTCTGTCATATTTGAAAGGATGACATTAATCTTGCTTAACTTTGAAACACATGCTCTTGTTGTTACAAGCTTAATACAAAACCTTTGTCAGTGAGATTTGTAAGTGTGAGTAGTCACTTGGTAGCTAACATAGCACATATACACAGACGCAGAATAAGACTCTAAATACCCTTAAAATTGGCAGCTAAAAAGCATTTTGTTAGGGACCTGATTTTATTATCTTATTTGTTTTTTCCCAATAATTTTCTAAGGATTTTTTTTTTTTTTTTGCAAGGTGTTACCCTGAACCTAATAATTTTGTTTTTAAAGATACAGTTTATATGTATAGAGTGACATCTGTACATAGAAATAGCTAAGGTATGACTGAGATGTTGCTGACTCTGGTTGTTCATATTACTTATTGCACAATATTCACTATCCAGTGCAATTAGTAACACCTTGTGCGGTGAGAAACAAGAGATTTTGTAGATAGCGGGCCACCTAATGTGAAGTAGAGCCAAGGGTGAGGACCCTCAGAGCGGAATTCCTCTCACCTTTCTTTTCCCATACGACATTCAGGCGTATGCCTATATTGACCCTCTCCACAATCACTGGAGACAGAACCACTTGTAAAGTTGATTCATTTTATCTAGATTAAACAGTTATCTTAGAGTATGATGAATCATTCTCTAGAGGTGTCTAGGTCTCCCTATTAACTGTAGAAAGATCAAGATGACCTTTTTAAGCTAGACACCTTGCTTTCATATGCCTAGATTTGGAGAGGTGAATCCTACCCCTATACCTTAGCGGAAGCTAGAAATCAAGACCTCCAGTCATCTTGTTTCAGGCAATCTGGAAACTCAGATAGACATTTCTCAAGTAGCTTCACTCAGTTCTGCATTTAAAGGTTTCAGCTTAGTCAGAAGAGCTAGGGACAGCAGGATGGGCCACATAATTTGTGAAGACAGATGTGTCATGGATTGAACATATGATAAATTATTTCCAGTTAGTCTTTGCAAAAGAAAGGCTATTTGACTTTCTTGCAAATATCCTTTCTTTTGCAAGAATAAATCTTTATATAAAAATACATTATTTCTTTACATTTCAAATAAAACAAGAGATTCAATCACTCGCTCAGGATTATCTTTGTTAAGCAAAAACACGTGAATAATTTAGTGGAACTTAAACCCAGGATTAGAGCATGAAAGCACACACTTTTTGAATAACCCAAACTCATTACAATCCCAGGTCGGTTAAAAAGCCTATTTAAGTTCTTACTCTAATGTATATCTATGAAAGGCATATTCAGTGGTAGTGAAGGTTGTTACTGCACTTGGTCTTGCTAATACCTTGTCATAATGTCTTATTGGATTTCTGCTCTGTTTCTGCATGCGGATAAGACATAGTTCCTGGATAACCACAGCATGCACTAACATACTTTAACTTTTATATATATCTCAAGAAAGAAAGTGCTAGTGGTAAGCTGCTGCATGAAAAAATAAAGTAGAAATGATAGTTTTAAACTACACAATGACATCCTAATTGCGTTGATCTACCATGCATATGATAGCTAAGGCAAAGGTCTCACAGAGAGTACTCGTGGTGGTCAGCAGGCACCTGAGTGTTTGCTTTGGTGGTGCAAATTTTCTCTGACTGTAAGTCAGCTCCAAACTGGAAGCCAGGTAATCACAGCTGTCTTTCTGCAGACGACTTGGCTCAAGATGAGTACTTCTATCTTCAGACGGATTCACGTTTGTTGGGTCTACAGAATGGATTAATTTTTGACTATCTGCAAAGTGTTGCTGGGAAGCTATTATCACCACTTTAAAAAGAATGCTTTATCGCAGTTATTGACAATTAGTTTACAGTCTACGACTATACCTCTAACCAAACACAGGAATCTACGTTAAAGATAGCTATATACATGCCCCAAATCATCATCAGTAGAAAGAGTGTTTATACCATTCAAAAATCTTAGGGTGACTAGTGCAGATGAACGTGTCTGTACTGCGGATAACCAAGATTATGTCAGATGAATTCCACCCCAAGACATTAAATATGTCCCAATTCATATTATTGCAAAACAAGCACTACTTGTTTGTGTTGTATCTTATAAATAGTGTAAGAATAATTTTAGCTGTTATTCATAAGAAACAACACTTTGCCAATAAAATCACTTCTAACTAAATACTGCATCAGTCACATTAGATTATAGCTTTGTTCAGTTCTTTTTCTTTATCCTCCTTATTCGCAACAGGTAATAGTCAAGGTCAAGTTTCCTATTAGTATGCTAAAACTCACTGCTCTTCCTCAGGAGTTAGTCTGATAACTTATGTGTGTGAGAGTTGTAAATCTCTGGTACATTTAAAATTCAGCTTCTTGGTGTTAAGGAAGGCAGTACACAGCCTCAATTTTGCTTTGCTTTGCTTGTATGATTACAAGGGAGTTTTTTATTTCCCTTCTAGGTCAGAGAGCTGATATTGTCATATCTAAAATTCATATTTCTGGTTAGAAAGTCTTTCTGATTTCAGAATCTTTTGGGGAGATTTTCCAGATCCTCTCTGTTGGCAGCATAACCTTACTGTCAATTTGTCCTAGATGTCTGAACTACTGGAACGCAACATTCCCATGGAAGAGCAATCCATGATGAGGAGCTGATGTTCAACAGATAGTTCGGATTTGACACCTATATGCTATGTCAAAAGCAGAGGTGGTCATGTAATGTAATCAATATAACAGCTCTGCTCATCTGTCCAGTCCTTGGTTCCTTCTCATGCATCCAGCCTGATTAGAAAGCTGTGAGGCGTGAATCCTCACAGCTCTTTCCACCGTTTCTTCCACAGTTTTCGCCCTGCAAAATCCTGAACAAATAACAGCACAACATGCCTCCCCACTTCCAAATAGGCTTGCACACAAAGAAACCTACCACTTTTGAAGATCTTTTCATTAAAGACCAAAACATCCTGATTAGCCAATAAAAGCTTTCAGTCTTTCCAATTTAAACAGTGGTTTCTTTTTTCTATTCCATAATTTAAACTTTCATTACAATCAAGCATCTTTAGCTCTGAAAGGTGAAGAAAGTCTTTGAAAAGGTAAGCTTAATATAACTACTTAGACATGCCTGCCTGTATCTGCAGAAAGCCTGGGGCAACAATACTTAACAGGAAGTGTGTTCATTTAAGTGAGATATTGTAAAATGATGAGCATGATACCTTCGTTGTCAATGTTGTTAACTGTTATTTTGTTCTGTAGATCATGTTAAAAAACATGCCTAATGTACAGATATGCACAAATTAGTTTGAGTGGCATTTCATTTTTTTCCACAATTAAACAGACCTTGTTATAGGGGAGGACGTCGTTATATCTATATATGATCACCATTTATTTATTCTGAGTAACATCTCACTTTAAACTGCAAGTCAGGAGGACTCGCTTATTGGGTGAATCTTCACTGGCACAGAAGGTAATATTCTCTTATGCACTTAAGGACATTTTCATTCGACTGCTCATTTACATTTGTTCATGGTTTTTTATTTACCTTCTTTAGATATATAACAGAAAAATAAAAGGAATGATCTTCAATTGAGTTTAACACAAATTTGATGTATGATTAAGTTGTGAAAGGTGGTTATTAAGCATGTTTTTTAATTTATTGTTTACATCACACTATGCTTGCTCTTAAATTATTCATATAGCAAAAAGATTTCTGTTTGGTTAACATTCGAGCTCAAATTAAAATTTATGTTGTTAATCTTATAATTTACTTCTAAGTAACATTTGAGAGAATATAATTTTAAACCAAAGTGGTCCACTTCTCTTTCTGCAAAAAAAAAAAAATCCTAAAATTAGTGACACAGAGATATAAAACCACAACAAGACTACGAAAACAGCACCACCGTAGTGTACAAGATAACTGGCACTGTGTGAAATTGTGGCTGTAAAAGAGCAATACAATTTGTATTACCTAGGTACACAGTCTTATAAAAAAACCCCAACATTTCAGACCCATAGACATGATTCCATTTCCTCTGTTTTGTAGGAAATTTACTATAAAATGTCTAATAACTGCTGGAAGGCCAGCAGAGCAGATGATCAGCAATCCAGGAGGTCTCATGAGTGCATTGGTGTGATAAATTCGTGACATGGTTGACAGCTTTGTTGATGAAAGGACATGCTCTGCTGGACCTGATCCTTACAAACAAGGAAGAAATGGTTGGAGATGTTGGCTGTTGGCTGCACTGGCAATGAGATGGTGGAGTTCAGGATCCTGAGAGGAGGGATCAAGGCAAACAGCAGGATTGCAACCTTGGACTTCAGGAGGATGAACATTGACCTGTTTAGGGACCTGCTTGCAAGAATCCCGTGGGAAACCATCCTGGAAAGAGGAGGGATCCAGAGGAGTTGCTTGGTTTCAAATCTCACCTCCTCCAGCCTCAAGAATGGTCTGTCCCAATGAACAGGAAATCAAGCCATAGTGACAGGAGGTCTGCATGGATGATCAGGCAGCACCTGATCAAACTCAGGCATGAAAAGGACACATATAAGAGGAGGAAGCACAGTCAGGTGATCCAGGAAGAACACAAAATCAAAGAATCATAGAACAGCTGAAATTGGAAAGCACATCTGGACATCATTTAGTCCAACTGCTCTGTCCTACCCATGTCTACCTGGGTTTTGAATATCTCCAAGGATGGACACTCCACAGCCTCTCTGGGAAGCCCATTCCAGTCTTCAGTCACCCTAAGTCAATCACCATAGTCAGATAGCTATGCTGTATGATCAAATATTTTTAAAGGTTGTATTTAATAAAGCCCTATTATTAAAAAAAAAAAAAGAAAGAAAAGAAAAAAAAAAGAAAAAAGAAAGAAAAAAAAAAAAAAGAAAAAAGAAAGGAGTATGCTTTTGCTGATAGCCAAGAGTGGGATCAAATCCCTATCACATAGATACCCTTTTTCACACCTACATTTCCAGGAGTAAAAGAGCAGTGCCTAATTTCCGTGTATAGGAAATGGTGAGCAGTAGGTGTCTTTAAAGGCCTCTAGGGGGAGTTTCTGTCTACCTAGTTTTGGGTGCTTAAATTAGGCAAATTGATGCCTTCTCAGAGTGCGTCAGCCGTTACAGTTGTAAAATACAAGAGATGAACCTATGTAGAAGAATGCAGAGAGGAAATTAATCTGGGAAGTTGCAATTTACTTCCCTTCCAACAGTGATTTCTTTAAAAGAATATGAGTATTGTATGAGTTCAATAAGGGGTTTCATTGAATAAATCAGTTTGTTCTTTCCATCCCACAAAAATATCTATAAACCAAAAAGACTATGATTTTTTACTTGACACAGTCCCATTCATCTGCTTAGGTGCATGGCTGAGCTAGTCCTCTTCTTTAAAAATCTTGACAGGTGATGGTCTAATCTTTTTGCTTGAAAGGTGAATAGCTGTAAAGGGCCACTTCTGCCATTATTATTCTGGTAAAATCTGAACTCCATTGATGCCAATTTGTTGTTACCTCACAAAAATCACCAGCGTATGTTCTTGCAACTGTCAAAGAACTAACTCCTCTTCAGTCCACTCTTTGAGTACGTATCCCCAGGCATAACATCTCGTGCCTTGAAGGTTAGGTAGGAAAAGTAAGGAAACACCCTGCCCTTTCACTGGGCTGCAGGTCTCCATGCCCTGTGCTTTGGTGATGCTTATCCAGCCTTTCTGGTTAGACTTAGAAATATTTGCCTCCCAGAGTCCAGGCCTACCACCAGTTATGAATATAGTAACTGGACAACATTCTTAAATTAAAATATAATTTATTCTTAATGGTAGCAATAAAACTGAGTGTAGAAGTGCTTTAATCTGAATAAACCATTATAATCTGAGCTAATCCCAACAGTGATGAGGTAGTTTTCTATATCCTCACCTCTGTTTCCTTCCATCAGTCTGCACAGCTTCTGAGCAGCAGCCTTTTCACCCCCTGGGAACAGTCTCTATCGAACTATCAAATGCCATGCTGTTGTGCTGTTTCCCCACAAGGGTAAAATAATCTTGGAAATTTAGCTGTGTGTGATGGTAGGATCTTGTCTGAAAATAACACTGTCGTCACATTTTAATCACCCTGAAACTTCTATCAAAAAATTGTTTCACGTGGTTTATTTTACCCCTTCTTATTCTTCCAGCCTCCTACTATTATACTTAAATAATACATTCAGACAGTGAATATCCAAGTGATTTTGTCACATACGGTGCAAAAATGTTTTTACACAGCAGTGCCACATTCATCTCAGTTCATGAATTTGAGCATGCATCTAAGTTTGAGAAAAATACTGTTGTAATGAAGCATCTGGTGTAGGGATAAGCTAATCATCTTCACTCTTTTTGATATCTATGGAGAGAGATGGCTATTTAATCCTTCCTATTTTAGAGACTTGGATGGGATGAGTTGTTTTCAGGAAGGTCCTAACACTTTACGTCGACTGTATAGTGATCTTAGACCCTTAAATTAGATACCTAACTTTTAAGTGTCTGATGGGTACTAATGAATTACATCTCAGTCAAGCTAACGGAGAAGCCTATGCTTGAACCTTGATGAATATTTTGTCCTTACGCTACTTCTCTTTCCCCTGGCCTGGCATGAAATGACTGAATGTTTATGGCTTCCCTTTGCACGCAGAGTACACAGCACAAATAATGCTACTGCTTCACTAAGGCACCATCTAAAATTTGAAATGTTAAATGTAGTGCAAAAACTAATATTAGATACAGCCCTGCTTTATTAGTTTTGACAAGTGATTCTTATCACTTGAACTTTCTGTCTGCTGTGCTTAGAAAATGGATTCATTTTTCCTTTAAAGGTTATCAAACCCCAAATTCAAGCAGTTTATGGTGATCTCTTCTAATCAGTATGCTAGTTGCATTAAAAATGGCCTTTGACTAAAGGTATTACATGCTTCTGCTTGCATGTTGGAAAATTTGTACTTTGTTAGATATGTTATTATTCCCCATTTTTGCCACCAGACTTGAATCTATTCATTACACATTAAAAGCCAGTAACCACATGGATTGTTAGAATCTATGAGGTGGAAATTATGTTCCTCCATTCTTGCCTAAGGTAAGAAATGATCTCTGATTGCCATAGCTTTACAGTTTTGTCCTCAGCAGCAAACCATCTTGAAAGAATGATTCAGTCACAAGCCGAATAAGGAGCAAGGAAATGAATCAGTTTTAATTTGTATTTGAAAATTCAGCATGTTTACTCAGTGAATACAAGTTGTGCGTTCATTAATTTGTGTCCACACTTTTTTCTTTTTCTTCTTCTTTTTCTTCTGTAAGTACACACCCACAGACTCACATGTTCATATATTCACAAAATAGGCACTGAGAGCTTGCCGTATGCATATATACTGATTAGGTTACAGCCACAAAATTAATTTTCTTCTTGTCGCTACAAAATAGCACTAATTCTAACAATGGAAATAATACTAAGTAGAAGTTCGTTGCTTTGCCTCTTTCAAAATCTAAGTTGCAGCGTATAGCCTTTATTTTGATGTTAAGCAAAAAAATTGTGAGTTCATATTTTTTTTTTTAAATCCTCAGAAGTCTATTTTCCTTCAGATCTGCAGAAACCTCCATGCGTTGCAAAGCTGATTTTTCATATCCAACAATTAATGCCACATACACATATATGCATAATAAATAACATAACAAGACTAATTTACTTTTGTGCTGGGTTTGTTTTCTTTTCAGTTATACTTATTTAAGTTGGAGAAAAACTATGTGTGAGCAAATTTACAGATTGTTATGAACAGGCATAAAAACTTTGCTTGACAGGTTACTTACATCAGCTTATTGTCTCACCTTGTCACGATTTTAGTGACAAAGAAGTAATTAAAATTTCACAGTAAATTTTACTTACAGGTACTACTGATTTACTGGTGGAAACCAGTGCTGACATGCTGCATTGAAGTTTGGGTTCAACAGAGAAGTGCATTGCAATAGATAATTTGTTCTCGATAGTGTCACTCAACATAGACAGTAGATAGATAGCACTTTTGCTCTGGACTGCCAGCAAAACAAGCTGAGACTCTGTGAGTGCACTCCGTATGTGTCCATAAGATATATGTAAAGACACAAATTTGGGGCTGGGGGGAGGAGAAAGGCAAAAAAAAAAAAAAATCGTATCTTCAGGGGAATTTTCAGGTTATTCAGAGAAGTTTTATTACGCATCTGTAGCTGGACTTGTCTGTCAGTCAGACTACATAACAGATTAAAACTGCATCCCCTATGTGCAATGTCTTCCTAAAACTGAGTCTGTTAAAAGGGATAAGAATAGCAAAGCTGAAGTAATCTGGTTAATGTATTTTTATGTATTTCTGTATATTAACCTTCTTTTCTTAAGGAGGATATTATTTGGAATGCGAAGTATGTTAGAAGAAAGAGATGGCTTTTGTCCATATTTATCAGTTCAGGTGCAGTATATCAATAAAGCAGCAGAAAAAGTGCAGCCACTAAAGAAATGATTTATTGATACTTTAGGCTTGTTAAAACAGGTTACTGTCAATGCAATTAACTTCTGGATCAAATCAGTCCGCTGCAAAGTGAAAGCTGACAGAATGGCTTTAAAACCACATCCCACAGAAAATGAGAGCATCAATGAGTGTTCAACTTCAGAGGAAGAACCAGCTAGCGATACAAGGCTGAGCCTCTTTCAGTAAAAAATGGTTTATTTTGAAAGAAAGTATTCAAGTAATAGGCCACTGAGCAGGAGACTGATCAAATAGTTTCAGAGCTGTAGAGAGAAAAGGAACACAAGATAACAAGACTGCATATAGAATTAGAAGACTGCATATAGAAATTAGAAATTAGATAAAGTTGAAAGTAACAGTACTGCATGATCAGCAAATGGCCAGGTTACAGGAGGTCAACTTCACTTGCGAAATATCAGATGCTAATTACATTGATTGGATGCAATTCTGCCAGGAAAGTGAATAAATTCTTCATAATTTACTCAATTATGTAATGCCATTATAAATTAGCAAAGAAGTTTGTTAAGATGTTCAGACTGCTTTTAGAAAAGTTAAAGTGTGTGTAAACCAAGGGAGGTTAAAATTAACACCAAGAAAATTTAGAACTGTGAAAATGTGCTATAAAGGAAAGGCAGATAATAAAAAAAAAATAAATCTTACATTTCAGACAGCCATTTAAATGAATTTCCATGTGTAAAACAGCATTTCACATATTCAAAAGCAACGTTTCTGTTTCAACATTTCACCATGATAATGTAACAGCAATTGCTTTCAGTTACATATATCTTACACTTGGTAAGTCACCCCTCCTCGTGTACGTGGTGGCCCAGTGAATTACAGTCGTTTCCATTTATCATCTGTCATTTAATGCCCACGGACAGTGGCAGCTGCACTGTAGGGCTCCAGGCTGTGGTAGCAGTGGTGTAAAAAGAGCTTTACGAAACTGTGCAGTAGAGTCTCCACCTGAAGTGAGAACACAAGAACCGGAGAAAGGATCCTGAATGAACTTCTGCAATCCCTACAACAGGAGATACAGTGGAGTCTGGAGCTACGGCCTGCAGGGCTGTATTTCCTCTGGTAACAGTAGCCCTAAAATATATTAGCTTGTGCTAGACAGTTGGATCACTGGACCCCACAGCTCTCCTGAACCAGGGCGGCCTAAAGATGGTGTAAAGAAAGTTTTCACACCCTCAAACCTTTAAACTTCACCTGCCGTGGTGCTTCCCAAGAGTTACACCACACACATTCAGAGGGATCCTTTGTAGACAGGGAATTACGAATAGTGAAATGGCAAGAGGAAATAAAAACTGCAACATTTTTATAACTTCTCACATGTCTTAAAGAACTGCTAAAATTCGTTTCTTCCCCTGCCCTGGAAAGGTGAAACGTAAGAAAGAGAAAAGGGAAAATCATGTTTTAACAGAAAATTTTAGAGAAAAATGAAATAAATTTAATCTCGTTTCAATTCAGTAGAGAAACAAAGATATTATTTTGATCTCATCTGGTAAATATTCACACACGTGCTCAAGCCAACAAAGTATATTGTTGGCTGAGGAAGCGAGAGATCTGGCAATATAATCAATACAATTACTTTTTTTTTTTTTGTCAGACTACTTCACTGAGACAATTTCAGAATCAACGAAATTTAAAGCATCAGCATAGATTTTGGTAAAAATATAACAATAGGAGGTAAAAATATAAAAATAAGAAAGGAGGTAAAGGAGGACACTTGGAGTTTCTGCTGCTATCATCTTTCTAGTACAGCCATACCTTTACACAGAGAGTTCTTAGCAAAGTAAATGAGGAAAAAACAAGGAGAACACAGAAAGAGAGGGGTCAGGCACTTGTGGTTGTTGGTAGGGAAAGGGATGCCCTGGCAGAGACACCCGGGCAAGGGCTGGAGGGATGCCCTGAATCCCTGATGAGGAAAAAGACAGAGAGGAGGTCAAAAGGACTGCCTGAAACGGAGGGAGAAGGGTGGATGTCACATAAGAATTGGTGAAAGAGGATGGAAGTAACTTGGCCTTCAAGATAAGTAAAGTATGAAACCTGCTAAAGCACTTTGAGGCAAAGCTTCTCATCCCTAAATTATTTATTAGAGTCGTTTGGAAAATTGGACCAAAATAATCTTTAAAAAAACTCAAACCTCAAGTTAATGATTTCAGCAAGGTCAAAGTTTTACAACCTGGCTGTGAAGAGTTCTTCCACTGTTTCTATTTTTCCTGATAACATTAAATCCTGTTCAAAGTACAAAGAAGATAAGTTAATTGATGTTGGTGCTTCTAATTTTACATTTCTTTCTTGGAAGCAACAATATTTCCCAGCTTATCAGATTAATTTCTCTGTGATTGTGACAGGACCGTGAGTCAGGCAGAGCTCTGAGGTGCATCTTTCTGGAACTTCTTGTTCCCCCAAATCTCACCAAATATCAAAAGGCCTTTTAAATCATAAAGCCTAATTTTGTTTAAATAAAAAGTAGTAGCATATGTGTATACTTAATTTGAAAATAATAGCATCTGGAGTAGAAATAATAATGAAAAAAATCATTTACAATTCTCCCTTTCCAACTGTGTTCTTGCCTCCTGACATTCCAAGTGGCAGCACGCTCAGAGTCTCCCTGTTCCCAGAAAAGTGCCTTCGCCTGCTGTGAGCCCTGCCTGCTCCCTGCCCCTCAGCCTCAGGAGGTGCTTCAGGCTCCAGCCTGGCCCTGACTCCCCTCAGCCACACCTGCAGCCTCTGAGCTTCCCCACAACGTCTGCTGAGATACCAGTTGTTCTCTGCCACACACCTCAAACTGCTGAAGCATGACTGTGACTCTACAGATAAAACAGCTGCTATCACAGGAGGCTTCTTGAGCAAGATGCAGTTGAACCCCTGTGTTCAGTCCTTGAAAGACTAAAGCCACGATGTCACACTGTTAATTCTGTGCTGAATGTCACTATTAAGAAATTATCAGGATATTTATGTAACAAACAACTGTGCAATATTATAGCAGCAATATTACAGTGGCAATGCAAGAACTTATATGAGGAGATCTTGAGAATGTAGTTTGGACATTGCTACTTTAAGAGCAATGCTCGTGTAACAGATTTGGAAGTAGACACAAGAAAGAGGGTGTCTTGTATCTCTCAGGGGACACATACATTGTCTCCTCAATTGGCACTCGGATATGCACTTTTTATACTGTGTATTTTAACAAATTCCTCACATATTGAAAACAGTTAAGCTGGCGAAAGCCAACAGAGGCTTGCTCCATGATTGCTCCATGAGTAAGAACGTTTCAGAGCTGCAAAGTTCTTGTGTTTAGCTCTATTATGTAGCATGGATAATGGAGACTCAGAATATCTCCCTGACTGGCAGTCTTACAGAAAGTACCGAAAACTACCAGATTTGTGACAGACACTTAACTGCCTTGACTCGGCATGTTCTCCTCCTCTGGTTACTACCCTTGGATGTCTATGTTTTAATTCAATATTTCTACCAATTCTGTCTTTCAGTAATTTAATCAAAATGGTAACTTCCTAGATGGGTAGAGACATAACAAGAGCTTTACTAAAGCTGAGGTATTGCACCTCTTCGGCTTTCCCCTTCCCGTTAAAAAATCAGGTTACACATCAAAGAAGAAAATTAAATCATTGAATCATAGAATCATATAGATTGGAAGGGACCTCCAGAGGTCATCTAATCCAGTCTCTTCTCTGATAAGATATGGATGCTCAGGGCCATTTTCAGTCAAGTTTTGCATATCCCTAAGGATGGAGACTTCACAGCCTTTCAGAGCCCCTGGGTAGGGTTTAACTATTCTCATGGTAGAATACTTTTTTCTTATAGCTATTTTTTCCCATGTTCCATCTTATGTTCATTCCTCTGTGTCCTAGTGGCCCTTGGCAAACAAGCATTGATTTTGTATAGGTACAATATCCTTGAGCTCTTTACAGAACAATTGTTCAAAACAATTTGGTTTTGTACCTTTCTGAGAACTAAATTTATGAAGTTAATAGTTTAACAAGTGAAATTTGTTCCACATACTTCTTATTACAGAAAAGAACTTCTTGTCCATGTGTTTCTAGTGTTGGCTAAATTCTGGAACATGGCTCCTATCAAACTTTCAGATCTGCCATCATTTTTATGTCAGTTGTCATGAACTTTCCACATGTAATGCAGGAAATTCCTCCAGTGACATAAAAGGCTATTGACCAACACGTTTCCATGAAGTAAAAAGACAAGATTCTCTGTGAAAAACCTTTCTTACATTCATCTATATTTATTTATTTTTATGTCAGGGTTATTGTAATCAGAGCTATCTTATAGCTCTTCAGAAACAATGCAGGATGTTTGTTGTGAATCTGAAGACTTCACCTCTAAGGTTGTTTTTTTTCTTCAGAAGAATCTGAAGCAGTGACTGCTGTCAGTGCTGAAACACTATGGCAGAGTTGCGATCTGACCCAGCACGGAGACTCCTTCCAGTCTAAGTTCAAAGGCTATGAGGTAGAGGTACTCTACACAGAGAGGCATAGAAAGATAGTTGTCAAGTCTGTGTTTCTTCTGCTTCCTTATGCTTTAGTAAGACATTACTTTCTTTTCTTGACCTCCTTGGCGAAACGATTAGCCTTGTGTCCATAAGTGAATGTTTGGCAGAACTGTGCTCTGAGCAGAAAAACTTCTTGAGTATGTTATCGTTTGTTAACATGTTTTTCAGAATTAGGCTGATGTTTTGCAACAAGATGAGTGGGGTAGTTGAGGCAAGGGGCATATTCTTGGTTGCCCACTGAAGGGGTTCACCAGCAGCATCTCTGATGCTGTCTGGGAATAGAGAGTAAGAGGTGAAGGGAATGGGTCTGTCCGAGGCTGCATGGCTGTGTAGCTGTCTCCTGTCTGAAGCAAATGGACCTTTTCATCAACCTGCTAGCTGATGTTTCTCATGTATTACTTTGCACAACTTAGAATAAGACTTCCATCATGTTTTTCTCCTGTTTTTTTTTTTTTGCTTTTACTGTCTTCTCAAAGCACAGCACAAATTTCTGGGGGCACCCTTGAAAAATTGCACCATACATGTCAATAGACTACAGGAAGAGGATTCTACGCTCACTTTTTATTCAATACGGGAAAATCCATGTCTGTGACATTGATAACAGTCAGATACCTAGAAGGCAAGGGTTGTTTTATCCCACATTGCTTCCATTTGTACTTTACAGATACCTCAAAATATAAAAAAAATAGTTTTTATTGGGATATATATAGACATATTTTGTGCTGCAAAGGATCCAGAGAGGATTCAGCTGATCCTCTATCAACACCCTACTCTGGGCTTCTGCTACAACACTGTCTGGCTCCTCTATGCACCAGCAGGCAGCCATGTGGGCCAAAAAGGCAAAATCTAGCTGAAGACAACTTTTGCGCTGATGGGGAAGTTAATTGCAAAACTAGGCTATTTTAAAATGTAAGTTTTAGTAGTACTTCAATTTAAAATACAATTTCAGTAACGTAAAATCCTGACAAATACATAAAAAGATATTGACCAGACATAATTAGAAATTGGTTTACCTGAATTAGGTTGATGTGTTGATTTCAATACTATGAGTAGTGAAATACATGTTCCTTTTCAGAGATTCAGAGGTAATATATACTATGTTTTGATCTACCTTAAATGGCCACTGGATGTTACTGTTGGTCTTCCAAAATTGAGCCTTCAATGTATATTTTCTGACAATATATCAACTGGTTATAAGAAGGCAAGTTTAAGCATCTGAGCCATCTCTCGTCATTTTCACTTGTTCTCACTTTTCATATGACATATTATCAATACCTCCAATGGCAATAGGTATCCACTTTTGTATGTGCACACCGTTTCTGTTTGTGCTATACTTGCTTACTTTAACAATTGCTTTCTCTATGCATTTTGCTCCAGGAAACCTCCTGGCTTTAGGATTTGCTAAGAACTTAGTAAGTTGGTCTCACAGTTATCAAATATCTGTTCTACTCTGTACGTATCATGAATGTAAAATTTATGGCAGAACAGAGTTAAATTGCCCGTAATACAATTTCATGACAATTATTTGTTAGTTTCATTCATATTGTATCAATTTTCACATAATTTTGTCTAATATTTTTAATTTTATATTATTTCTGCTCCTATAAGCAAAGAAGGTAAGCCACATAAGTGTATCAATGTAAGGGATGTCTATGGAAGAATCCTAGAAGTACTTTTCATATATTTTCATATATTTACCACCCCTTGTGCACTGCAAAAAAGGTACTTGTTTCCTAAAAATTTATGGATTAAGGTAAATACTGTAAGGAGAAAATGCAACTTCTAGTCCACAGTATCTTTCCATATAAGTAACTGATTGTAAACTCATAGCAGTTGTAGGTTAAAATCTGGCTTTCAATGGATTCTTTATGTTTGTATACTGTATACAGTACATGTTGACATCGTTCATATCTCAGTTTGGCAGTCACTAAACAACGACTACAGTGACTACAGTGGCTGCACTGGCTCTTCATAACTTTGCAATCTTGTACTAATTGTAAAGACTATTAAATACAATACTGTGATGCAATACTACTACACTTCTGTTGATTCTGTTGATTATTTGCTTATAGGCAATTGTGAGATACTTTCATCTGGGTTTGAAACTTTGAAAATTTAGAACAGCAAATTCTCATACTTCCACTGCAATTTTACCAAACTTAAACTACTTGAGTGTAGTTTTTATTCGAATTCTTATCTCACACAAGATATTTTGGGAGTATTTGTATTAAAATTGCATCATATTGAAATTATGAAAAAAGTATGTTTTACTTATCAGTGCGTGTTTGCAAGCTTTTATTATAAAGATGTAGTTTCTTTGCTTTGGAAAAGAAGCTTGAAACTTTCAACAGTCAGGTAAAAGTAAGGAAAAGAGAACTGAGGTCATGTCAGGGGTAAAATGTTTGCCATCCCCTTAAAAACAAGGTTGTGTTCTAAATCTTTGGTAAATCATGCTTAATCCATACTCACAAGAAGGGTGTCGGAGTTTAACAGAATTTCCCCTGGAGATTACACTGATTTTGGGCAGATTTCATCCCAGAATAACTGCTCCATTCCAGAACAATACAAAGAAATATATCCCCCAGGAAATGTTATATTTATATTATTTATATTTATATTTATTTATATTTCTAAAAATGCTTGTCTCAGGCTAGGATAACAGCAAATGATTCTGTAAGAGCCAGACAGTACACATACAGTACACACACAGTGCCCTCTTCGTTCTCACCTCGGTTAGAGTGCTCACAAGTGATTAACTTCTGTTATCAACATCTTCAGCGGCTTTCTGATGCTGAATACAGTGTCCACTCTGAGTAGGAGCTGTTGCCTCTCACTAGAAAGTAGGTTTTTATTTTCATTAATAAATGCGTCAATAAGTCAGAGTCAATTCAGCACCCTAATGCAAGCTCATCTTCTCATTGCACGTAGTCTGTATGCATCGTAGCATGGACCCTAAGTAGCTAGAAAAAGCTCATCTTGTCCTCAGGATAATGGATGCTTTTTCAGTTTGAACACAAGAACACAAGGAACACAGCCACCATTACAAAATAGAAGAGTCTGGGTTGCAGGTGCTGGCGTGTTTTGGCTTGCTTTAAAAGCTTTTCCTCACCTCTCAGTTTAGATGTAACCAATAAGTCCTTAATTTGTTTGGAAGCAGATATTAACAAGAATAATTTCTGCACCGATTAGTAACTCATGCAATTTTGCTGATAGCTATGGGGCTGCCTGTGCAAAATTTAATCCAGTTAATTTAAGTGATTGCCTAGTATTATCTCTCTAATGTGTCAAGAGGGAAAAAACTAACCCAAACAGAAAAATAAACTTTATTGGACTGCTGTCTACAAGACAACTGTACCTGTATGGTCTTTAAATAATAAGGAGCCATTTAACAGTGTCTACATGTTGTCTGAACTCTCATAGAAATTTGCATTCCTGGAAGTTTAAAGTTTGTAGCTTGAGGCATGGTTGTGCAAACCAATTAAATTATGTTAGCCTAACTTAAGGAGAAAATGTTTTCCTTTGACAAGATAATTGAAGTAAAGTATACAAATAATTTGTTGTTTGTTTCTTGTTTTGTCTCTGTATTTGAGTGCACCTAAAGAAAAAATATATCTTCTTTTATCCTGTTTCAATAAATTGTCCGTCCATCTCTTCTGCAATTTTCTTATGATAAATATTTGTATAATTTATATTTAAGCCTTCTGAAAGACAGATTTTAAATGAAATAGGTAGTTCATACTGATTTCTTACTGGTTGCTTTCTTCTCTTCCTGCTTTCTTGTTAGAGAAAAGTTCTACAATGGGGTAAAGTTGCAAGGAATATTACTTTAAAAATTATAAATTAAACCCAGGTCATTCTAGGTGAACGAAGAATACATAATCAATCTTATGCTGCAAAGGAAAATCCTTAGGGAGCCAATTCTAGTTCTTGACCACAACGTAACTGTGAGAAGATCGGGGTCTTCACGCTTCACTACTTGGAAAACTGATATTGCCCTTGGAAAAATTGTGCTTCCTCTGAATGCATACTTTTAACCATGTGCTTTCTGTGCCAACTGCCTGGCTTGCAAATTATGCTATACAGCCTCTTGGCAATTAACTTTGCTACCTCATTAGTAGTTCACATATAGGAGGGAGCTATTCTGTCGCACAATGAGTTCTTGCACGTTCGTGTTGAGTGACTACTGCATGTTGAGTACATATAACTAGCAATGGTTAGAAATCCAGGATGTCTCTTAATGATTGTACTTCATAAGAGAAGATGAACAAGTTGAATAAACAGAATAATAAATGTGTGAGTAGCAGCATTATGTTTCCTCTACCTTCCTCTTAGGCCATTTCCTTCATCATATATTTCACTCGGAATATGGATTTAAATATACCATTGTCAACTCTCATTCCTATTCTCAATGTCCTTCTCTGATTACTAAATGGATAGGCATTAAACCAATAATTTGGAATATGAAATATTAAGAGAAAAGTATGTCAATATGCAATTATTAATGGACATAAGTATTTACATGATTGAACCTGTTATTGTAAGTTGTCTTGGGGCTGAACCTGCACTTTTTTTGTGCAATTACATTACACCAAAATAATGGGGACCAGCCCCTGACTTTGATATTTGGTTTTAGTGCATAATAGTAGCAATGAGCAATTCTATAATGCTTTTGCCAGCACTTAATATTTTTTCAGAATATGAGTCCGTTGGTTATTTAATTTTGAAAATGGCTGTATCTGCTCTTTAATCTACCACTTGCTGGTGTATTACTAGTAAGACTATACGAATGACACCATGGCTCTTTGAGGTATGGCCTGTAACCTTCTGTTATATGGTCTGGAATCACATTCGCTTTTTCATGGCTGCATGACATTGGTGGCTCATAGACATTCTGTGACTGATTAATAGAGCCAGCTGCTTTTCTTTCTTTATTGTTTCCAACTGAGAAGCTCCTGGATTATAGAAGAAATTCTCATTATTAGTCCCTGCATGAATGACCTTTACTTTCTGCAGTTAAATTTCATCCATATTTCTATTATTCCATTCCTTAATGTCATGGAGTCTTCCCATTACAAGAATCTGATCTATCCCATGCTCACAGTGCCTCCAGTTTTGCATCAGTAAGTGAAATTCCTTTGCATTTTTCTTTCCAAGATTATTGATGAAAATATTAAGAGGGTGTTGATTAGTGCTTCAGTGTCTACTTGGAGCTCCATCTTCTCTTGTAGATCTTTAAAATTTCCTTTTGAGTTTGTCTTTATCTACTTTGCTGTTCTTATTCTAGTTCTGTTCTTTCACATTACCATTAATAATGTCCAGCAGAATACCATGTAACACCAATATCTTAACTTACCAAAATACATGTTTATAGTGTATCCTATACACCATAGTGTATACTTCAAACCGGGACAGTTATATATTATAAAATACATTTCTTGCATCTAGTGCAAGAAGGAATGTATTTCATTTTAAATATCTGATGAGTTTGCTATAATCTACCTCTGAAAAGCAGTCCTAGAGGAGGATGGCAGTCTCTAGAGTCCTTCTCCAGCAGTCGGAACAATTCTGCTGGAAATCGCCTGAGGCAGCAGTGTCTCTCACTAGCTACTCCACCTTGGAGTAATTCCCTTGATCTGATTCATTTGAAATCTGGGGCGTGTCCTGGCATGAAAAATAATCAATGCCTGTGTATTTTTCTCCCAGTTTCTTTGAAAATCCTTTTCATTCCTGGCTTCACAGTGTGAATGCTTGCTCCTGGCAGACTCCATACTGACTTCCCTCTGGATCTGTTGTCGTGACAGGTTTGTTAGTCCCTACCAAGGACTCCCCAATCACAAAAAGCTGCCTCTCATCTTAGAGCTCTATTCTGAGTTATTTCCCCTGTCTGTTGACTATCCTGCATTCTCTTCTGTGTAATGTCTTTGTTTATACTTGAGCAATTTCTCATAGCTATCTCCATTATCTCTTCTCTTATGGGACTAGCGGCTTCTCTCTTCTGTCATCCTATCTTCTCTTTCAGCGTGTTTCTCCTCATTGCTGCCCAGTGCAGCATATCGGTTCCTCAGCTAGCTAGTTAATCCTCCTGCCATGTTCTCATAGTCATTTTTTTTTTTGGTTTATTGATCTGCCGTTCAGCTTCTGTTGTTCGTTAACTGCAGGTCATCATTTTGTTATGCTGCCTTCTATCTTCCATTTATCTTGACTTTCCTGTCTGAACTTTGTTCTGTTTTCCAAATCTATGTCCAGTCTTCATTTCTTCTCCTCCATGAGCTCCACTGGGAAAATTTCACATAAACCCAGGTTCTATCAGTCATTTGCTGAGAGACAATGCTCTTCTCACCATTTTTTTGGCATCTCCATCTTTATCTTCACTTTTTGGTGAAGATACTGTAACAGTTCAGTGTTACTTGTTGCCTGAGTAACCCTTCTTACCTTGCCTTTAAAGAAAATCATAGGTGGGTCAAAGTTGCTTTACACAGTATTTTCTGTCATATGCAGGTCTCGTTGGTCAACGATCTTCATGTTACAGGCAGACTTTTATGTCTGGGAGCTTACAACATATATGACACCCCCCAAAAAAGGAACAAAAGATTGAATTAAACAGAAAAGGATTAAGTATTTTTTCAATTAGTTTCACTGCTTTTTAGCTGAAGTTCATGGTAACATCAGGGTAATCAATTAAAGTATTTTTAAAGAACATAAAGAACCTTTTCCTCTTCTGCTTTCAGTGAAAAACTTCCATATATGCATATTTGTCTCCTATTTACCCGCAGAGGTATCCTAGCGAATTCTTACTGTTGAATGTTTTTCCATATCTGTCAGATGCAATTCTCTACAGAACATCTGGAGAAAAATGTAGTAAAAGTAAATCATTAGAGACAAGGTGAAGTGTGTACTCTGTTCATATAATGCATTTCACTGCCCTCTTCTTTCAGAGTATGAAACTGTAATCCAACATATCTAACCGATGAAAAGGCAAAATAGTCTGCTCCCTCTAATATACTTTTAATGCCCTTTTCTATTAAAATTCCTCTTGGTGACTGAATCGGACAACTATATTTCTTCAGTAAAGAATTTAAAAATAAGAGCCAGTGGTTGAAGAGTACTGTTTCTCCATTTGGGCTCATAGTAAGATATTTAATAAAATAGGTTTTAGTTCTATTACGCTCTCCAAAATGACGTGAGGATTTGTAATACTTTGATGTAAAGTTACTGAATTTTGAACTGTAACCAAATCCAAATGGTTTAGAATTCCGAAGAAACATCAGTCTTTAAGATCATATGAACTTTAATCTTCCTTTACAGCAGGCTGAGAAGAATCCTATTCCTTGAAAATTTCTTCCAGCTCTGGTTTGTCACTGTTGGTGAAAGAAAGAGACCTATTTTATTAGCATGAAGTAGAAAATTGATCATTGTTACACCTAAGTCCTGTTGACATCTATTTTTTTTATCTTAACCAGTGCCAGAGAAAAATGATAAGAAAAGTAAAGGAAAATAACTTTAACAAGCATTAATTGCAGTCTACAAAATTACTGTACTTTTAGATCCTGTAGTTTAAACTAGTACAGCTTTTAACACTCTTGAAATATTTCTATTCTGAGCAGCATATGGATGATATGTAGGACCTGACCTTTACGGTTATTCAAACAAAATAAAAATTGCAAAGAAATCATACTTAAAAGCACACACTACACGTATTATTCACACTGAAAACCTGGTTTTCACATACACTGGAAGGATGGTAATTAGGCAAACTAAGCTACAATTCTTTGCTATCATAACCTGAAAATTACAAGGCTTTTCTTCCTTATTTTGTCACTAGGAATCTGTTTCAAATGGATTTAATGACTTTTTTTCCGCTACTAAATGTGTTAAATTCCTCAGAAGCTCTTTTGGTGTCTAGTAGCAGAATAGTGCTTTCTGGAAAAATTTGAGTGCAACTACATTGTTGGATAAAGATTATGAAGATAAGTAGCAAAGTCTTTGATTATTTCCTAAGTTTTCTGCTGTATAATACATAACCCAGGAGGGATTTTTACATTTTTATTACAAAGGCCTAAGTTTCAAATAGCTTTGTGAGTTCAATTCTGTTTCTATGCACTTTGAAGATGCAATACAATCAAGACACTTTGGGATGAATTTTAGGGGTTATGCATGAAAAATAATCATGTACATTTGAAGCATAAATAAAGGGGTTTTTTTGTGTGCTTCGTATGGATTGCTTTGAAAGTTTACCCTTTTAGAAGTTCATAAGCTGCAGTAAAGAAAGACCTTAAGGGTCAGACAGGAATTCAGAAACCTTTTTGAATGGTTTCTATAACAAGTTCATTTTAAATTGCTGAAGGTGTGACCCAAAGTCTGCCAAAGTTAATGCAGTTGTTTCTCTTCTTTTCAGTAAATTGGGGCTCATATTCTTAGGTCACAAGCCAAAAAGATCCCTTGATTTTCTAAGAGAAATAAGGCATATGTTTGAAAGATTTGGATGTGGCTTTTGAGAAATAATTAAGATGAAATGAAATGTCTTAGCGTGATGTGAGTTGGATATCTAAATAATTTATTAGTAAGAGATTGCAGTTGGAACATTACGTGAATTTATTATGTATCAAGACTTCCTTTAATAAATGTCCCTATGAGGTAAACAATAAGTTTTGCAAAATTTTACTTGATGTTGACATTTATGAAAATGAAAACAAACAAAAAAAAATAAAATCAGGAATCATTTAGGCCAATCCTGACATCGCTGCATTATTTTCAAACACAAAGTCATGTCCTACAGGAAGTACTAGAAAGAGTTACTTCCAAGGCTCGAACTGACTCTTTATATTTCTTAATGATTTTTCCATAAATAGTATAAGCAAGAGAGCACAGCAGGTAACTGAACTTTTACAAAAATTTTGCAAGATAATATAATATTTACGAATTTTTCACCACATTGTATTAGGATTAATGATGACTGCTGTAGGAACACTCAGACTTCTAAAAGTGTAGAAATATAATGAGATATAATACTCCCTGGTTTTATCACAAGATATTCTGGTTCTATTCACTTTTTTATTACAGTGAGGTATTTTTTTTTTTCTAAATCTGTAGGTGGTATTACATTTGGACCGTTCAAGTCACACTGGTGAACTGGAGCTAACATAAAATAGTACAGAAATAGCAGCAGTTTTGCTATCTTTTGAATAGACAAATGTTGTTACTAGAGATGATGGAACCATTCAAACTATGTGGATTTAAGAGTTTAGCAGAAACTGGAAAGTTGTTCAGCTAACTAGAAGTATTGATGCCTGCAAATGACATGAAAGCTTAAAGGAAGTTAGATTAGTTGAAAAGCAAGTAGAATAATTCATTGTGTAGAATTTATTCTACAAATTTGGCTAGAGCAGCCTAGATTACTGATTGCAGATACCTTCCCCTGTGAATTGATCTCTTCCTGCTGTGAATTGCTCATGAACTGATTTTCAGTTGATTAATTATAAATGTTGTGGGAATGGGGGAAGAACAGCCTCCACACCACTTAACTTTAGGCAACTAACTTAAGTGCCTGAGACAGCAGGCTAATCTTCTAGGCTTCTTATATACTCAGTGGAAAAAAGATAGATTCTTCCACAGGGAGAATTTAAAGTGAGTTTTTAGGTTGCTGCACTGACTTGCAGTGCTTTCATTTTTCTTTACGAATTCAAAAGAATATTCTCAGTTTTCTTCTGTCACTTGGAATGGATAATTTCCCTTAGCACTCTGAATCTGTGCTTTGTTCTTAAAGAAATTCAAAACAGCCTAGTTTGGTTTGGACACACTAGGCCAAAAGTGTTACTTGAGCATAACAGAAGTAATACACAAGTAATACACAAAAGTAATACACAAGCAAAACTGGCTGTTCCCCTGTAAGGGAATAAGTAGAAATGGCAGATGGGTTTAGTTGGACCAGAAGCCATCCTCATGAAGCCCTGCTAGTAGTGTAGTTGCCACATGTTATCCTAACCATAGTGAAATTTCAAACAAAATTTTGATAGCAGTGTGGATAATTCAGCTCTTGGTAAGATACGATGTGACCAATGACAAAATCTCTTAGTTTGCTGCACAAGCCATGAGTAAGTGTGTTATCCTGATACGCAACCTGTGCTAAAATGACCTCTGCTAGCTATACAGGCAGTGGTCTAGATATGAGTAGCAATTACTCTTTATTTGGCTACACACACCTAGCCTCTGGATAGCTTTCCTTTCTTAGTGTAAAGAACTGAAAAACTGGGAAAAACAAGGGTTATTTTAGAGCTGTCATTTGCTTGCTCTGATGCTGTGCCAAAAGGGACTTACCAAAGATGTGGTTTATTGTTTTTGCTGATCAGCTGATCTCTCAGACTTAACATTTGCAATATCAATATTTGCAACTGTGATTTCAAAATTGGTTTTCAATTGAAAGCTACCAGTATTGACTTACTAACTATACATGTGAGCAAACATCAACAGGGTCAGAGTCCATTGAAATAAATCTTTATTTAAGCAAATGCTTACAAAGCCCTATTTCAGAAACTTGTCCAGATCTATAAAGAGTTGTAAAACATATTTTTTAATAGATTTTATAACCATTGCAGGAATACAATGAGTAAAGTGAGTTTAAGGCTAAGCATTTAATTAAGTTCTTTCAGATCAGCAAGATTCAAAGAACTTCATTTTTCAATGGTTAAATAATTATTTGAGGTAATCTTAGGTGCATTAGTTTTTTTGTTGGAAAATCTATGCAGAGGATTAAAGACAGGGAGAACAGAAAGAGCAAATGTACAAGACAAGAAAAAAAGAATGAAGGAACTATGTATCACTAAAGGCATTGCAAGTATGCAAGAGGTTTTGAACCAAACTTCAAAACAGTCTTGAAAAAATGAAGTTGCAGTCAGAAAAGGATGAGATTTATTAGGGAAAACTTTCAATCAGGAATCATCTGCTGCAGAATTAAGAGAATGAGGAAGCAATTACTCAGAAAAAGGACTGGCGTTATATTAGTTAGCAAGCTGAATATAGGTCAGCAATGCCATGCTGTGTCAAAGAAAACAAATTTGTAGGATGTACAGACACTAGTGTAGCCTGCAACACACGTGCATATCCTGAAAACAGGAATGCTTTTCTTTCCTACCCAGGTTGAAATAGGCATGGCAGTTTGTGTCAGCTTCTTCCCAACTTCTTCTTAGGCTCTTAAGAAAGTCCAAGTAAAGACCAATAACTTCATTGTCCCCTCTCCCTCTGTTTCCCTTTTTCTCTCTTCTCTTCCTCTCCTCCTCCACCTTACTAGTTCCCGTGATATTTAGTTTGGTTTCCATGTTCCCAGGCAATCAAGCACTCCTGACTTTCTGCCTAGTGGTCCTGGAAACCTGTTTTCTTTCTCATTTATGACCTTGCAGCCTCTTGGATTGAAGTAGCAAAAAGTCCCTGAGGAACATGCTTTTTTCACAGCTTACTCTAGATTCCTTTCAAGAAAATGAGCACCCAGCCCTTGATTAGCAGATCTATGAGTTATCAGGATACAGGGAGTTTGATTTTACCATAGTTTACCTTTATTAGGCATTGGGAAAGAAATAACTTTATATTTTTAAAGCCGAGTCTCTTAAGCCTAAGTACCACATTCCACTTGGGATGTGGATTTAGTTCTGAACAACTCATCTGAAACTGATATTTCTCTCTGCTCCCTGAGGGATTTATTGGCAAAACTAGCCATCTATTAACATTATCTTGGGACTCTGCACAGTGAGAATAGGTTCTATAAATCTTAGTTGTATAAAAGCCCGGAAGCTGTAAGGTTTTACTGGACAGCAAATAGAAAATTCCAATAAGTTCAACCTGTTTATTTTACTTAGAGTGAAAGAACATTCTGAGCGAAGCTTGGCTGGAAACGTCTTTGGAGGCAGCCATTCTGCCCACCTCACCCTAACCAACTATACACCATACTTCGCCTCTGCACAAATACATGTAGTCATTTTGCATGGGTCGTGCTAAATAACAGGAACTTGTATTACTAATTATTGTCTTAATGGCCTTGGTCTTGGATGTGATTAGAACTAATAATAAAAGAAATGAACAAATATATCTATAGTATTACACTCCATAGCAAGAGTCTACAATTTAAATTTGCATTACTCACCAGGATTCATGTTTCTCAACTGTCAGATCAAATTAAGATTATTCAGAGCCCAATTAGCTCTGGTTACCTTTGTTAGTTTTTCCTGACTGGTCGCACTAAAATTGTTGCAGAAAGTCATAGATTTACTTAAGCATAGTTAAACATTTTATTACTAAAAGCAGAAGATGTTTACCTATTCAGAGCTTGACAGTAAGAGGATACATGGTGTCCAGACTTGGCAGATCTGAGGCCCCAAAAACACTCTTTGATTTGTGCCTTTTAAATTTTATTTTTATTGTACTCACTCTTTTCTTTCCACATTGATCATGCATAATTCATTCTGGCTAACCTCATTTGCAACAAATATTTTTTCAGCAGTTACTGTCATATCACCATAGATATTTTGTTATTGTAGGATATTGCATCGCATTTCCAACCAAATCCAGTTCTAGCAAAGAAACCAGACGTTACCACTTAACAAAACTACTGGCTTTATTATTATTCTTAACCAATAAAAATCTGATTACATTTTTTCTGGATATAAGGCTGGTTTCTATACAGTGTTGTAGTTATAGTACAATCTACTTATCCAAGAAGATTTTTTATCTAAGTGTTTCCAGTTTGCTTTTCTGCACAGCTGCAATATCATAATAAGGTTAAAAAGCCACTATCACATTCAAAGGGAAGAGAAAGTTCTATTATATTATAACTTATACAATCTTACACACTTGGGAAGTTTAAAAATGTAGTTATTTAAATTTAAACCTGGAAGAGAACAAAAGTGTTCAGTACCTATTCTTACAAATAAAAGAATAGGTACAGAATTCTTATCTATTCTTAGAGGTGTATTATTCTCTAAGCTATTTGTAATTTATGTAAATAAGAAAACACTTAGAGTAAAACTTATTTCATTTAACTATGACAGTAAAAATTAATTAAAAACACTTAACAGGATCAAAGTTTTCCATCTCTTTTAAAATATTTACAATGAAATTAGTAGAAACCACAATATATTTATATTTACTTTTAAAAAAAGAACACTGAAAAACTTAGTGCTCATTTAAGACATATCTGGCATGCTGCTGTGCTGCACCACATTAACCTTCCCGCTTTCTTGATCATTTGCCTCTTATTCATAGACAAAGAAGGTGTCTGGAGGTGTGTAAGGTAACTTGCAATCCCTGTACAAGGTAAGAAAATAAACTATGGAACCTTGTTGCTGAAAGGCTGCAGGGGCAATACCTCTTATTTGGATCCTATAAAAACTTGATTTAATCTGAAGGTCATCAAGTTAATATTCATAATTTTGAAGGTACATAAACTAGCTGAGTTCTCACATTATGGCCCACTTTCAATTTGGGAAATGGTATTTCTTTCTAAATAATATTAAAGCATCAAAACTCTGCAGTAACTAACTGCTTGCAACAAAAATATTTTTCTTTCAAGGGCTTTATTTATAGTAGAATTATAGAATCATAGAACAGCCCAGGCTGGAAGGGACCTAAAAAGCTCATCTGGTCCAAGCGTTTGTGGGAAAGGGAACCTAAATGAGATTATCTAGCACCCTGCCCAGTTGCATCTTGAAAATCTCCAGTGATGAGGACTCTATCTTATCCTTGGGAATGCTGTTCCAGTGAATAACTGTTCTTGATGTAAAAAATTTATTTCTTATATCAAGAGGAAAGTTCTTCATACCTGCAGCACCTTGAAATGGGAAGAAACAACTAAATGTTTTTACTTGATGAAGGTCCCTAATGATTTATATGAAGAGGTACAGAACCTGAGTTCTTTGAAAGCTCTGCAAGTCATTTCCAGAAAAGTTTTAGGGCAAATACTTCTGTAAGGGCAGTATGCTACTTTTGATCTCAACTCAACCTTATTTTCCATTGCTACCAAAGGGATTGGTACTACTGGATGAAAAATGGTAATCTGAAGACTTATTTTTTAGGCAGTCATCTATTTATAACAATAGCGTTACCCCCTCTACTCTTGAAGAGTAAGAGAAGATAAAGCACCCCTTAGGATGTCATGGTAATCATTGTAGTTACCATCTCCATGGACAGGGCCCTGGAAGATATCTTCATTTCTCATGGGTCTTGGCCTGGGTGAGAATGCCAACCATGTGATTGGAGAAAAAAAATCACTACATTAAATTCTACAAAAAAAAGATTAAGCAGCCAGCCTAGGAAATGGAATGCGAACAATTCATGCAGTGCGATAAGTTTACCATCAGTAAGATGGCTGGTTGGGAAACTTGGAAAACAAGAACCACAAGAAAGCTTCTCAGGATAGTGATAGAACAGTCCAGTACCAATCATACAAAAGTTTAAATCATACAGATACACATGCAACAGAATATAGGGAGGAGGAAGAGTAAAAACTTTTACCATCAGCTTGAAAATGAGGAAGTGTGTTTATGTTTCAAGACAAAAATGAATGCCTTCAAAAAAAGAAGCAGAAGCAATTGCAGGCAGGCTTTGGGACTGCTGCAAGGATTTGTGCAACTATGAAGCAAATGTTGACTTAACATCAATGCGTTAGCAACTGAACAAGAGTGAGAGATGATTTGTTCAACCTTAAAGTCGTCAAATGAGGAGCAGGAAATTACAGCTGTGGAAAATCCCCAACAGGAAAAGCTAAACATTTGCAAAAAAACAAAGGAGATATCACCATTATTATAATTCACAGGCTTCACACATACCAACTGTCAGGGGATTACTTTTTGAAAAGGGACCTTGATGGTATGATCATGTGTCTACCTGATCTGCCAAAGACATTACCTGAGGAGGAAGAAGAAGGTTTTAAAATGACACCATATACAATAGATCACACATTCAACTTGAGAAACTGAACAGAAAATACTCAGAATATGAAATGGAACTGCACTGCAACTTCACAGGCTTCAATAAAGCATTTGATCACGTTTGGCAAGGAATACTATGGGCTGTGATGAAGACACTCAACATTAGCAAAAGAATAGTGACAACCCTTGAAATCCTTTATTACAGTGCAGGGAGTAAAGTCCTTGAAGGCAACACACTGGGTAAGTAGTTCCATATGACAGCTGGTGTAAGAAAGTGATGTCTCCTCTTGCCACATCCCTTCAATTGTTTCCTTGAACATGTTATGTCAAAGGACTCTGAAAACTTTGAAGGAGTGCTATCAGTTAGCTGTAGTAATACAGGTAACCTATCCTTTGAAGATGATGTAGATTTGATAGGAGAAATGGGACCAGGGTGTGCAAATATAATGACAAAGCTGGGCAGCACTGCAATGATGTATGGTATGGAGATCAGCACAAAAAAAGAGCAGTGAAATGACAATGAGGATTACTGACACTGAACAAGAAATAGACATCAAAAGCAAGGAAGTTGAATGAGGGGACTTATTCAAGTATCTCAGTACTACTGCCATGAAAGACGGGAAACCTGAAAGAGAAATCCAAAGAATTGCCCTCATGCTAGCAGTGCTCACAGTCCAAAATACAACGTGGAAAGACAAGAACAACCTTAGTAGATCCAAGAGAAAAAAAAAAAACAAACTTCTTAGAAATATTGTGTTCTCGAGAGTATGACCATTGTGAAATAGGTGAGACTCAAACAGCAGCAACAGAATGAAGAATTCAAGCCTTTGAATTCAGATGTCTCTGCAGAATTCAATGGATACCATATACAGTGTACAGAACTAACAGCTCTATTACAGAGTAGCAGGATCTGCAGTAATTGGATCCCATGAGCCTCTACTAGCAGCAGTGCAAAGAGAGAAGTTGGAAAGGTTCGGCAATGTGACTAAAGCAAAAGGCCCAGCAAAGATAATTTGGCAGTGGAAGAATGATGAGAAAAGAGGAGGAGCTGTTTGTGGACAACCTGGTAAAAAACATCACCAGAAGCTGGACAAGAAAATCTCTAGCAGAACTTCTTCAAGCAGTTAAAACCACCTGAAATGAAAGGAGATTACAGTTATCACCTCACTATGACCCAGACAGCCAGAGTAGAGGCAAGGGATTACTGCAGCACAAAAGTCTGTTATAAAACCCATCAATACAGAATTTCTAGAAAGCCATGTCAACGTTACTATGTTTTATAAATAGATAAGACGTATTTTTTTGTTCTTTACTGCCTTTCTTCTTTCTTGTATTTGTTCAAGTGATATTTAGTCATTTCCAGACCTGCACTCCCTTCCCTAGGTAAAAGAGAAACAAATATTTGCTCAATACACTGTTGGTAGGGAAATAGGACAAAATCTGGCAGCTTGAGAGAGGCAAAGCTGCCATAGCTCCATGCCCCCAGGTCCAGCCAGAGGCCAGGCTGAGCACGTATTCCCTAGGCACACTAGGCACATCCACAAACACGTCTGCACCAATATATACATGTATTCATACCATAGGCTGCACAGACCAACTCAGAGAGAGACGCACAGAACACCCACATGAACACAGACAGCACAGACAGCATTGGCCTCATCCTGCTCTTCTCTCTGACTGAGCAGGATGGAGATCTGCTATTGGGAATATTTATATATGCATATATACAATGTGGATATCCCCCACAACCCAGTCTGCCCAGAAGGTGCGCCTGGAGCCCAGCCTGCCCAGTTGCTGGCAGCTGGAAACACGAACCCCAGAGGCCACAGCCCTGCTCCAGCTGCTGGCACAAATGCCCTCACACACACACACACAGACGTCTGAGACTACCCTGGTCCCCAGTAGCCAGTCTCCACCCCACCTGACCCCCTTGCGGTCTCACTCTCAGAGACCCACTCACTCCCTGGCTCCCAGACCACCTCACTACTCCCCGGCTCACCTGGCTTGATCTTTGCTGGTGCTCACACCCTCATTTGCGCACCCACACTTACTCCAGTGGCTGGCATCATGGACACATGGGGCCCTGCGACCTGAGGTCCCACTTCGGTTGCTGGCATCACCATCCACTGGCTGGGGTCTCTGCAGTTGCTGGCGCCACAGACACAGCCCTCCAACCCATGATCTGGCTGCAATCACACACCCAGACACACACAGGCACATGAGAGTCCCTCATCCAGGAAAAGAGTAGAAAGAAATTTAATAAGAAGACAGAACAGACTGTACTGATCAGGTGCAGGGCATGGCCAAATGGTTCTACCAACCAGCAAACTATTTACACACAGCTATCCCTTCTTACCTTTTATTTTCCCACACTTCTTCCTCCACAAAAAACCTTGATCCCTCCCTTTTCCCACCTGTAATTCCTCCCTTAAATATACCATAGTAAGTTCTGTGCAATCAAGTGTTCTTCCCCTGCACCACATAACATAACCCATGCTCCTTGGCAGTGGGTTCCCTCAGTCCAAATGACGTTGACTCATTGTGATGGGTTTCATGCCTGGACAATGGGGCTGAGGTTGTCCTGCAACAGCCCTGAGGCGGGCCTGGACAGTGTGTCACTTCCTCCGAGACATTAATTTGGGTTCCCACCTGCCATTGTCCTCCTGTCTGGGTTTGTGGAGGCGGGCCTTTGGTGGGCTGATGGCTTCTGTGATGGCCCTGGGAGAAGCCAGGGCAAGGCATTATTTGAGCTCCCACACATGCCTCTGTGCTCCTTTGTGGGGGTATAGATGGTCTTTTATCACATAACCTAATAATCATAATTATCTAACTGTCATGTTACCTTCCCTTCTGCTGAGTAGGGTTAGAGATTGTACTTGTGACTTCTGCCTTTTATTTCAGTTTAATTTTAACTTTTGCTGCAAAACTATCTTCTACAGAAGCATCCAAGAGCAGGTTGTTTCTCAGCCTGTTAGAGACTGACCTGGATTCAGTTTGTGTTTTCTCATGCCTTTTCTTCTGTAGTTGTATATCTAGCCGCAGTCTGTCACTGGTGTATTAATTCTCTCTGTGCTCCTTTTGTATCAGAAGAACATCTATGAGCATTTTTTAGCGATGTCAGTGAAAAAATTTTCATGTAAACAGAATCCAGGAGACACTGGAATTGTGAACGGCCATAACTCAGATTGTTAAACAGAAATGCATCACCTCTGATGTTCCTGAGCTCCTCCAACTTAGCAACACTATCCTCAGGCTACTTTTGAAGCTAAATTTCAGATGGATTCAGTATGCTGTCATGAAAACTCTCGGACAATGATAGCCATTGCTTATATGATCTTTTTTCCTAACTCACTGGATGTATTCAGGTTAAACTGGGTCCTCTAATAATCCCAATACACTTAAAAAAAAAAAAAAAAGAAAAAAGCTCTAATTAGCACATTAGCACAAGGAATATCTATTTGAAATTCATGCTGGATCTCTCTACCTGCTGTGCTTCATTTCAAATTTGAATGCTTTCATCTTTGTACTATGCTGCAGCATTCACACAAAAGTCTTGGAGGAGTCCACCCAACCCCCCTCCTAATTTTACTTTAAAATCATTAGTCCCTGTAAGGGCCTATCTGACATGTGAATCACACAAAATATATTGTGGGTTTTTTTTTTTCTTAATTCTTTGGTGAACAGCTGCTGATTCCTAATGAACAAAGAGGAAATGAAGGTTAACTAATTCTCAACCAAAGGTTATGGTGATCCACCTAAATGTGGAATATCATTAAGCAGGAAAGAATGAAAGAAATCAGAGTAATTTATTTGATTTGGGCCTTATGCCTTTCTTTGAATCTGGAAAAATAAAGTGAAAATAAGATATGTCATGGACATTCTGTGTTATTTATATGTAATAATAAAGAACAGATTTGCATTATTTTCCCCATAAAAGTGGAGTATTTGATGCATGTGAAGGTTTTGTTAAAACTGAAGATTATGATCCAAGTCAGGCTTTGACCTTGCAATCTTTACTTATGTTAATGGTCCTTCAGCTTCAACAAAAAGTCAACGCGACTATTCTTATCAGTAAATATTACTGCTGCGTATAAGTATGGTACATCTTGTGGTATTTCTGCTTGGATTGGATGAGGAGATAAAATTCTAATTACTGAAGAATCCACATGGTGTCTTCCTGCCCTCCCAGTTCAAAAAAACCTAAGTAAGTGGATCAGAAATCTAAAAGACTTGGTTAGTGTAAAGGGGAAGTAAGAAATCAATGACAAGTTGTACTAGAGATGCAAGACATAAAGGAAAGGTTGGGTTGAAGATGGGACCCCAGCAGAGCAGTGGGAGACAAGAGCAATAATATAGCTCATGGCAAAATGTGAAACTTGGTTCAGAGCTAAAGCACAACTATTCAAAAATACAGACAAAATGTTTTCCCACCCTTACTGAGTAACTGAAAAAAAAAAAAAAATCTACATCCTTTTAGAAACATTTTAATTGTATGTATCCACCAACAGAAAACTCCCTAGTGGAACAAATACATTGCATTCATTTCCAAAACAATGGAACCAGTGCACAACCAGCCAAGTGCATAACGAGTATCGCTGTTTCCACAGCTCTGTTTTCATCTGCTTGTGTGTGGTACTCCTGTAATAGTTTCTTGTTTTCTTTGTGCGACTTCTCTGAACTCTATAAAAAATGTCTACAGGCTTTTCCTCTATGCTGTTTTTTGCACCTACTTTTAATTTGTGTAATACAGATGCAGAAGCAGCAAAATGATCATTCATGAATAAAGAGTTCTAAGCATATGATGCAGAAATTGCTTTAAAAAAATATTTTCAGATGTACTGAATAAAGCATCCTATATTTTGGTTTGGTTTAATGTGCTGTCAGTGGTTTATTAAACCACCACAAACAAGAGTAATATTTTCAGTATCAACAAGCACTGGGAATTCTTGCAGTGGCTCAGCACAAAGGTTTTCAGCACTTTGTGCTGAAATGGCTATGGGAGAATTTGAAATGTTCAATGACCTGCAAGCTCCAATTTTACCTGCATACTTTGCTGTTGTAGCATTATTTAGATAGTGTATGGAGTAAAGCATATAAAAGTCTAGTTGTTTAACTGTCTGTGCAAGCTTTTTATTTCCTCTATGACATTTCTTTATCTTCCCCAAAGTTGCTCTTTGGTCTTCCATTTAAATATGCTTCTTATTATTTTAAGCAAATCTAAGGTTAGCTAGAAGCACTCGTGGCATAGACTTGCTGGTAATATGCAATTTCTAAAAGCCTAGTGTCCCTCAGCTTCCTCTAAATTTGAACTACCTTTAAAAATAATGGTCCTAAACTCCCTTTTTATAAATATTCCATTGGCTTAATGGATTTCTGCTGTCTGGCATCATCTGAAGAGATGACAAAGATTTCTGGCTGTGAATAATGCTTTCTGAGTAGAGCCAGTTCTGTATTCTCTGCCTAAAGTCTGACAGACAGACAGACAGAAGCAGTAGTTCTTAAAGTAAGCTCACATAATTGCAAGAGATGAAATTACTGGGAATTAGCCAGATACTGATCTGAAATAAGAGACCGATCTGAAGCAGGAGATCATTCAGTCTTCTAACTCTGTCCACTTGAGTTACGGAAGAAAAGTTTAGTTCACCCTGACTACCCTAATAAATTCTACCAGGCATTAGCAATGAGAGCACTTGTAGTCAGCTGCTGTGGGTTGGGTTGATTTACTACATTGCAAAATCATGACAATTTATAAGTCTGTGCTCGTATTCAGAGACAAGAGAAACTGGGTCCTTTCCATATTGACAATGCGCTCATGCTGAAATTTAATACTGAAAGTTTAAACTTTATGTTGCTTTACTAATTTAAAATTTGTTGCTCTGGCAGGAACACACAGGTAATATGTTTACCCATTGTGAATATATAACATGAAGTTAGAAGTGTCAAAGGATCAATTAAGCTTGCAGAATACAACATGTGGGCTGTGAATTTCTTTCTTTTCTAATCAATGTTTTATAAATACTGAAAGCCTGCATAAAAATTTTCCAAATTTCTAACAGGGCTTTTTTGGTATATGATGGAAGACTCATTTGTAGAGAACTGACCTGAAGTATTTTAAAGCTGAAACAATGAATTCTTTAAGTGTGATCTGAGAGAGAAAGAGAAAGGGGGAGAACACTTTCCACTCATACTTCTGTCTTCCATGGTATTCAAAGTTCCCATGATTCTCCCTGTGTTTGTGATCTTCTCCCAGAAATTTGTGATCTGGGAATGTGTTGGAAGAGGCCTTTCCTTCACTTCACATAAAAGCCATCGCAGACCCAAAACTTTTTCTTTCTTGCTCCAGTGAGAATGTTTTTTTCACAACACTAGAATGATTTTGGGGAAGCACTAGAGGCAGAAAAGGTGCAAACTTGTGTTTTACATGACTTGCATTTGCTCATGGCAGACAGAATCGCACCAAAACTTTTACGAGTTCCTGAATATGTTTTCTCCTACTGGAGCTCTGCCTATGGTACACCATCCTCAGAGCTTAACTGTACGATATAGTCCCAATGGCACTCTGTAAGTGAAAATACACTTTCTGAATGTTTCAGTGACCTTGATTGCACCAGGCAGGTGGGCCCATTTCAGAAAAGCCAAAGCAGCAGCTCTATAAAAGGTCTGAGTTGCCCATTCCAAGTCTGTGATTTAAGTAGTTTTAATTAATCTCTACTCCATAACACTGCTGCTTACTTCTCAGCTCTGCTTACTAATTTTTCACCTGCAGCTGCCAACATTTTAGCTCGGTAAAGGCTAGCCACTGATACCTAAGACGATAACAAAATAAAATTATTTTTCCCATGTAAGGTGAAAATAACCACTAATGAAAAAAATTGTGATTTCTGCTCCCCCCTCCTCAGCTCCCCCAGATATTTAACTGGTGAAAATGTTGGAGAAGGTTTAAGTGATAGTCTGCTGGGCATTTTACTCCCAGGCCATCACTGCATTTATTGCATGTAAACGATGCTCACGTTGCTCATGCCTGTTCCATATTGTTTAAAACTGATCTCATCATTTCCTCAGCTTTCTATCCCCCCAGTGTGCCTGGAGTTCTGATTAGTAATTTACCACAGAGTTCTATAACAGTGAATACTCTACTGCTGCTGTTAATTAAATCTGTGTGGGTAACTATTCACTCACAAGAGACAATCATTGCAGCAAGATATTGTCAGGCCTGAGGCTTTGCACTAATAGAATCTCTACATATCCCAAAGGTGATATGTTCCGTATCTGGAGAGGAAGCAGTGAGCCAGATCTTCTAACATATCCAGCCAGTGATTCGGTGAATGAATGCTAAGGGGACAAGCTTCAAAAGACAACGTTCCTAAGACTGAAAGATGGGCAGAATAAGAGCAAAACAATATGGATATTTTATCATTCTTGATACAATGTGATCTCATAACCTGAGATTTAGTCCATGTTTCTTTTAACTTTAATTTGGGACACATGACTGACATGGAGTGCTTTGAGTTGTTAAAATTAATCATTTAGGGGGATGTCATACACAGTGAATGGTATTGTTATATTAGGAGCATAGATGAGCTGAGGAGACACATGGTAAAAGTGGTTTATAGTACAATACTGAAGAATTACATAAAGGAGCTTTAAAGAAACTACTGACAATTTGCCATCAGTTAGTTTCAGTAGTGACCCATAAAACATTCCCCTGCCAGATAATGATAGCTTTTGCCATATTCAAGGTATTTTCTAACATGTGTCAGGAGGTTATGCACGTCACAGGAAAAATGAAAAATTTTAAAGGTTACCATTGTCTTCATTAGCCCCATCACATTAACAAAGGGACAGTTGCCTCCAGCAGGCAATTGCTACATCATGAACCCTGCACATGAATTGCTTCATGAATCTGCAACAAAATTCAGTCTATTGTTAGGAGGGAATGCTTTTTGTCATAAATTAGCATTAACTGGATGTTGTGGTTGAACCCCAGTAGGCTGATAGGACCACACAGCCGCTCACTTGCTCCCCACCGTTGGGACTGCCGAGTGAATCAGAAAAGTAAAAGTGAGAAAACTCGTGGGTTGACATAAAGACAGTTTAACAACTAAAGCAAAAGCAAAAGCACACAAGCAAAGCAAAACAAGGAATTCGTTCACTCTTCCCATTGCCAGGCAGGTGTTCAGCCATCCCCAGGAAAGCAGGGCTCCATCACGTATAACAGTTACATGGGAAGACAAATGCCATCAGTCTGAACATCCCCCCCTTCCTTCTTCTTCCCCCAGCTTTATATGCTGACCATGATGTCAAACAGTCTGGAATATCCCTTTGGTCAGTTGGGGTCAGCTGTGCTGGCTGTGTCCCCTCCCAACTTCTTGTGCACCCCCAGCCCACTCGCTGGCAGGGTGATGTGAGAGGCAGAAAAAGCCTTGACTGCTTAGCAACAACTGAAAGCACCAGTGTGCTATCAAAAGTATTTTGCATTCCAAACCCAAAACATAGCACTATATCAGCTGCTAAAGTTAACTCATTCCAACTGAAAACATAACACTGGATTACACAAATGGCTTAGGTACTATACAAAGCATAGCTTTTCTTCTTAGTAAAAGTTATAAAAACTGTATATTATCTTCCAGCCTACAAAGTGAGTGATTAAAAATTATCTTTCTTCATACAGATGTAATTATTTGTGCACATGGAGATTTATAATAACTGATGAAACAAGAATTATTATAAAGGATGAAGGATGAAGGGAACGGATTATAAATACCTGGTTAGTAGGCAATGAAAATGGTTGTCTCAAACTTTGGAAGATGTAATGAGGTTAAACTATGGTTTTGCTAGTATACATAATGCCAGTACACACAATGATTTATCTGTTTATAGAACCATTTTTACTATTTATACAAACATCACTGTATCCCTAGTTAATAGTCTATTTGCCTTGTGTAATAAATAAAGATGAACAGGACGAGAACAGAACAGGATGAGAACAGATTTGTTGCATATACATAAAAAGGTCTATATATACATAATAAATAGTAATGTATATATCTATAATTAATAATACATATCTTATATAAAACATACCTGATAAATAGTTTTAAATTTCAAAAGAAGAGGACAACTAGATTAGTAGGCATTATTACAAAATCTGGAGACCTGAAGTTTTTTGGAAGCGGGTGATAGTCTGGATTTGTGGTACCACACGTCAACCATTTAAACCTTGGATGTCTAATCCAAACTGGTCACCTAAGCCACATCAGTAACCACTGCAGTAATGAACTCTAGAAGAAGATTTGTCACACCTATCATAGACATTTACTTTAGGGTAGTGCTTATGGCTCTTTCTACACCTGTCTATTTTTGCAGTGGTCAGCAGAGCCACTCGAACACCACTCTGTTCATGATAAAATAATACGAGCAATTGGCATGATTCCTCTTCTAAGCTCTTGACAGTTTCAGAATTTGCTTCTGTTCAGGGACTGGAAGAGCTTCGACAGGTTAAGGTTTTGATCACTGGAGGGAACCAGACATGATTCACTGAGGTACTTTGATGTCAGTGGGTACAGCTCGAAGTGCCTTTGTGGCAAATAAAAATTGCCAAGGGGAAGTTGCTGTTGATATGAAGCAAATAAAACAAAGAAGAAAAGGGTAGCTTTGATGATTTAATAATTTAGGTTTAGTATCAGGATCTTGTAAAATTGTTGCAGGTGCTGGGATGGGGACTGCGTGGGCTTCTGAGAGTTGATAAGGAGTGGAGCTCAGCATTTTCTATCATGTCTATTTTTAATGCATGAACATTTCAGAAGCACATTGTGAAGAAACTCTGTTAGACACAGACTCTGCAGGAGATTTGGTCACAGTCATTGTTCTTCTTTCATGTGACTTGTGTGGATTCTGCTTCTCTGTCACACAAAAGCCAACAAGCATTGTAATAATGGTGTTAAATGCCACTTGAAAAAGACTGTGAATATATATTTAAGGATCACTTCATGATACACATGCCAGAGAGAATATTTCCTGACATCACCCTGTAGTAATGATTTTCTGTGACTTATAATACATATTAAATACTGCATACAAATATTGTATCCAGATACAAAATGAGACAGCAGACAATTTAAAAACATCCAGAAATGAGTAGAAACTGGACTGGAGGTTGTTTTTTTTTTTCCTAAGTAGTAATTAATAACTAAAAATGAGGCCATGGTTACTTACTTCCACTGTCGTTCTACAAAGTGCTCTTGTCTTTAACACATTGAGAAAATTAGTAGCTGGTTAAAATGAAAATTTCACAAAGAAAATATTTATTTTAAAATTATTTTAAGATGTGCTCTCTGTAAATTTTTATTTGGTAGGATGAGCACCTAGAATCACTTCTAGTGGAACACACTGGGAACGCGCGAAACTCAGACTCTGTGGTGTGTGTGAATGCTACTGAGAATGATGCAAGGAGAGATTTCTAAGATGCAGGAGAAATTTAGTGATAAATTACAACTGGAAATGACTCTGAGAATTTTGTTTACCCAATGCCTGTGCTTATACATAAACTGGAAAAATTAATCTTTCAAGTTTGATGAGTCACATTACTTTTCTTTAAGAGGCTTTTGAGTTCCTGTCATCTGCAAAGCCTTCAGAGGTCATGCATTTCCAGTATTGTTGAGCTGTGACCTCCATCTCCTGGAAACAGAACACAGTCCCTGTATTTGTTTCATAAATCATAGCTGTGAGCCAGTTGTTCTCCTCCAGCACACTGTGTTTCAACATGGAACTTCTTAACTAAAGCAAAACTTCTCCCCCGCTCCTCACCGTTATACAGGAGACAAAACTAAGACATTCCCCTCACCTTTAAAAAAAAAAAAAAAAAAGAAAAAAAAAGATTAATAGCTGCATGCTTTGCTTCCTTTTTTTGCCATCTCTGCCTACCGCTTTAGGAAGCTTCTGAGCTTTTCTTTCTGAATTCAGATTCATTTCTTTACCGTGCTTAGCGCTCCATTGGACTGTCACAATGAGCACAAGGGGAAAAAACCATGACAGTGAAATTGTTAATAAATGCTTTGTGAAATAGTTGTGTTTTGTGGAAGATGGGCAAAGTAAAAGGAGCTATCGCTTGATGGCAACAATTTAAAGTAGTTCACAAAACCAAAAGTCAATTATAAAACTCTGCATTTAAATTCATGAAGATATTTCTTCAAGACAAATAGAGAAATCCCAATGAGAAATCAGTCATTTTTAGGTGCTATCAGTTGCTTCCAGCATAATGATCTCCACTTGCTTTGTGTGTATATTATGATGTACAAACAAGAAAAAATGAGGTTTTTTTTCAGTCTATTTGTCATTGACAAGAAAGAATTGTTAATGATTATTTTTCTATGACTCTGATTGACAAAGCAGGGTGACAAACTGAGCAATGAGTGGAGGATGAAGAAGAGGAACAGTACCACTTTGCATTTTAGCCAAGAGGTTGAGTCAGCAAATCACATGTATGTATAACAGCTTGTTGTTTTTGCTGCCATCCGTTCCTGCTGTTCCACCTCGGAATCTTATGACTCCTATGTTTCAAAAGATATTCAAGGATTAATGGTGGAACATGTTTAATAATGAGAGACTCAGAATTTCAGTAAGATTGTGAAAAGTAATGAATATGCCAAGCTCTCTATTCCGTCAACAGTGACAATTGCCATACCTAGAGTTCAGTTTCATCATTCCTTAGCAATGTGAACTCTTTGTTTACCTTAAACAGTAGAGATTCTTCCAGATATTGAAGTACAGCCTCTCTGATTTGTCTGTAAAAACATAACTTTTGAGCGTTAAGTTTCATTTTGATTATTGTTCAGAATCTGCTTCTAGTATTGCATTTTGTTTTATGAAGAATTACTTAATTATGTCCTATTCTTGAAGCCTTTACTCAATTGAACCTCATATGAGCACTTGATGATCAGTAGTACATCAATGAGTTTATAAATTTCTGAGTCATTGGAATTATCATGCTGGATCACAAACAGCTTCCTTGTAGAAGATCCTCTAATCTAGAAAGGCTGATTCAAATCCTTCAGTGAAAGGTACGAAGAAACTGGAAGTAAGTGGACATGGAATAACATGCCCTCTAAACAGTTTTCTACAGGCTTTGTTGTACTCAGAAACCCCCAAACTTTTCTTCTTTACAAAATGACTATTTTTTTTCTCTTAATACCATTACAGTTACTCTGGGTAATCTTGTCCTCTTTAAAGAAGACACTGCTAAATACTGTACAAACTTAATTTGTTTGGACATCACTACTAGCAGCAAGGAACAGCTTTCATATTGTCTTCAAGAATGTTTTTCTTTCCTGTGTCATATCTGATTTGCTTAGGTAAGTGGTTAGGTAGATCCATAGAATTAATCTCATGCAATAACATCAAAATATTTCCGATATAATTCCAGGCATTTTCTCTGTGATCTGACAAGCAGTGAGATAAAAGCCCCACTACTATGCTTTCTGCTGGTTTTGATTTGAGAACAAGAAAGACTATGGAATTTCAATGAGACGAGAGTAAACCCATTAATACTGCAGGATCTTGCTTTTGGTGCATTCATGTTAAACTTCAGTCAGGTGATTGCGGTGCGTAATTTAGGACAGTGTCTACCCACAGCTTTTGTGAAAGTTACTGGAGAGAAAGGGGGAGAGGGATACCTCCAAAGAGTAGTCCAGATCTTGGATGGTCTGAGCTGCTCTCCAGAAGGGTCTACTTTTTTTTACTGATTACCTAGGCAGAAAGCCAAGGCAACAACAGTCCTGATCTTCCAGTTGGAAGAGTAAGGGTCCAAAGAGAAGCTACCTAATAACAGCTTCTGCAGTAGTTTGGCAAAGTCTTCTACATTCCCTGGTTCAGCACACATTAATAATCTACATGATGTGTCAAAATTTTAGTTCTGTTTCTATCTATCTATGTGACTAAGTGCTGGTTTTAAGCTAATGACAAATTTTAAAAAGGGGGCAGGAATGGAACATGAATATCTCTTCTACATTGTCTAGTTATCCCTAATTAAAAACTGTACGGAGATACATTCAACACACTGACTCAAGCAGGCAGAGCACTGAAAGAAGCCAGGAAAAAGAGGAATACCTGGAGATACAAATCAGAATGAAAATGAACACATTTTTGGCCTGTGATACCTGGCATTCCAAAAAAAAAGAATGTTTCTAAATGAGTTTGAAAGGGAAACATGGACACTAACAAAATGAAGGGATACTTGTATGTAGTTGGTGGGAAGTGGAACTGAACAGTGGTGCATGACAAATGTTAACAAGCATGAAAGACTCCTGGACTCAGGTTGAAAAGCATATAGCTCAGCTTGATTTTTTTCTGATTGTCCCGCTGTCTGATTGTCCACAGTAAAACAAAACATTCAGAAAAGTTGATAAAAGCCCTAACATACTGCCAAAAAGTTTTCCAGCTTTAAAATAACATTATCTGGGAGGCAAAGTGAAACACGGAAAATTAGGAAATGCCTGAATACAGATTGTCAATGTAATCTAAACTGTGTCTCAATGTCCCTTTGTCTTATGATAGTTCTTAATTGCATGATGACACATGCCCTGATGTAGCCTACCTAAATTAGACACTTACTGAAATACCTAAAATTCAAGTGTAGTTATTCAACATTTTGCTGATAGCCTGTCAGGAGGCAGGTAACTTTCACATCTGATTCTGCCACTGCAGGAGCTGAATGGTCCCTGGGGTGGCCTGTTTCATCCCACTGACCTCAGAAAAAGTGGAAAGTGGAGGCACTTCAATTAAGTGCCTAGAGCACGATGAGGTGAATAATGGCAGGAACAGGACTGATCCGGTTCAGAGAAGCATCTGTCAGAATGAATGGTGCAGATTTAATGAGCAACTAATCAATATTTGGTATTCTCACTGCTGGTAAGTGAGTGAGCACATGCCATCTTTGCTGAACACATCTAATTTTGCTATCCATGTAGAATAATTAATTTCCTCATTAGTATTTCCATGGTGCTCCTCAATGAAGTATCTCAATTACTCATAAAAATTAATTGGTGCATCTTCTTAACATCCTGTGCAAGATGACTCAAGGAGGCAAAGACTCTCAGGATATGTGATGCTCAGCTTTGTAACATCTAAGAGTTATCTACCGTGTCCACAGCGAAGTTGGTATGGCTGAATTACACCCACAGGTTGATTTACATTCAGTGGAAGACAATGAGTGTCCTCGATTGGAGCTTGCATCTGCCAGGACACTGAGGGCCAAGTTGGTCCACTAGAAAGTACAAAGACATGGATTGGTATGTCTGAAATTGTCTGGGGTGGCTGCCTTGGGGATTCAGCAAGACTTCTTTGTGAAACGTCTTTTGAGTTTACACACATAGTCCATTCTCTCAGCCAGGTATTTAGCATGTTCACCTCAAGATCTAATCCATTCTACACCTAGAGTTGGGAAACAAGAGCGTCATCATCTCAGATTACCATATAGGTTACTTTTTAAGAGATTACACATGGGAATGCCTGGCAGCGCTCTAAGGAATCCTAAATATCAGACTTATAGACCAAGAAGAAGGGATATTAGAAGGAATACATATCAGAAAATCAGCATAGTTAAGCCCAGGGACATGTGCTTTTTGAATCTCAAAGGGGTCTAATTAGGCCTTTTGGCTCCTGCCTTTGCTGAGATGAATCTCTTGCAGGACCTTTCCTTGAAGCCTTCTGTGCCTGTGGTTATCTCAGGTACCTAAGCAAGGTAGGCAGGGTTGTCCTGCATTGCTCCTAAATTGTGCCTACGAGGCATTGGGGACTCCTTCTAATGCATGAGGTTAAAGTTACGAATTTTCACTACCTGCTATTACCTGAAGAGTAAGAGCATTCACGTGTGAAGCTATTCTGGGGCATCTGGCATGCTGCAATCAGCTGTTCTGTGGTCAGTTTTTCACTTGTCCCTTCCCTTCTGTTCATGGCACAAATAAGGCAGCAATCTTCTGGACAAAAGTTTTCTTTATTACAAAGTGTTTTTTCATCCCCTTGGGAGAATTATTTGCTTAGACAGGAAGTGTCTGTGCTCACACAGTTCTGCCTCACTCCCATGCAAAATTTCTCTGTTGCAACATTTTCACTTACCTACAAATATTTTCCCACCATTTAACAGATCCTGACAAGACATGTCTCCCAGAACACACACACACACCCCCACACCCACACCCTGCATACTGGTTCTTAGTTTCAGTTTTTTCACCTGCTCGGTCTTTCCTCCCCATTCAGTATCACATTTGACTTTATCTTTCCCACCTGACCATTTCTGGTGTTTCCTCCTGCACTTGCTGGTACTAAAGCTCTTCCCCATATTGAAGACCATGAATATTCTTGTACTGCTTCTTCCTATTAGTACTTTCTATTTCCAATTTCCTTTGGACTGCAAAAAGAAAAAAAAATGACACCGAATCCGTGTGTGATAATGATGGCTAGTACCATCACTGGAAGCAATGGCCTAATTATCGTAACTATTAAAATGAAAAGTTTTATCCTATGCACATCCAAATTGAATAATATTTATACTTCAGTGGTGTAATAAAGCAGGGAAGAAACAGAGCTAAATATTCTCAGAGCAGACCATCATATTTATCTGGTATGATCAGGGTTGCAAAAAGAGGATATAGAATTTGTGACATAGAGAACACCAAGGAAATTGCCTTCAGGGTTCAGTAAGTGGGATTATCACCTTAATCCTTTTGAGATAGATATCCTGAGTTCAATGTCATTAGCTATATTGTGTAGGTCTTTGGGAAAAAAAGAAAACCTGTAAGATTGAGAGTTTGGTTAACATGAAAGGCTGCTTACATCTGACCTATATAGCCATAAACTGCAAAGTGCATCATAAAGCACTTCACCTCAGCTCTTACTGCTGGAAAATCCCTAGCTGCGGTTAGTAGACATCCTCTTCAAAAGGTGGTTATTGAGTATGTTTGGGCCATGTAGAAGGAATTGTAACATAAACAGTACTAATATACATTGGGAAGAACAGAGAGAGACATGCGAACCGTTATTAACCTGTGTACTCTGATGATAGCTAAAAGTAAAGTGTTGTAACCTCTCACTTCCCACCAGTTCAATCATACTATTCAGACTTGCATGTGAATCTGGCCAAATGCTACACCACTTGAGCATAATCAATAGGAGATGTGGCCATTTACTTTCTCCTGAGACTTTCTCAGGGTGTGAAGTTGCTTCTGAAAGTAAATGCTTCACAACTTTAAAAGTGTAGATAATACAAAATTGATCGTTCCTTGGCTACTACTATGACTACCTTTTTGAATAAACCACTTAGAACTTTCTTTTTAATATGAAGATTGCAATGGATTTTTTTTTTAGTTATAAAATTTTGTTATATGTAGCCAGACAAAAAAAACCTGACAATTTAGTGTCCGTACTAAAAAAAAAATGTGGTTGCTGCTCTAACTACAGTTCCAAGTTAATTATTTCAGATAGTTGTGATATTTGTTAAAGAAAAAATATCTAAACACACTATTATGAGTTAATTATAATGTTTGAATTAACTGTTTAACTGTTGCAGATAATAATTTTTTTTCTGACATTTCAGAATGTCCTACATTAAACTTTCAAGGGAGTTTTCAACAGGTTTTTGGTATACCTAGGAATCATTTATGGAAACATCATACATATATATGTCCATGCACAAACACAGGGTCTTTATATTAACAGAATTTTAATCAGAGGACTCTAGTACTCTGCACATGGTGAGTTGAAAGTGGAATGCTTTGTTGTGTTTGGTCTTTCATTGCATAATACCACTCTATAACAGCCCAAGAGAGAGTTAATCTGAAAGAGCTAACAATTTCATGTGTGTAAACTGTTAATACTTGTCTGATAGTGTTTCATTCCAGAAAATATTGCTATGCTACATTATTACAGGAATTACTAAATGCCATTTGCCTAGTCTTGCCATTATCAAGTTAATATATTATTTTACGATTATTTTCATTATTCAGGAGCTCTATAATTAATGCAGTGCTATTATGCAAATGATGTGTTTAATGAACAACGTCAGTATTCAGTGCATAGACTCTTAATGATTTTCATGGTGTGTCCATAATTGTTTAATACCAAAACAATACTGGAGAGGAAAATGCCCAGTAAACCTTCTTTTTCGGGCATTCTGGTTCTCAGCTTTTTTGAAAAGAAATTGAGGTTGCACTTAAAAATGTTTTCACAGCAATTCAGAGCTCTAGCTTTTACCTGAGAAGTCCCTAAACCTCTCTTGCATTTTGAGTGATTTAAAGACTTTTGACTGTAAAGATTCAATCGATGGTTCTCTCAACAGCTTAAGATTCTGACACTTAGATAGGTTCATCCTGAAGCCAGAGATAAGACAATCAGCCAATTTGGAGTTAACAGCTCCTGACTGGCTTAGAAAAGGACAGTGAATTCTTTCCTTTATGCCCAGATGCCTGGCAGGTCTGTTCACAGGCAGAGAAAGAACTGGACCACAGTGAGGCAGAAGTGCATAACTGTCACCTTTTCAAAGAGGAAAATGAAAGTGATATGTACTATCCTAAAGGAATGTCAAGTTGGGCTTGGACTGGTGTGCCCCTCCTTCCTCATCTAATGTGGGAAAGCATTCACACTTCCTGTGTGTGATATATGTAGTCAGAGCAGCATGGACTCAGAGTTTTCAATGTTTTATAAAGCATGCTCACTGCAATTTCAAAAAAAACAACCACAAGCACTACCCTTTACTAAAGCTCCTTTTTCTCTATTCCTGTTCAGTAACCACATTTTCTGCACTACTAATTTACAAATTTTTTTTCTTAACAACTGTTTTTTTTGACAAAAATTTTCTGTATTGTTCAAGAATTTATTCTCCATTTAATTTATGTCTCTGAGTTTCTTCTCTCTCCTTACCCCCCTTTTATAGCGTTCTTTCCCTTTACTTCTCCCTCCCTCCTGTCCTACATTACTCTTTCCCATCTAGGTACTTCTCACTTTCTTCAGTACTTTATCATCTAATATAATGTAATGGAATGTAATCTAATCTAATCTATTTTGCTCCCTAAGCATTTTTCTTGCTATTACTACCTACTGTCACCTCTCTTCCATCTCCTTGGATGGGACCAGAGCATGAATTCTGTCATTCTTTAAATATAGGGGCTGAGAATCTCAGCCGGTGAGAATATGTGGATGCTGGTCTCCAAAGAGAGTTAGCTGACAGCTTTGAGTATGCAATGACTAAAATGAGCTTTTTGAAAGTATTTGCTGGCATGGTGTTAAGAAAATAGCTGAAAGGAAGAGGTGTATATATATAAAAATTTCCTGGATGTGTTTTTTATGGTAAAATGTGTCCTTTCTAGGTTAAATATGATGTAGGAAAAATGGTAAGAAATACACACACAAGAGTAGTGTATATCTTGAAGGAACATCTTAAAACCAATTTCAATTTAAAAAAGAAGTGTGCCTATGTGTGTGCATACATATCAATATAAAAATACTAGAGAAACTTCATTGTTAACAAAAGCCTCCGGGAGATATTTAATGAGATTTTCTTTTTCAAATAATTTTTCAAATTACTTCCTAACTTCTTTGAGGGCTGGTTTGCTAAGAAGTTATGTCTGAGAACATAAAATAAAAAATGAATATTACAATTTCAGTTAAAGCGATAATACAATAATTCTCTTTCAAGACAGAAAATGTGCAGAACCAGCAGCGCTCCAAAGTGTGCCCAAGTAGAAGCACATTGAGAAGACATTAGCAGTATGGAGTCCAGAGCTCCATGCCAAGCATGGGGGGCTCAGGGTTTGTGCTCAGGTGGGCTCAACTCTGCTCAGACAGCAAAGGGCACATGATTAATTCTGAGAGCATAAAAAGGAAATTGTTCTGAGATTTAAAGTAAAATCCAAAAAAGGGTGATGGAAAATGACAGCTAAATCAATAGCTCTTCAAAACAGCTTCTCACTGATTCTAACAAACAGGGTTTTTTTAGGTGAGGATACGTAAACACACATGCTATTCCAAATTCCTATGGAGTAGGAATTTTGTTTCTTTCAGGTTGAATAACATTTTTTCATTACAAGCGTCACAGATGTCAAACAGTCAGTGGCCTGAAGATTGGTTGCTGTCTTACCTGTATTTATTTTAAATTTTCATGGAAATTTAAGCTACAGAATGCCTTCAGGTACAAGGCACATATTTAAAACACCTTTACATGAGAAATGAGTCAATTACTCAAAAACAGTGCATAATAGAATTGTGAATAAACATGATTCTTGACACATGTAGGGTTGTGTTGTATTTCTCGCAAAAGAATAGTGTTGCTTTAGAATGGAGATGGCAGCACAAAGAAAATGCAAGTCAAAGACCTGACATCGCATCCTACCCTACCCTACCCTACCCTACCCTACCCTACCCTCCCCTCCCCTATCCTATCCTATCCTATCCTATCCTATCCTATCCTATCCTATGTAGGTTTATAAACTTATGTCTTAATTTCAAAGTGCCTGAACACCTTCCAGAGAAGTATTCATAACTATGACTATGCATCTGCCACATACAGTTTGTTGTCCTCTCCTTTTCCAGGGGAACAGCACAGGTGTAACAGTGGAAAGTAAGGATTCTTACTTTCTTAGAGTTTTATCTTTCCTTCCTTCATTCTTTTTTAAAAATATACATCTTGTGATGTATTTGTTAGAGAGGGCAAGGTGAAAGAAATACACTCTGCACTGAAGGCAGCAGCAGATGAGAATTTTGATGGCACATTTTTCTGGAGGTTGTGGGTAGAGGGTAGGGAGAGCAGGGACAGCATTTTTGGATCAGCCCCTAAGAAATGCATGTCACATGCGTGGTTGAATTTTACTGCTGCAGTATAAAGTGCTGTTATACTGGAAGACTAGAGCTGTCACTGATGCTTTTCGTTTCTGAGCTGTAGATTTTTGTTCTCCCGCTATCCTGGACATAGGCCATAAAATACGCTGTAGGGCCAAGACCTTGAACTTGATTATGTATTTTGTGGAATGGACACCAAACTTATTCTCATGAGGGACCAGATATGACAAACTGGTATTTTGTGCATACTAATTTTGGCAAAAGTTATTAAAACAGATACAGCTACTGTAAAGGTATTGGTATTTCTGTGTGGACTTTATTTACACACTCTGCTGCTGCTTCTGCACAGAAAGCAGTATAAAGGCAGATCAGTGGGGGAGACCTGATGTGGAAGGTAAGGCTGTTTCATCCAGATGCTCTGCTGTATGAATACGGTTACACTGCCACAGTGCCAGAACTGGGGTGTCTGCTGAATGATGTGCTCTACCATGTGGATTTATCAGTTTCAGGGTGTGCTGTCTGTCCACAAACTCTGCTGCAAAGATCCACTGGATATGTGATCCATATCCTTCTTTCATAGGAAACCACTGGAAAACGAGCTTGATGTGTTCATGATAGCTTCTGTTGCTAGGAGATACATGACTGCATTTGGCGCTGCTTGGAATTTCTTAGGCATTGAAGATATCGCATCAGGGTACGTCAGTAACCATTGTCCAGCTGACAATTGCAGAAAGCACTAATAGCTGGGATCAGGATTTTGCCTGCAATGTGGGATAAAGCCTATGACTCAGTAGCTGAGGAAAGAAAGTTCGTAACTCTTCAAAGCCTACTTTCTGACACCAGTGCGTAATGCCAAAAACACTCCAGGAGTGTGGTCTGAACTGATGACAAGAAACATCCCTAGTTAATTGATCTTTCGAAAGAGTGTTGTTAGGTGGTCTTGTTCGAGCATCAGATGATCTTGCTGTTAGTACTATGTTTGTTTGCAGTGAAGGACTGATTCAAACATGCACCATTTTCAAATTAGTGGCACTTGGTTCCAAGACATTTAATCGATTCTCCTACTTCATCACTGTTTGAATGTTGATGATGAAGCATATTGAAAATACGATTAATTAACGTGGGAATTCTCAGTGACAGGGAAGAGAGGGAAAGGTAGGGGTGGAGTTTCTTATCAGGTGTTTCCCTGGAGGAGGGATTCAAAGCCCTCGACATTTTCATATCAACGATTAGACACAGTCCCAGCCTGAACAGGGAGGCTGTACAATCACTAGGATCAAATGACTTCACAGAACTGACAAGTGCTTTCAGATGTCTGTACTCAGAGGTAGGGTGGTGACAGCACAGCATGAAGGTAATGCTGGGCTGTGAATCCTGGTTTCACAGACACATACTTCTCAGGGTTGTAAGCAAACATTTAAGTCTGGCAGAGACACTTCATTTTCCTTATACCCTTCTCTCTTTAATGCCTCGTCTAGCCAGCCACTCCATATGCAAGGAACTGTGAGCAAGACACCTCTCTAACTGTTAACTGTACAGAGACACAGTTCAAAACTCCTAAAAACCTGCAGTACCGACCAAGGGATGATGGAAGCATTCATGGGAATTTGTTCATAGAAGCAATCCAGCAGAATGAAACTGATTTCTTTTGAGAGGGAGAGATACCCTAAGTGCCAGCATTTTAGGCAAAAAAAAAAAAAAATAATCCTGAAGTGACTAAATTTGTGTAGGTTGAGTCTGAATTCAATCTAGATATGTATATTGTGTTGAAACATGGGTACCAGAAACAGGTCTTTTTGTTCTTAGATCCTGCGAGAACTCTGCTGGAGATGCTCTGAGATTTCAGGGCTCACTCAGTCTGCGTTAAGTTTCACCTAAAAGAGCTGTGGCTTTTGCCACTGTACAGAGGCTTAACAGTCCAGAAGTGTCTGCTTAGTAAGTAGGAGATTTGTGTTCCAGTGCCGCACCAGGGGAGGAATGAATCTCTAGGAGAGTGCCCAAATGACTGTCACAGGTTGGCTTCTGGAGCAGATGGCTTTTTATCATAAAGTGGGGTCAGCATGTAGCTAAGACTACAGGATTCATGACATCAAAGGGGAAAAATCAAGTGATTATGTTTGTATCTTAGAATTCAAATTGAGGGGGAATTTGATGGTTTATAAGTAATCCCTGGATTATTTCCATTTTTTAAGAGTCTAGGTAGCTTTTATTGCAAGAAGTATATTGTCCGTATGTGTGCAAATACATATACACATAGACAAAAAAGATGGATTTGCAAATTGCAAGTACCTTGGTGAATTTTCCCAAAATTGGTGATATAAACAGTCATTATATTGCGTTACTGAAGTATCTCAGTTTTGTGGCAGTCAGTTTGTCTGTAATCATGAATTCTCTTTGTGCTGTTCCTTATTTTGGACTGATGGACTTGGGACTGCAACATTTGCTGTAACAAATGGAAGGAGATGGGCATCTATAACATATGGTCTCATTTACCCTTCACTTTACTCAGGGTGCTTCTAGAGAAGATAATACATTTTACACTCCGTTCTGGTGATGAATGGTGATGCTCCGGATACTTTGTGATGTGAATAAAAAGAACTCAAAAGTTTTATCTGTGTCTTCTTATACTGTGTTTTGACAGAACTCTGTTTAAAAGGCAAAAAAATCCCACTACTAGGGATATTTGTTTGATTTTACAACTTGTTTTATTTTATTTTAATCACATGGATAGAAAGTTATGTACTGACATGGCAAGACAGTGCGATAGGATCTTTCTACCTGATTTCCTGTTCCAATTGTATATTGATTGCTTTTCATGGTAAAATATGCACCGGCGTATTTCCTAGGCAAAGAACAACAATTATTCTTTCCTATAACTTGTAGTTGTCTGGTGTTTATTTCAAACTCAGCAACAGTAAAATACAAATGGCAAAGCACCAGCTTATTGCCAGCATACAGCTAATAATGCATAATAATTATTAGTTCAGGTGTATGCAATGGGCTATACACATTTCACTAAGAGAAGTTTGCAGTACTTCCTTGGCAACTGCTAGTTTTAATTACTTCCCTATAGGCCATATGAAGAAAACTGGAACGTTAAAGTGAAATTTTTACTATGTATCTCCACGGAGGCAAAGCAAAATATGTTCCTTGAAATCACATCCTTGAAATAATTGTATATGGGTTTGCAGCACTGACTACGGTTAGGCAGCAGTTTCAGTGTAAGAAAACTATCAAATAGAAATATCTCAAACTAATTTACTAGCCATCATGGGTCTGATTTTATTGCTTATCATAAAACTACGCTGCAGCTGTTGAAGAGAAGAATGTACTCAGTTTGTAAAGGGATCTGCAAAACTCCATCTTTTGTAGCTGTTCCATGTGTGAAGAAACTGATTAGTTCAGGCTCCTTGTACCCAAAATCAGATGCAAATGTTTTGCTGCTGTTAAGAGTTTCTTATTGCTCGGTGGATAAAAATGCTTATGTCTAGATTGCTATCATAAGAATGGAGGAGGCTTTTGAGGTGGTTGAGTTCAGTTCCCTGCTCTCACAGGCTACGTATACCCTAAGGAGTGCCTCTGAATGCCTGGCGCTTGGTGCATGCTCTGGCTGAATGCCAGCACCATGCTGGGACAAGATGCAAATATACATCTCCTGTCAGCTTCTTGATTTCTTCACAAAGGAAGTTGACTGAAAAGGATTTTTAATCATAGAATCATAGAA
>VYZM01018482.1:0-41771 GCA_013398915.1 Dromas ardeola
CTTCATAAGATTTATTCTCCAAGTCCTTCAGACAAAGGGTTAATTTCTCTCTGGAAATAAAAAGAAACTTAGTGTGGGCTTAGGGTCTAATTGCAAGTCTAAATTTTTTTCTATAACGTTAATTATTTTATTACTGTTTGTTCACTTACTCTCTGTTTCCTTGCAGTAAATAAAAAAAGGTTTCTAATAAATATGAAATTACAGCTTTAGATAGTCTAACAAAATTAAGCTAACAATTGTTTGTACAAAAAATTTATTTACCACCTTAGAGCGTATTTGTAAGATTATCGCAACACACCAGTGCTTGTCCAGTAGTCTGTGAGTCTGTCTGGCAAGCGTAACTGCCAACTCTAGCTGAAGGAGGTGTGTTATTTCGTGCTTTATTTCTACAAGCAAATGTGTTGTGACATTTTTATAGCGGCATATGGTGTACTAAAGAGGTTAGTTATCTGTTTACTATCTTGAGTAGTAAGTAGACAATGGATGATCCTTCCTATTTACAGAACATTTGGAGGCAGCAGAAAAGTGAAATATAAAGCTTTTCCTAAATCTATTATAAATTAACATCAACTCTTCAGCTCTAGAAATATAATGAGGGGCTGAAATGGACAAGAGTTGCTTGCAATTATGTGGTGAAAATTGGGATAGCAAGACGAAAACTGCACTTGCAATAGACATTTGATTCAGATTCTGAAACGTTTAGGTCAAAGGTGGCCTTGTTTCAACCCTAATTAGACCAAGTTGAGTAACTTGCCTGTGAAAACTGAACTGGGGTTCATAAGAGGTGCCTAAATTACAAGTGCATTTGTCCTAGGTTGCATATGCACTCAATGGAAAGAGAAGTGCACCTCCCGATGCTTCAGCTTGCCTAAGACCTAAATGGCCCTCTAGAATAGGTTGCCTTCTCCGCTGGCCCAGGGCAATTACACGTCTCACTCATGTAGGTGCTTAAAATTCAGTGGGATGAGCCTGGGTCTAAGGACTTATGCTCTCTGAAGAAGTAATAGATGTTTTCTTTTTCTTTTTCTTTTCCCTGTCATTCATGAAAAAGGAAGCGTGGTCATCATATAGCCTGTATTTAGAGTCACTCTCCGTACAACAACAAAATGGAAGATGGGCTTCATTTCAGATGTTTATTGTAGCGTGTAGTATTTCTTTCCTTGGAAGCTTCTGCCTCTTTAATGTCCAGCAATATTTGGTATTACTGGCTGTGAAGGAGTTTTTCAGTGATCACAAGTGTTCAGAATATGGAAGCTGTACCTGAAATATGCAGTCACATCTTTCTGCTTAGAAATGATCATGGGTCTGTGCTCAGGAGGGGTCCAGGGCTGGAGAATTAAGAATGCGAAACACTGGCAGTAAAATACAGCAGAGTATCCTGGGCAAGCTTCTTATGGGGTACCATTCCTGTTGTCATCCAACGTCCACTTGAGTCTCTTTTCATTGCCTTCACTGTATAATGGCAGAAATGATGACCTTTATTATTTTTTATAAGAAATGAATAAAGAGGGAAGGGGAGAGGTAGAGTAAGGAAAGAGGGAGGTTAGGGAAAGGGAGGAGAAGGAGAAGGGAGAGGAGAAAGGCAAGTGTAAATCAAAAAGAAGCCATGGTTTGGAGTGGGAAAATTTGAATTGTTATTAAGTAGTCGGCAAGCTACTAGAAGGTTTAGAAAATGGTGTTTTAATCTGGTTGCCAAGCGTTCAGTTCATGAGTCATCTTGTGTCAAGTATCCAGTAGAGTGAAAATGTTCTTTTTCTTGAAAGATGTGAGATGGGTTACTTGTATTGCAAGGTCACAAGCTGCTGTTTGGGTACCAGATTCTGAGAGCTCTGAAAAAAACAAAACCTTGAGCACTAAATGAGCAACAAGTAACACACTGAAAGACACTATATTGTGGACTAGAATTATTTTGTAAAGAGCCACTGAAGAGAAATCCTTGTAAAATAGGTACTATTTATTTTGTTCACGCAAGAAAAAAATACTTATACACTTTCTAAGTTAGTTTCTCTCATAATCAATATTTACATTCCTAGATTTGAACAGGCTTTCTCATATTTGTTATATTTGTATTTCAGAACAAGTAGGCTTCTGTCACTACTTTATAGATTTCAGGAAAAAAGCTATTTTGTTTTAACGTATATATTCTTTCAAGTGATGTGTACACACAAACATCAAAGCAACAATGCAAGGATTATAGATCTAGATGAAACTATGTTAAGTTTTTACAGACTAAGTAAACAGTGTCTGTTGGATAGAATTTTTATTATCATTTGTAATTTGTTGTGCCATCTCTTCATTAAGAGTCAAAAAGGAAGTAAAATCTGCTAGTAATCATTGCCACTGGTTTTCTATCCTTTTTATGTATGTTGTCATTTGTTTTATGAAAGGCAAAGGGAGAGCTTGTACTGGCATCAGTAGTAAGTGATTTACATCATTTACTAGTAGTCTCGCTGTTCATGTCTGCTGTCAGATCAGCATGGGGTACTGGGGAAATGTGTCCTGGTTTCACCATGGTGTTTACTGGTGACGCCAGCTTAGCAAAGTTATTTGACATTTGGGTACTCTTTTTTATCCTTGTCCTCTTTTTTGGTGAGCTCTTGGGCTTTACATACTGCCAGTGAGGCCAACGTCAGCAAATCAACTGCTGAGGACAGTGTGAATACTGAAATGTTTTCTAAGACAAAAATGTTCTGAAATTGTTTTTCTTCAGCTAAAATAGTTTATTTTCTACAAACTTTCTGAGTGTTTTCTAAGGCCCAACAGTCCACAGGCTATCAAAGATGGATGTAAATATGCGTTGGAGTACAGAAGGGAAAGTATGAAGCATTTTCGTCATAGGGAAAACTATTTGGCAGGAACATACTCTTTGAGTTAGTGCCAGCCAGATTATATTGGTAGACAGAGATCACGTAATAGTCCAAAGCTACCGAAAGAGGACAGATGCAAGAAAGAAATGTGTTTATCTCATGTTTATGGGGATGCAAATGATGTGCATTTGTGTACGTCAAATGTCCTCCCAAGCATCAGAGTGGCTGCCCATGGAGTTTTGGGTTGCTTCTTCCCTAAAACTGACATCACGGAAATTTGGCAGACTCTCTAGTTTGATTTATGTAAATTATTTTTTTTTTATCTAAATGAGGTTATTTTTTAGTCAAGTTTGCTTTAGTATTTTCATTGAGCTGATTTAATCGAACAAGCGGACAAGCAGATACCAGTTAGCCAAGTCATTACATCCTGTTGCATACATTTATTCTGCAGCTACTAGTACTGCAGCTTTATACAAGTGACAAAGTAAAAGTGCCGATAGGAAGGTGAGCACTAAAAAATGCAGAAATACTGTATCTGTAGTGCACAATATAAACTGTGTTACTGGTTTTTTTCACGAGAAATACAATAAAATCTGCATAGCAGGCTTGACAGCTCTACTGCCCTCAGCTATCACATACATCTCCCTAACTTTAGCCAAGTTGTATCATTGCTTTTATACAGATATTCATTGTGTCAGCTGACATTTTGCAGCTTTCTATTTTTTGCAGCCTGAAATGGCAGTCGCTGAGTCTGAAAGAAAGAGGTGTTTTCACCTGCTACCCCCAGCAAATGCATTAAGCTGAAGAAGCTTGCTATTTCTAAGCAGACTTCTTTGAATTCATTTTGTTTCTAAAGAAAATAATAATAAAATCTTGTATGAGCAAGAAATGAGCAAATCTTGGGTTTTAACCACACACTCTAGTTAGTTATGGGCTGATGTTTTCCTGAATTGGAAACACTGAAAGGGTAGCGCAGCTCTAGGAGTGAGCTGATTCAGCCCTTGAGTTCAATACACAGGCAATTGGGAACTCATTTGTTTACCCTTATTTTTATACTGGAAGTATAAAGTAACACTGTCTTTCTTTGTTCTGCATCCACAGGGTGTCAATTACCTCTACTTCAACAGTGGCTTAAATCTCAAAAATTGAAGTGAAAAATAAAGGTTTCACTAAAAAAATATTTCAGGCATATTAAAATACATTAATATATAAACAGCTTTGGAGCATGTTTCTTTTCAGCTTTACCATTCACCTGGTGCTTCATAGTGTGTATTCCAGGCAGAATCGATTTTGTAAATAATAAATAATGAAATTGGTTTTGTGAATATTAATTAATTAATCATTAAAACTGTAACAGCATGTGTGGATATTACTGTGCTGAGATTCATGCAGTTTGATAACATAAAGGGTGTTGTTACCTTTTTGGTGAGAAACGAATGAGTTTGGTATTATTCGGTCCAGTCATGGTGTTTATTTACAAAGGAAACACACAAAGTATATGCAAAGTCATGTTTTCCTGGTCACACTCTGCATAAAGAGGAATCCCCCTTGTGTTCAGAAATAAGGTGGTCATTGCTACAAACACTCTACCCAAAAGAAAACCCCTGTGGGTCTTGGCTTTCTCACGGGGCTGCACATGCTGCCTTCTCCTCATGGATGGTGCACTTTTACTCTGGTCCTTTCTTCCTTTCATATATCTCTTTATAATGAAACTAAATCTGCAGCGTCTGCATTTTCAAACTGTCCTCGGACACTGATATGACACATACCTTTCCTTGCTGAGCTGAATCCTGTGTAAGGTGCTGGCCTTGTAGTATTTTGGGTATTTCCGTTATTTCGTTTGAAGTCTGGGTTCTTGGTAACACCATACCTGCACAAATGTGCTATCTCCTTTGGACTGAAGTACTAGCCAGGCTTATTGAGCAGAGAGCATTAGGGTTTGGGTTTGTTTCCCCTCTGGCTTCAGTAAAGGCATTTGACAGATAAATATTTTTAGTGTCAATCTCTGTTGCATAGGGGCGTCATTCTGTGTTCCTTTTATTTATACTGGCTTGAAATGTATCAGCTAGTGACACTGTATCATGTGATGGTAATAGATAATCAAAATATTTACTTCTGTTACTGACAAACGAGGGAGAGCACAACCCCTCAAGCCACTCTGACTTCACTGCAACAGAGCATTTGTATTTCCACATCGTTTCCATCTCCGCTGCATGGATTATTTCTATGCTATAACTAAATTGCTGTGACTAAATCATACATGTACAAAAAGATAAAGCTCAGTTGCGGTGCTTTCTGTGCAGCTCGCTCTTCCTGTGCAGTGATAGCTACACAAAACAAACGGGGTTTCATCATTATGGTTGGAGGCTCTAGTAACAGTGGCACTGTGTGTTTAAACAAAAGTTAGCGCTGAAGGTGTATGGTTTTAAGATTGCTCCGTTTTGCTTCTAAGAAAGACAGAAAACAGCAAAGAACTTTGGAAGTTGCTTAGTAGTTAAAAAACTTAAAGAATAAGAACAATATCGTTGGACCAAGATCGCTGAGGATTTTGTGATTAAAATTTTCGGGTAAAAACTTCACAGTTAAAGTGATCGGTGAAGGGAAAGTGTATACACTCAGAATATTTTTTTAAGTATTGTGTTTAAAGAGTATGTTTTGAGTAAAGGGTATTGACTTTTTTTCTGCGTATGAAGAGTAAAAGAATAAAATATTAAGTAAAGATGCAATACTCAGAATAGAAATTTATAAAAATTATTTTTAGAAGAGAGTTTTAAAAATTCCTTAAAAATAGTTTGCCTAATCCATCTGAAGGAAGTTTGGGCATCCTTGGAAACTTGTGATATGTATTGTTTATGAGGGAAACAAATAAGGAAATACAATGACTGCATCAGAATAGTCTGGTTGCAATCTATTGTGATTCACCCCTTGCTAATTAATATTTTAATTACTTTCAACAGTTGTGAGGTCCTTTTGAGGAACTGATTTGAAATCTATATAGTTCGAGGAAAAGTCTCCAAATGACTACGTGCAATTTCCTTAATGCTGTATGTCTAACTATCCAGGTAGTTAGACTTGAATGAACTGTCTGTCCTGTGAATACCTTTCATTCTGTAACGCAACATTAAAACACACAGCAATATCAGCCTGTGGAAACTGCCAGAGAAAGAGGGATCAGTAGCCAGAGTTACCTTTTTTTACCACATGAATCTTAGAATAAAATGCAGAATGCTTTTGGCTGGACATTGGAAGTATTTCAGTTTTTCTCTTCCTTCTGTCTGTTGAATTTATGGGCCCGGTAAATCTGAGCCCAGGTGGCTCAGATCATATGTAAAAACCTGAGCTTATTGGTAAAATCGTAGGTTTTTAGGTGGCTTCAATAATCTGTATTTTTTGCTAGGCAGGGAGTTACGTTTACTACCTATGGGGTTTGGAGAGAGTTAGATTAGTGAGGTTTAAACTGGTTGCATCTAACAGTGAATAAACACAGCTGATGCACAGAAGTAGGGTGAGAGGCAACGCACAGCAACCAGCAAAGTTCCCAAGGCCAGCCCTGCAGAATTGCATGACTGCTTGTTGTTCACAGCACTTTTATAAGGAAGAGAAATACTTATTAAAACACATTGCCATAAATACAAGTGCTGGCTTGTGGAAAAAGATTGATTCCCACACCTTAAAATGTTCTATTTCAGTTTCTGCACTGTTGCACCTGTGTGAATTCAGGCTAAATCCACAGCAGAGAAATAAGGAGGAATCTATTGCTCTGGTCTGACAGTGTTGTAACAACAAGCATAATCTAAAAAGCGCACAGTGGCAGAAACAAGTATGGGAGAATACGTTTAGAGGAAGAAATATGATTTCTGTGGAAGGAGGAATGCATTTAAAAGAACAGACCAAATCAGCTATACTCAGAAACAAAAATATGGCAGAGGATAAAGCTCCAGTGGCATAGACCATATAATGGATGACTGTAGGTAGAATACTAAAAAAATCAATAAATGAAGAATTTGCATGAGCACAAACTCAGTTTATAGAAGGAGAAAGAACTATCTAGCAAGCGGAAACTGACAGAAAAAACCAATGTTTTCCCTGAAAGGAGGGAAGCATACATGTTTAATTCTGGGTTGTATTTAGTCTTGTATCATAGCATTCTACAGGAATCATTATTTCACTGTTTACTGGGAGAAACGTACATCTCCTTTACAGGAGCACAACCCCATCAGAACCTGTAGAGTTCTAATAGCATCACATTAGCTGAGTCTGGCCTATTATTTGTAAATTGTCTGTCTGAGCGCAGTCCAGAATCTGAATCACACAGCAGAAGTATTTTAAAATGTGCAGCTCTTCTGCTATGACTCTGTTCTAGAGAATGTTTATCCAGGCATGGACATGCCATAGGTCTGCTGCATTAAAGCTATGAATATGCTCTCATCTTAAGTACAATAGTAACTGTAGTTACATGCAAACTGCACACTATCACCGTTGTTGCAGGTTTTCATCAATATCTTCTACTTGTAATGCTTCCTGTCAGTCAAAATTGAACATAATCCTTGAATGCAAGAGTAAGCATATTTAAAATAAAACTGTGATAATGCTAACATGATGTAGAAAGTCTGAAAGCAGCAACGGCTTATACCTGGGCTGTAACTTACACCCTGGTTTTGCCAAGCGTTGGGGTGCCAAAGCAGAGCTTTACCTCTGCTTTGTGTCTTCTTTCTTCATCAGCCTTCATGAGCAATCTTCCCTCTGCATCAGTTGCACTTGGATCCTGATACTGGGGCATCAGTCCGTTCCTGGGAAACTCACAAACGCACAGAGGTCTCCAACTCCTATTTACCGACTCATGCCACTCAAACTACACCCTCAAAGAGGGCTCTCGCCTCCCTTTCCCATACTCCTGGGCCTTTACAGCACTTTTTGGTGAGGCAGCCCATCAGCAGGCGGCATCGGCCATCTCCACACACTGCAGAGGTGCAGCTTGTCACTGTACGTCCAGTATCATTACACCCCATGTATATGGTTTCACACGCTCTTGAGGTCCATGTTTTGGTTTCCAAATGCACACCGATGTGTGTGTGCAATGTGAAGTACACACTTGGGTAGGATTGAGACATGTAAATAGCTTTGTGGCTTTAGCCCCGAGTGTGCTTGGACAGGTCCCACAACTTCAGGTGTAGTTTCTGTTTCTGTTTCCTGTTCATAACACTATAAATCATCCAAAATAAACATTTTGAATCTTTCATTAGTGACAATCAATGACAGCGACCAAGAAATCAGATCAACATTAAGTAGGCAACTGATGCTTCTAAATATAGTTGATACATTTTTTCTAATAAATTAGAAAAATTCTGATTAATTTATTCTGATTCATTCCCATTAAAATTTGAACAATTTATTTGATGAGATCTTTGGTAAGGAGTTTAAGATCATAAGTAATTTAACAGCCTACATCCTAACAGCACCTAGGCACCTTTGAAAGAAAAAAGACCTATTGCCTACTTCTTTATATAAATTGGAGTTTGTTATAGGCCTTTTTGTGAAAGGTTAATGCCAAATGATGAACTGTGGCTGGGTAGCTATTGAGGCAATCAATTGTAAAATGTCTTAGATTGCATCGGAACATGGAGTGTTTCCTTCCCTTGGATCAAGGTAAGCAATCCAGATGCGTCCTGACTGCGTGTTGTACTGAGACGCAGGTTCACACATTCCCTCCACCTCCTGGTACTCAGTTTGAAAGAAATCAGTGTATGGAGAATCATAATGCACTCCATTTTTCATGTCACTGAGGTAAACAAGCCAGTGTTTTATGCAAAAGACAGGTTCTCGCTTCCCCTGGCCTTTTATTAGCCCTTCTCTACATCTTTTCCTGCTTAAGATTTTCAGGAAAGGTGTCCAGAACTTCACAGTGTATTTTAGGTGAAATTGTAACTGATGCCTTGTACAGTGGCACCGCTGCTTCCATTGCCCAGTGCATGCTGGGGTCACAATAGCATCTTTCACATATGCATTTCACTGATAACTCATAACACTCTTGCAACCACCCAAAATACCCAGCTTCATCTTCCACACTTTCTACCTGCTGAGCAGCTAACGTTGCTGCTGTTCCCTTGGCGCATGGCTTTCCACTTCTGTGTTCCCCAATTTCAAACCGCTTCATATCCTCTTTGACTGAACATGTGACAATGGGTGAAATTCTAGCCTTATAAAAGGCAGGGGCTAATTTCCTACAGGCTTCAATATAATTTGTATTTGTCATCACTGGAAACACCCAAATGACATTACATTTCATAGTCATTCGAAGAATATTCCCGCAAAGGAACGTCAACCAATTCTGAAAACACAAAGTATGTAAAATAAATTCTGGTACTTTGAAAAAAACAATATTACCTAATGATATTTTAAAAATAAATTTTAATTAAATTAGCCTTCTAGAATTCATAACCTCAGGTAAAGGTTTTGAAGCAATATCTCCAAGCAGTGACTCTTCATATATTTCAGATGGCTTGTGAATGATCAGCAAATTACTTTTTTGAAATGGTAACATTGACCAGTAACATTTACATAAACCAGTAGCTGTTTAAAGCCTGGGTGGGTAGCTGTGTTACTGGAAATATGAGTTAGTGTGACATGAAGACACTGGATGTTTCGCTCATGTACAGTAGCATGGAACCAGGATTTAAAGCCTGCATGCCTGCACATACAAATGTGTGTATGATCTGTATATCTGGTAGGAAAGATAAATCCTTTATATTTGTATTTAGTTATTATATGATCAGGGATTCACTTTTTTAATCCATTTGGAATATTTCTACCATGTCATGTTATTCTAATAATAGCACATACATCAATAATTCTAGCAAAGGCCTTTTCTAAGCATAACATAAATCATCCACTGGGGAACAGGGTCTGAATTCAAAGAAAGTCAATTTTTTAATTAGTGTAAATGCATTTGTTACAGGTAGTTTTAAAAGATAACCGATCATCCATGTTTTTCGAATGCATCCCTTTCCATCATTACCGCGACATTTCTAAGAGCTTTTTTTCCCAGTGTAGCATCAGATGTTTTAATGTGCTCAGCATTCCGCAGCTTCTACTCTGAAGGCGAGCTGCTGGATTTGGGACCGTGGAGAAAAGCTGGCCATATAGGAGTGAATTCTTTGTGAGATGAACGAAGTACAGACTGCACCTACCTTTCATTTCTGATTTTGAGATGTGTTCTATATTTTGTTGTTGTTTTATATAATTAATGATTTGGTAATTCTGTTTCTGCTACTAGCTGATAATTGCAATTCTAAATAGAAAAAAGATACAAACTTCTTATAGTCATCACAGAAACTAGCTAGTTGTGTAGAAAAAGTATCTGTTTGCATATATAGGAACAGAATCAAAATTCACTATACCACACTAAGGTGGATGAATAACTATTTTTAGCTTGTCCAGCAATATATATTAACATGCAATATGGTTTTAGGTACATCTTTCTCATCTATCAGAATTTGAACTATTTACAGGTTGTTTTTCTGCCATGTAAAAAATTTGATATTTGGTTATGAGCAGAGCCATTTTATCTACATACTGTGAATAAAATCAGATCATTTAGTAGTGAAACAAAAGTCCTTAAAATTTAAACTGCTAAAAGAATTTATCTGTGGATTGAATAGATAGTCAGATATTTAAAGTCAAATGTTTCCCTCTTTACTGGCATGATCTGTGCTCGGTGTATGAGAGGTGATAACCTAACCAACTTTGTACTTGGTGCGAATGGTATGACTTCTTGATTTGTTTGAGATTATGTTGCTCTTGCAACAGTTGTCAAGGGTTTGATTTTTCCTGATCAAATTGCCCTAGAAACCTGTCGCATCCTCTTTGTGCAATACGTTTTGTAACCCCAAAGATTTTAGAGATTCTCCAGCATGCTGCTGTGTAGAGCAGCAGCCACGCCAAGGACAGGTCACACAGCGATCTGTCAGAAATAGAATCATGGAATAGTTTTGATTAGAAGAGACCTTTCAGATCATCAAGTCCAACCATTAACCTAGCACTGCCAAGTTACCACTAAACCATGTCCCTCAGCACTACATCTACACATCTTCTAAATACCTCCAGGGATGGTGCCTCAACCACTTCCCTGGGCAGCCTGTTCCAATGCTTGACAACCCTTTCAGCCAAGAAATTTTTCCTAATATCCAACTTAAACCTCCCCTGGCACAACTTAAGGCCTTTTCCTCTTTTCCTATCGCCTGTTATTTGGGAGGAGAGACCGACCCCCACCTCGCTACAACCTCCTTTCGGGTAGTTGTAAGGAGCGATAAGGTCTCCCCTCAGCCTCCTTTTCTCCAGGCTGAACAACCCCAGCTCCCTCAGCCGCTCCTCATAGGACTCATGCTCCAGACCCCTCACCAGCTTTGTTGCCTTTCTCTGGACACACTCCAGCACCTCAATGTCTTTCTTGTAATAAGAGGCCCAAAACTGAAGTCGGTTTGTTTGGTTTTGTTCTTTTTTTTTTGTTTTTACGGACGTAAAGCCAACAGCTACTCCCTTGCACCACAGCAAGACCCTGCACGTCAGCCGAGTGGCGTTGTCTGCCTGCAGGCTTGCATGGCGGTAGCCAGCTGGGTGGTAGCAATTTGTCCCTGGGCACAGCAGCAAGACCAAGAGCTGTGCTGTCAACAACTGACCCAAAATCCAGGGCTACAGATGTAGGTGAGAGCAGTGGAGAGGCTGCATGAGGAGCTATGGGATTTGAGGTCCCAATTTGAAGACACAGACATAACTGAGTGGAGAATCATTCTGCAAAGGATTTATAGTTAAACTTCTGTCTCCTGGCATTACCCAGAAATGTATGTAATTGTTGTGTTGTGTTGTGTTGTGTTAAAAAGCGTAAATGTACCGCTTTAATTGAGGTTTCAACCATTTAAAAATCTTTCAACATGTAAAAAACACTGAAATAAAATGTGAATGGTGTGGCAGTTGGAAAATAAGGTCAAGAATATTACCCCTATCAACCAACATAAATAGGAAAGAACACAGTTCTGACTTCAAGCGCCAAACTAATTTAAATTTCACATAGACTAAATATATCTATCATCTTCAAACAATGTTTTCAGTTGGAATAATGTATCTCTTGTGTTTATTTGCTAACTTCCCAACTATAAAATATATATTTTAGCTATCTATCTGATTCATTGCTGTGTCGTTTGCTTCAAAGGAATTTTACCTCTACTTCACAAAAATCTAATTTTTTCATATTCTTATTCATGCTATGCATATACAAGTATCGAAAGGTAATAATTAGACTCATCTGCTTACATTTGCCAGGAGCAGATGTCAGACAAATTAAAGCGAACATAACTATCACTCAACGTTGTTAAAGAAGCGCCTCTATAATAAATTCTGAACTTTGACAGGCAGTTAAATATTCTACATTGGCATATTTATGCTATTTGCAAAAATCTCATGTACAAAATTATCTTCATATGTGGTTGAATCAAAAATGAATTGTGTAAGTGTTCCAGGTCATAACTTCTACTTCCTTTACCCCTGGAATGATTAGCTGCCAGTCCCAACAGCAGTGCTTATTAACACCACAGGACAAGCTCATCCGCTCATGAACAATGCAGTAAAGTCCTAAATGACTTAATAGCGCACTCCAAGAAAATAAAGACATGAGACTGGCATTATGAATTTAGACCAGAAGTCCATCTTTCCTGGTATACTGTTTCCAGCTGTGGGCAATGGTGAAGGCTCAAGAAGAGTATAAAAGTAGGATGAGACTAAATTGTGGTATTTCTTTGATGTTCTCCCAGCATCAAACAGCAGGGACCCCTGCATATTTTTGGTGTCAAGCAGTGGGTAAGGACTGCCCAGTTTAAACATACGCATCTGTACACATATGCATGAAAATAGAGTATCCTTTCATTTGTTTTGAGCCTGACATCTGGTAATTTCTTTTGCTGATCTCTGTTTCTTAAAAGTGAGGAGCTGTGAATATTTGTTGGTGTTATTAGAGATATCTGCAGTATAGCTCTTAGTTGCTTCTTTCCTAGTCAGAAAAGTCCTTGCGTGTTTAGTCTGTCTTTATATGGGAGACGTTCTGTGCCTTTCATTCCCCTTGCTGCAGTTCCTGGTCCCTTGTTATGCTCTGTCCTGTTAGGGACAGGGACCAGAACTGCACGCAGTATTCAATAGATTAAGTAGAGTAAAATGATGCAGTGCAATGATTTTTCTTTTTTTTTTTACTGCTTTTCCAAGCCGTCTTAACGTTCAGTTTGCTTATTTTGACTTTACAGAATATTGAACTGATCTCTTCATAAAACTGCTGATTAATATCGCAACTTTTTTTTTCATAGTGGTCATAGTTAGCTCAGAACATACCACTTGGTCCATAGTTAGGGTTGTTTTTTCCCCATATACGTTATTGTGCATCAGCTTGAATTTTATCTATTTTATCACTGGGCTGTTCAGAATGCTGCTGTTGTTCTGCACTTCCTCACACTCACATCTTCTGTTTTTATTATTCTGGGAAATGTTGTAGCAAATATAAGCACCTTAATGTGCGTCCCCTGTCTACGCTGTTTATGAGGATGATGACCAGAATGAAGTCCTGCACAGGTCTCTGTTCAGGTCTGCAAGTGTACTCCTGCTGTCGTGAAAACTGACTGCTAAGCTCTGTTGTTTGTTTCTTGTCTTTCACCTGGTCATTACTCCATGGCAGGAAATACTTTCTTGTTCTATGAGGCTTTCCTTAAGACCATTTGATGATTTATAGTAAGTGTTTATGTCTTTAGCAAATTACTGTTTATGTGTTTTTGGCTTGCTTTTCTATGTTTATCTTTTAGCTATTTCTTCACCTTCAGAGGTGACTTCTTATTTTTGAAGTACATCTTTTTAGTTCTAATGAAATTGTTTAACTGAAATTTTAAACGTTCTGGGTTTTGTTTGTTTGTTGCTCAGCAGTTATTTTTGATATACACTTCAATTATGATGACCAGAAACAATCTCTTCTCCAACTTGGAAACCAGCTGCCTCATTTTCATACAGCCTACTTTTTGAAATTAAATGCTATTTTTATGTCATTTTAGATTTTTCTTGGTTTTAAAAGATGATTTCCCAATTACATCAGGGTTATAGAGCAGTTCTTCTGTCACAGTATTTTGACCCGTGACTTGCACGTTGCTCAGAACCAAGTCAAGAGTGTCTTGCCTTGTTTCAGCTTTCACCAAAAGCTCCTCCATGAATCAGTCATTTGTGGTGTCATTTAGTCTCTCCATCACACCCCAACCTGACATTTACCCAGTCTATGTGGGGGTGATTGAAGTTTCTGATTACTAATTTGTTTTTTTCCTGTCTCTTAAATCCCTCTTGGCACCTCACTAACACCATTGTCATCCTGATTAAGCAGTGACAACGTATTTCTAATACTTATGTAGGCCTGGCATCTTAATCCATAGAGATAACGTGTAATATTCAGTACAGTTAACTATCTGATGCAAAGCTTTCTTTAACATAAACTACATCCTTCTTGACGATGTAGTTTGTTTTGTGTTACGGGTTTCTACTGACTGCTTTCCTTCCATTGAGTCTCTGATGCTCCTATTAGGTGAATATTCTCACTTAAAACTAGATATTCTACTTCCTTCATCTTATTTAAAAACTTCTAGCATTTCAATAGTAGCATGTATACATTTGATCTGGTTGCTTGTTTTTTCTGTGCTATCTTTAAGTGGTATTTTTGGGTGCAGAATGAGCTTAACTTGTGTCCTAAATGAGTTTTACCAGCTTCTGCCTTATCTTTTGCTCAAGGATATAAAGCTTTTATAATTTCACCCCTCTAGGATTCATCCCCCAAGCCATATTTTCTTCTGCACCTGTTGACTTTCCTATAGTCTTTAATTTAATCCCCTTCTCCAGTAACCTTTATGTTTTTTAATCCCAGCAGCTTTACCTGAATCCTATTTTTGCTGTGCTGACTTTGTATAAAGTTTGTCCGGTTTCTGATGAATCCAAACCCTTCATCCCTATGCCGTTGTCTGAAAGACTGATTCTCCAGCCAGCATGAAAAAGCACTGCCAGAGCAAGAGCAGAAGTAGTGATCAAGGATATAATTTTCGTATTTGAGGAGGCCATCTGATTATCCTAACTGAGGTGCTCTGCAGAATACTAATCTCTGCCTGAAAGCAATGGTATATAATGTAGTTTGCTCATACTCCTTTATTCAGCCACATTTTCTTCACCCACAGGCCTCGTGGGGAAAATGATTTCTTGCCTCTTAAATGCACTTTGCTGCTTCTGAGGTATTTGACAATAGTAGATGAATTAGGTAAGTAATTGAGCAGTGGTTATAGGCTGTACCTGTGGTAGGGAAGGCTCCAGTTCTTTAAATAACTGGTCTGGGTCTTTACTTCTGAATTCAAGGAGTGCCTTTGAAATCAGTGTGTCCACCTAGCACAGATTTATACAATTAATTTTGCTGCAGGACAAGCGTTACATACAGCAGAGTAACTGTCTAGAGAGAGAAAAACACTTTGTGTAACGGAGGTATACAAACCAAGTTTTAAGTTCTCATTGTTTTCAACAAATTTCCAAGGAAATAAAAATATTTGCCTTCTGTTCTCCCAGTTGGTACCCGGTTGGTACACTAGGAGGAATGTCGCAAGACACAAGTAGCCCCTTCTACATTCGATTACTTGAAGCGAACATATGGCAGAATACATTCAGTTTTTCGACTTTGGAGGTATCTCATATAGCACGCACATGTTGATATTGGAAAATGGCCTACAAGAACACTGAGGAAAATATTTTTACTGTATGTAGATCATCGAACCATAGACACAAAATGGTTTGGTTGGAAGGGACCTTAAAGATCATCTAGTTCCAACCCCTCTGCCATGGGCAGGGACACCTCCCACTAGACCAGGTTGCTCAAAGCCCATCCAACCTGGCCTTGAACACTTCCAGAGATGGGGCATTCACAGCTTCTCTGGGCAACAAGTTCCAGTGCCTCACCACCCTCACAGTAAAGAATTTCTTCCTAATATCTAACTTAAACTTACCCTCTTTCAGTTTAAATCTGTTACCCTTCATCCTATCACTGCACTGCCTGATAAAGAGTCCCCCCCATCTTTCCTGCAGGCCCCCTTTAAGTACTGTAAGGCCGCTATAAGGTCTCCCTGGAGCCTTCTCTTCTCCAAGCTGAATAACCCCAGCTCTCTCAGCCTGTCTTCATAGGAGAGGTGCTCTAGCCCTCGGATCATCTTGGCGGCTCTCCTCTGGACTCGCTTCACCAGGTCCATGTCCTTCTTATGTTGGGGGCCCCAGAGCTGGATGTAGCAGGGTCTCAAGAGAGCAGAGCAGAGGGAATCACATCCCTTGACCTGCTGGCCATGCTTCTTTTGATGCAGCCCAGGATGCAGTTGGCTTTCTGGGCTGCAAGTGCACATTGCCGGCTCATGTTGAGCTTCTCATCCACCAACACCCTCAAGTTCTTCTCCTCCAGGCTGCTCTCAATCCATTCTCTGCCCAGCCTGTATTTGTGCCTGGGATTGCCCCATCCCAGGTGCAGGACCTTGCACTTGGCCTTGTTGAACCTCATGAGATTCACATGAAGGGGAAAGTAACCAACACATTATCCACTACAGGATCAGTTTTGCTCTAAGTATCCTAAGTAGATAAAAAACCCTGGGAGTGCCCGCTGTCATCAGAGAACTCCGCTTCAAAAAATCCAGACACTAAAACTGGAAGATTTATGACTAAATACATGTTTCATATCGGTTGTTTAAACCATCCTGTTTGTGGTTTCAGGAGTCGGCCAGCACTACAGTTTGAAACCCTCCTCATTTTTCTTTATGTAGTGACACATTTTGATTCCCTGGTTCCAGAAGCTATTAGCAGATCTCTGCAGGGTTTTCAGGTCATGTGCAGGAGGGGAGACTCTCCCTCAGCAAGACATTTCCCTTTAAAATCACTCACAGCCTAATTTTTTAAATGGCACTGGCGGGGGCATGCTCTTTTCCACTTCTTTTGCAAGTCTCTGTATAGCAAGAGGTTTGCGTAGGGGTTGAATATCACATACGCTTGTAATATTTCCTCTCGGATGCAGCTTTTGACTTTTGTTACCCATTTTTTTATTTTGCGCATTACCAAGTTTTATGAGCATAGCTGTGGCACGTGATGAGTTTAACCTACCCGCGGTAATGAGTTCTTAGCAAATGCATAGTTTTCCTTTTGATGTAGCGTGCATCCCAATTTTGTGACTGCAAGACGTAAAGTTGGATTTAGCGTTACTGATAGAGTGAAAGGGTGAAATGAGGGAATCTGGCAGTGTAAGTAACATGTCTGGGAGGGAAGGGAATAGGCTGCCCAGGGCAGTTCGCTGATCACCTTTCCAACTCTCAGCCATTGCAGAGAAATCTCTTCTAGTTTCATAGAATCACAGAATCATGGAATGGTTTAGGTTGGAAGGGACCTTAAAGATCATCTAGTTCCAAGCCCCTGCCACAGGGCTGGGGGGGTTATTTCCTTCCTCAAAAATGAACACATAATATCCTGGTCACAATGAACTGCCTATTTACATATAAAAGGTCACAGTTGCTGTGGACACCCTCTCATGGTATCCGTGGTGGTGGTGTCTCCCCATGGAGGACAGGAGGACAGGGTCTGGCATGTCCCACCCCAGCCAGGTGCAGGGCAGCCGAGGGCACCAGGACAGCCCCAGCCCCGGGCATCGGGCACCTCCCTGGGGACAGGGACAGGCCAAGGATGGGACATTGCCCTGTGGGTGGGCCTGGCTCAGGGGCCCATGGCTGGGCAGAGCAGGGCTGTGGGGAGATGGAGACCGGCCCTGCTGGGGCATCGCTGCGGCAGGGGCTGATGGCCCTGGGGGTCTGACATGGGGTCTGGGCCCTGGGCAGGGTCGGGGGAGCCCCGGGGGACCGTCAGGGACAACAAGATCTGTGGATGCCCTCCAGGCCTGGCACACCCAAATGGTGCATGCTGCGATATTACAAAATACACGGATCATATTTCAAGTTACACATTTTGAAAGCATTCGATGGTCAACGTGTTCTCACTCTCTTTCTCAAAGGGCATTTTGTTCGTGGTGTCTGTCTTGAATGGGATTTTCTGTAAGAATATCTGGTGGTTCAGATAATCACAGACAGCAAGTAGAAATTTGGGCATCAGACTTTCTGCTCTACTGCCAGTGAGATTGGCTGGCTCCCAGAGTCAGCAAATGAATAGGTTTGGAAGTGAGAAAATTTAAGAAGTTCTCCCCACACTGGAGTAAATATTCCTTTTTTTAACAAAAAAGTGTTGCAATTCTATGGTGACAAAAAGATTGTAGACTTTTCAGTCTGATATATGGGTTTACTGAAAATTGTTTTGGAGAGTTTTCATGTTTAATCATAGCAAATAAGAGGGGCATGGAACTGTATATTTATGGTCACATTATTTAAAACACAGCTGTGTATCTAGTAAAATAGAAGAGGAAAAAGAGCTATGGAGGCTTTTAACTACCTCCATCCCTGCTGTCCTGGAGCACCTTGCAAACACTAAAAGAATTATGCATGCAATAGTCTAAGAAATAGGAAGACCTAAACAAATATGGCGAATAATATCAACTTATAGGGTTTCGTTTGAGTTTTGTTTTTCCTTCCAGATTTTTATCGATAATTCAAGTAATGCCAAAGAGAGATATAAGTTGACAATATTTATGGAAAGAACAAAGTAGAAGTGTGAGAAGTCCTTCATTCTCTAAAACAGGTACCTGGTAGATCCCAAATTTTTAGCCTCTGTTCGTATCTCATAACTGAAAAAAACCCAGACCACAGCTTGAAGATTTTAGGGCACTAGCTTGTTTCTCCAACTCACTCGTGGCACATCCCGCTACTGCGTAGGAGGCACAACCCATTAGTTGTCAGTTCCCATCTCTCTAAGGTCAGCTGCCTCAATCATGGGAACCATCTGACAGCTGATAAAGGTTGGTTTTTTTCCTTCTCTGTAGGTTGTTAGCAGGATTTCAATTAGTGCAATTAAATGTACTTGTTATCTGGAGGTCCTGTCAGCTTTAAAATAAATAAATTTGTGCTTCATGAAGCAAGTTTGTGCCTCACTGAGCCTAGGGTTATTTTTCTTTCTTATAAGTTTTTTTTTTTTTTTAAGGATATTTGGGTTTTTTTTCCTGACGATCTCTTTCAGAGTTTTCAAGTATAACATCTAAACATTTGACGACTCTGTTTCTATTGCTCTTTTTTAGGAGGGCTTCTCCAAATGTTGAATTTTTTGTTGTATCTGTCCATCATCAAGTGGATTTTGATTGCAATTTGCCACCTAATCTTTGGACAGATCTTCAGGGGTGTAGTGAAAAATCATACTTCTTTTAGCTAGCTTTCTGCCACCAGATCAGAGAGTATGATACCCTTGATGTGTAAAGGTGTATGTTAGTTGTTTTTTGATCTGTCTTTTGGGAACACAGAAACTCCTGATTACTGAGAAGCCTATGGTGTTATATGGTGTGATACTCTGAATCAGAGAAGAAATATGTTTAAGTATTCTCCCCGCACCCCCATCTGTCAGGGATTAAATAGCCTGGAGTGACTTCTTACTGTGCTGACTTATGTCCCTGAAATGAAGTATTTGCAGGAACTTTCTTCTGTCTCTCTCTGTATTTGCCTACCAAAGCTGAGACGAAGCGTTTGCTTCCTTGTCAGCTGGTGTCCTCTGACGTTCAGATGAGAGAACACCCCAAGAGTGGGAAGGCATCCCCGTCAGTTTGTTGTGGGCAGAGGAACACATAAAGAGGAAAGCCAATACCCAGCTTTTGAGTAATAAGCTCCTGTGGCTATGGCAGGAAGGTGCCATGGGGTAGCGCCCACCAAGGGTGCCTGGCTGCTCCCCTCATTCCTGTTGAGAAGCTTCATTTCTGTTGCAGTGACCACCACCTGTCCCCGAAAAGCTCTGGAGAAGCTGCTTTGGCCGGTTGCTATGTCAACCATGCTCCCTTTGCCTGCAGAAAGCCAAGCGCTGGTTGGTATGGCAACCCTCCTCGGAGCACCTGGAGATGCTCGGTGGGGAACATGCTCTTTGGAGAAGGCACTGTGGTTGTGGTGGAGATGGAAACTCTTGTGGCAAAGGGTATAAAAGGGCAGGAAAGACCCATGCAATCATACATTTATTTGGAAAACTTTAGGTTTTGGCATCAAATGGTTTCTTGAAGGCTAAATATTTCATTATTTATAACACCGTCCTCGCGTGTTTCAGTAGAAGAGGAAAAAAATCATGGTAGTTTGGTACAAAGGATGCCAAGACAACATGGATATATGGAGGGTCACAGTGAAATCAGTGAAATTGAAATCAGTGCTTTAGCATTGCATTTTCTTAACAGAAGAGTATTATAGCCACATGCTTGGGAAAATATGTGCCATGTTTTGAACCGGTCATTACTATAGGATTTTTTGAGTGGTGTCAGAGAGAAGTCTGGATCAGGATCTTATAGGTGAGGTGAATAGTGAGTATTACTGCATGTAGACCAAGAAACGTTAGAGGAAGGTGCTTTGGAGAGGTAGAGTGGATGTGTGTGTCTGAGTGCCTGCACAAATCTCCTTCACTCAGGCTGATCATGAACTACATCTAACACCACAGAGGTTCTAATCAGGCAGTTTTCTTGTAGAGACTTTGCAAAAGAATAGAGTTTGGTGATTTTCTCCATTCACTGGCAATTAAATAAGTAATGTGTAGTTTAGACATTGGGCAAATCAAAATGTCAACAGGTAAAATGTAATGTAAATTTTTCTTTAATAAAGCTTTTTTTTTAATATGAAAGTTGATGAACCTTTTAGAAAACTTGAATGCTGAGAAAAATGTTTAAGTGATCATCTCACACAACAGACTATTATTGCTGGTAAACTCTGACTTCCTAAGGTTAGCCTTTCTGAATATGTCTTTATTATGTTCATATTTAACTATGTGAATTAATGTGTCCATGAATCTATTTCTCAGGTGTCTTCTGTGTTGTCAAAGCGTAGGATTTATGAGTTTGGCTTTGCAACTCACTTTGGGCTGATTGTGAAGAATGTAACTCAATCGACAATTCTTCAGAAAGAGCTCCTTACACTACAGCAGTCATATCTAATTTTTGAAATTACGTGGAAGGTGAGGGAAGGGACCTTGAAGTTATATGGAGACTAAGGCATGGATTTTCAACACATCTGTTTATCCACTGAATGAGTATTTACTTTATTAACTCATCAAAAATAAATAATCCAAAAGCCAATGGTAATAATCACATTTGTCTGTTGGTCAAGAAAGCCAGGATGTGAATTTAGATTCAAATGCAAATCTAAAACAGGAATCTGCATTTCAAGTAGATACAAGGCTGTCCTCCCAAGCAGCAGAATAGTTCTTTTTTGTATAAATTTTTCCAATACTTACAGTAATTTTCAATACATTTATTTGTTTTGCATGAATAATTTCTTTTTATAACTGCCATATTAACAGTATTCCATCACATTTATTAATTATAGTGTTCTGTCTAGTAGTCATTTTGAAGAAACACAACATTTTTTCAGCTAATGGAAAACTTTAACATCCTTGATACATAACACACCAAGACTGTAAACAGTGATAGTCAATTTTAGAGCATTATTGCTGCTATAGTGCTGTTAATTTTATTTTGATGAGTAAACTATATTTTTAAATTTTTCTTTCCCTTTTATTGAGTGCAGGAGAGAAAAGCTAAAGATAACAAACCCTGTAGTAGAAAACAAATTATCGTTTGCTGTTAGTATTACAGCATATCAGTATTTATTGTTCATTAGTCCTATAGTCAGTGCATTAGGTACTGTAGAGTAGCATACTATAACGCATTCAGTCTGAAGTGGCTCTGTACTTAAATCATAGTGTGCTTCTTACATGGTATGTTCAGTATGTGAAGAGACAAATATCATGTAGAAAACGCTTAAAAATTTCTTTGCACATGGTTAGCATCATATAATATCTGTAAGTCTCTATAATTCTTGCTTCAGATGTTTTGAAATCACAGCTAATACACACAAAGAATACAGATATATTATGCTCTGTTTAAGTTGCGATAGATGCCTCTTTACCGTTGTATCTAAACTCCTTCCCTAGTATTACCTACTATTTGAGTTTTTTCTTTTATTTTTTTTTTTCTCCAGAGGAAACTATGTTGAAAAACACCAGCACACCTTTCTGTGTGCCTTTCCTTACATTAGTGGCATCGTGGCAGTGCTGGAAAGTCAGGGATGCTCGTCACCATTCTTTGTCCTTGTAGGACGTTCCATGGTCTTTGAATATACAAAAGAAAGCTCACGTTTCTTCTGCAGCCAAGCTTTTCCCATTTTGAGGACATTTCTCCTGTACCTCAGAAACACTGTGTTTGTCCTTCTGTCAGGACTTTGAGTGATTTTGTTACCATTCTCCACCTGAAGCATCTATTACTGTGAGGAGCTGGAAAGGTGAAAGGGGGACCTTGAATGTGGCATGGTATTGTGTGGAAAAAAAATTATGATTTATGGTGGTCTTTGCTGCTGAGAAAATTGTCTACTGCTCTGTGCAGTAGTTAGAATTTCCTAAAGCTGGCAACTCTGTGTCATCTTTGACAGATAATAGCACCCTAATACAGTAGCTGTAGTGGGATTAATCTCTTCTAGCTTTAGACATCTACCCTTTTGACCTCTGTATCAGAGCTAGTCACCATAAGCTCCCCTGGAGGAAGGTAGCCCTTAATAAACTTTGTAGGCTACTTACCTAGGGGTAAAAGTCCATTTTCTCATTTTATCTGACAAATACCTAGGGCATTTTTCCAGTCCACACTCAAACCACTTTTGCATTTTCCTCTGGAGCGTAGAAAGGGGGAAAACTTCCTTTATGGGTACAAAACCTAGCAAATTAGCTAATCAAAGAATGAGAGCTGACATTCTTATGGGGTTTAATAAGCTTAGTTTCTGCTGGTGGTGACTTTTGTAGAGCCGCCCTAAGGAACTGGCCTTTCCTGCTCACTTTATCGCTCCTTGCACAACCAAGGAGTTTCAGTGCAGTTCTAATATGAGTTTCCTGCTGCTTTTTGCTTTGAGGTGATGGGAAGAAGTGTGATGGTGAGCAAGCATGGTTCGTGTTCATTCTTTCTACCCCATCGTCTTCAGAGCAGGTCAGGCTGACAGAGCTCAACTGTACAGTGATCCTTCAAGGTGTGTGGTAGCACACGTACTTTCTTGGGCACTCTATTTCTGCCGTGCCTGTTGTTGAAAGTGCAGAGAGTGGGGTTAGTCAGACGCGTGTGCATCTGGATAGCATATTGCCATTGCAGAAGATGCGGCTTGAGCTTTTTCCTTAGTAGATCCCATGCAAAGAACTGGGAATAAACTGATATTTCCTTCAGAGGATGTATTTTGAAAGTTTGTCTTTCAGTCAAGACACTGAAAGTTCTTGATGTTTGCTGGGTGTTGCTGTGCCTGTGTACAATTTGTAAAGTTTTTTCTCCGTTGTTCCCTGCCATAGTTAAATAAACAAATAAAATGACAGACTATTACTGCATGTGTTGTTACATATGTTTTACTTAGCTAGTTAATTACTTCATTCGTTAGCTGTTAACATGAGTTGTACCTCAAGCCAAAGGAAAACGGAGGGCAGCCTAAAGCTCTCTTCTGCTCAGATGTACTGCTTCTCTTATATTTTAGGGCTAGCTGTTTCGCTTCTTTCAATGCTGTGCAGTGCCACCCCGTCTCTTTATTTCTGTTTTGTATTATTTTGTGGGTATATTGTGCATTTATACATAGTGAGCTTTTGGTGTACTGCTCATGTGTCCACAGCTTTTATAATCCCCTGTTCCTTGACACTGATGTGCAAACCATTATAGAAGCCAAGCACATAGCAAATTTTGAACGTTAATAGAAACAAGCTTTAATTAAGGCAAGACCGAGCTGGTAGAGGGTATTCATTCTAATGTATCAGTGTCAGAAAATTCGTTGCAGAGAACATGAGGAGAGATGTGGTCTTCCTGACATGCTAATGGAAGCAAGGCAACTGCACCCAGTGTAGCATGTACCTCGTTCGGCGATGAGCAGGGATGATTAGTCCCACCAAAGAAAGCTTCTAACCAAAAGGTCGGAGCATGGTCTCCTGAGCAGTCGTGTTGGATTTGAGTTTTGAAGGGTGAGCTTCCTTCCAGGCAGTTCCATAAAAGCTCCTTTCTCCCATCACCAGTCCCTTTTGTTTTCAAAGGTCTCCTATTAGTTTCCTAAAATGGGAAGTTTGTCATTGGTATCTATAATGATTTATTTTTCTAAGCAATTAAAATTGATTTCTTAAAGCTATAGCAGCTCCCTCATTAAAGACGATGAATCACTGAATAAAAAATGCAAAGGCTCTGAGTGTGAAAGGTGTGCTTAAGTTTCATTTGATTTCAAGGAAAGGCTGGAGGGCATGAGGGAAGCAGGGCAGGATCAGTGCTTGAAATTGGGTTGTCTCCACACGAAACCCATTACAAGAATAGACCGTTCCCAACAGCCGTAGTTAGAAATCCTAAGCATCCTTTTCCCAAACAAGCAGCAAGCCTGAGGGGTTTTGCATCACCAGCTTGTAGAACCAGATGCAAATGCAGGTATCCTGTGGCTTGCGCACCTGCTGCTAAATATTTAAATGTGTTTGGAGATCACATAAATTTCTCAGTGCTTTGTGAAGAGTTTCATGAAGAGTTTTATCTTTTAGAGCACTTCTGTAATTTGAAAATCAGAGTTTTAATGGCCTGTACTTACCATCTCGGGTTTTTTTCATTGTTAAATATGACAATATTGTCAGAACTAAACCCAATGTTTTCTTTAATTGTAAACATTACTTTCCATATATAAGAGAGTATTATTTTCAGATGCTCACCTTTTCTTTATTTCATGCATAAAAACAGGCTTTCTAAAAAGGAAAATCATTCCACACTTTGAAAGTTATGAGGGAACGAAAGGACAAAGGCTTTTCTTTCCTAACAGGAAATTTTGCTATTTCGTGTGATTTTTTTTTTTACAATTTTGTTGTTACTTAACTTTAAAATGCCCTTGTATTTTTTTTAATAATACCATGAAGGTAATGAATGAGGCCTATTGTCTAAGACTTTCAAAGTGTTCCAACATAACGTTATTATGACATGACCACGTCGAGTTAACAAATTCTGAAATGAAATAAAGAATTTTTAAATGAATGTTTTATGCTTCTGTATCCACATTTAGGCTCTTATGTTAGTGATCACAGCTCTTAGGAGACACCATGAACCTTAACTGACAAAGTTATGAAACCCAAACATTGACATTAGTAGGAGTTTACTGCAATTTACTGTTCTTCTAAGTACCGATGTAGCCTGTTGGTGAGAAAATCTTTATGTCACTGCAAGGTGCAGTCTCGCACAAAGGCACATATATAGACAACATCTTTACACCTTATTGTTCAGATACAATTTTGCATACTGCTTCAAAATACTGTGAAAGTTTTTCCATTCAGCTGTCAGTTTTAAAAAGGGGGAAGATGGCAGTATTTACCTATTACCTCATTTATCATTCCACAAACACCGTAATTTCAGATAGTTGTCAGGGGAACTAAATGAAAGAAATGGAGTAGCAGGACAAAACATAGCAATAATAGCTGAATGTCTTAAGATTTTAAATTCGCCCTTAGACTAGAGTGATACTTGAATTATTAGAATTATTTAATAAGTGATAGAAATATTTAGAATTAAATAAAACCAACAGCAAAATAAGCTAGTTACGCCAAGTATGATTGACTGTTGTGTTTCTCTTCTTTTCCTCGCCAGGATTACACTTTGACTATGTATTTTCAACAGTACTGGAGAGATAAGAGGCTGGCTTATGCTGGCATACCTCTCAACCTCACGCTTGATAACCGAGTGGCAGATCAACTCTGGGTGCCTGACACTTACTTCTTAAATGACAAGAAGTCATTTGTGCATGGCGTTACTGTGAAGAATCGAATGATTCGCCTCCACCCGGATGGAACGGTGCTTTACGGTCTCAGGTCTGTACTTCCATGATGAAGATTTAATCACTGTCGTTATGTATTGTTGATATTTGCTTTCAGTTGTATTGCTTGCAGTTCAGTTGCTTGCAGTTGTATTGCAGATATTGCTGGTACAAGGTTATTACAAACATTGGGTAGTGTATTATGTAACCTTCCCTGTAACTCCAAAAGATGCCTGTAGAAAACAAATGACACACTCGATGTTTCTTAATTTTGCCAGAAGCGCCTTCAGTCAGGTTTTATCTGTTTCTGTAGAGTCACCATATCTGGAAAGCCCGGTAGCTACAGGAAGCAGAAAGGCAAGCATTAATTGTAAACCTGAAAATTTTGTCCAAAATACAGGCAGTAAGATTGAACATGGGTGCTTATGTTGTCTCTTGATGTGTCTGTAGTCTATAAAGAAAAAGCCACAAGCAGCCCTGGTTGAATGGGGACAGCCACAGGCAAGACCATGACTATGGGTGCCTTCAGTGATTTCTTCAAACAGGGATCAGCACTGCAATGTGTTATATTTCAAACCAGAGGTACAAAGTGACCTTACATTGTTCTACTTCCTGCATATTTTAGGCTTGTCCTATGTTTTCTTTGTTTTCTGTCATAGCTTTTATGGTTAGGAATGCTGAAAAATCCTTCCCTTAATAGACATAATTACACTAGCAAAAATCTTAATGGAAGACTCAGTAATATCAAACAGTTTCTTTCTTTAGGCAGGCTACTCCATTTGCTCCATTGGTTTAAACTACAGCATCAAAACAAGTCTTTGCCAGTGAAGGTGCATTTCCATCATCGGAAGTTTCTTGTATTTTCAAGCATAGATAACACTCAAGATTGCTGTACTACATAGTGCAAGATAAAGAGAACCTAGTATAGAAATAAATGAGATCTGAAAAGTGGTTCAGGTGGATTCTATGACTAGTTTACCTGCTTTTGTTTTTTATCAACAGTTGAACTTTTTACCTGACTTGGCTCTTGGCTTCACACTTCTTTAATTCCTGTTACATATCATGTATGGACTATAATCGGATGAATCTTTCTAGACATAATAAAAGAGACTTGGCCTGTTATGAAACTTGAAAGAAGTTTAGGATGTTCAGGAAATGTTGTCCTTATAATTAACTGTTTTAGGAAAGGGAGGCCTTCATCTTGCATGCTTTTTTTACCAAATATGGAATGCTGCACATTTAAGATTCCTTCCACAAGTAGTTAAATATCAAAAAATGATGCAAGATATTTTTGTTTCCTTTACTGTATCTCAAGAATCATCCCCACAAGCAATGTAATAAAAAAGTGATGGAGATTAGAAATCTTGTGATCATAATAAGTATAGAAGTCTTTCTGTCACACTAAAAACATTTGGAATCATTCAGGTGAGGATTATCTATCATAAAATAGTGTATTTGAATAAGTTAGCTGCCTCTTCTGCAAAACGTAAATGTGCACAAGCAGATTGCATTTCATTTGATAGTATTTGCTTGGCAGGGATTTCACCAGTGGCTCATGCGTGGCAAACTTTCCATTCCCTTTCCTCTGAAAGCACACAATATCTATGGTCAGATATCCATGGTGTGAAGCAGCCAAGTTACTTAATGAAGGATAACTGTCTAAAATTAAATCTCTGCAAAATACAGGACATTGCGCTCAGAAGGAAGAAAATGTCTTGTCTCTGTTGATTTAAAACTTGAGCTTTGTGTTGCTCTACCACTAGCCTAACTTCTCGTATTGTGGCTTCAGAGCATCCCAATGGCATTGGCCTCAAGCCGCAGTCTGGAGGCAGTGATTCATCCTGTGGGCTGAGGCCAAAACCTGGAGTTTTATGTGCCACAAAACACAGGGTCACTGAGAATAACAGGGGAGATTTTGGAGGGTTGAAACCGATTATAGAACAACCGTGGAGCAAAGCAGTTCCTCCAAAATTTATAATGAAAGTGATCCCGAGGCCACACTGGCTCTGTGTTCTCTTCTGAAAAATGTGGAATTTATCATAGTTTTGAAAGACTTGACCTTCTGTTATCCGGGGTTCCTCTCTACTTCAGAGAAAGCAGTTTGCTACCGCTGCAGAAGTCTGTGAGGGCTGGGAAGAATGGGGCAGTGGCTTTTGAAGTTCAATCCATTTCTGGGGAATTTTTTTTCCTTTGGGCACAATAGTGACTTTGTTCCACCTTGTTCAGAACCGTATACAAGACATATGATGATACAACAGCTTTTTTTTATCATAGACCAAAAAAGAAATAATGACATTATAGACTGGGGGTCAAAAAATAGAGTCTTTCCGACTGCTTGTGTGTTTGCCGTATATATACCTCTTGTTCTCAGGCAGTAAAATGCTAAATGTTATAAATAAATAGAGCGGAGGAATAGATTTGTTTTATCTGAAAGGACTCACGTAGTTATCACACAAATATAAAACATGATGGATGTTTGCAAGGTGAAAAGGTTAGTTGTGATCAGTCAGACCAGGCAACCACACTTATTTCTGTTCTTTTTTGGATAAGTGTATTTCTGTGTCAAGATGAGAAGAGGATCAACTTGGCCTAGTCACATAAGATGTATTTATATTGCTTAGACTGATTTATATTGTAAACATTTTGGGGACAGAAAATATCCTTCTGTCAGTTGTTTATGCAGCACCTCCCAGCACATCACAGGTGGGGTTCCTATACAATATATCAAAATAATCAAAAGCAATCAGCCTTGTAATAAAGTAGCAGAGAAGGGTAAGAGAAGCTGTATCTAGAGGACAGGTAACTGGAGTAGAAAATTTTAAACAATTAAAAATATTTTCTTTGTGTATTGCTTTCACCCAAAATGTATGTGTATCTGTGTACCGCTTTATCTTTGTCTGGCTCATAATTGTTTCTCTGTCACTGCTGTGATGATGAATTCTTGAAACCTTGTTGTCCTGCTGTGTCAGGCAGCATCCCATCCCATAAAAAATAAACCTGCCCGTCTTGGGAACGTGCACAAGCCTGAGCAATTAACATTTGCTCTTGGTGAGCATTTGTGCAAGTTAAATTTGGTTGCTTGAATGTTCATTCAGGAGGGACCTCTGAGCACTCAACTTACTTGGGTAATGGGGGTAGATCTGTTTCTATCTATATCTAGCTGTGTCTTCTTTTCTAGTGGATATTTATCAAATTAAAAACAAACATTTTGCTGTAGTGTAAAAAGTTTCTTGAGCAAGAATATGCAGTTTCTGGTATTTGAACTTGTGACAAAGAACCGCTATGGTATGGGAACAGGCCAAAACAAAAATACATTCCTTAAAAAGCCATAAGGAAATGAGCAAGTTGAATGCAAGTTTGCCAGCTACCTAATTTTTAATAATTCTGTCAAATTAATCATTTGTAAGTGCATGTTTTCTGTATGGCTGGCATTTAAAGCTAGTTATGCAACATAGTAGTGAATATGCTGGTACCGCGCTCCCTCTTGTATCAACTTAGCTTGTGTGGATTCTGCTGCAGGATCTTAAATGAGCCCTAGGTCAGAGTAGGGGAATGTACTAAAGCATGGGATAGAAACCTCACGGCCGTAATGCCCAAGTGTGCCTGCTTATTTTACTTGGAGCACAGTTATCAATTGACTCAGGAGCAAGATCATTTGATTGAACAATCAGTTTGTCTTTGTAAAGCTGATCACTGCTAAGACCTTGTTCATCAATGATCACAGATTTAAGACTTAAGTTTTCTCTTCTAAGACCGTAGGCTAGTACTAACTTTATATGCTTAGCTAGAGCAGCTAGTAGTCATCATACTGAGAAGACATTCATCGCCATAAGTAATAGCCCTGTATCTAGCACCTTGCTTGAAGGTCCAGAAGGGCACTTGTAAATGTTCAGTGCAAAGAAAACGTCCCCCTACGGTGCAGAGCAGCTGAGGCTATTCCAGCCCACTGGGACACGTGCTAATAGAGGAACCAGAGCATCTCCCAACAGGTAGCTGGACGAGGATTGACCTGAAGTATCCTCCTGTGATACAATTCTTGATCCCTGAAAGGTTGTGGGACCAACAGGAGGGTATTCAGAGAACACACAGAGTGGACAGCAAAGGCAAAGGCATGATCATGCCATAGATATAGCTGGGAAGGACAAAGATCAGGTGCGTGCCTTTCTTACCGGCTACTGGTAGGAGCATAAGTGAGAACATACGCTGAGTAACAAATCCTTGAGCTTGTTCCTCTCCTGGCCTTTGCGTTCATACAGCTGTCTCTCCCTTTGCAAAGAAATTGTAATATATTTTCTTGCAAAAGCATTTTCTCAGTAAGAGAAGGATAGATTCTGTTGTCCTGTGAGGTAGCTATAATGGTCTTAATCCCTTTTTTTGGATTTTATGTGAAGTTATCTGTCTGAAATAACCTGTATGCTAAGGATAAGCATTTTTCCTTCCTTTTCTGGGAGAATTGGACAAGGTATTCATAATAACACCAGGTTTTTCGTTAGTGTGAAAGAGTTAAAGAAAGGCACCTAACTACTTTTCTCCTCTTGAAAGGGTACTCCTGAATTTTAAACTAGTTTACCAAATAAGGAGACTGTCATTTCTGAAGGTTAAGGGATTATTGAGAAAGCTTCAAAACTGAGAAAACACATGGACAAAACCATAACATTGAGGGTTCCAGCTTTTAGAGGTCTACTTAAGGCATTTCCCCTCTTGTGTTATGAGCATAAATTATCACCAGAATATTATTTGTTTAGGAATTAACTGTGTACAAGGTCCATGTCTTGTTTATATCAGAAAAGGATCAATAAGGAACAGACCTAGTTAGGCCCAGAAGATAATTTAAATGTGAAATTTATATGACTCCATTATAAAGAAATTATACATAATAATGAACATACTCTTGGTTAAGGTTATGATTCAGCAAAACACTGAAATACACTGAAGATTAATCGTGAGCATATGGTTATATCTGTCTAAAAGTTAGTACAAATATATAAATCCATTAATTTAAAAATAAAGTGCAAATGCTGTGTGAAGCCGCTAATGTAGTTGTTTTGGTTGTACATGTGTATTGTTGACACTCCTGATATACAACAGCTGGATGAAAAATGCCATTCATCACTGCTGAAATGTTTTGCAAATTCAACATTAGTGTGCTAAACTGCCTGCATTAGAAGCAAAAAAGCAAAAATATATTTTTATTTGGAGATAAAATTTAAAATTCAATATGGCGCTTCTTTACAAAACCCTCTTTAAATTTGAAAACTAGAGAAATATACTTGATTTTGAAACAAAGCATTTTGCTGGACTTAAGATATTTTTTCAAAATTTCAGGTTTTTTTCTAGAGCTGCCGTAGAACCAAGAAATCAGTTATTGACACAGGCTTTGTGTCAATCACTTTGACATTTGTAGCAGACTTTTTTCTCTTCATGTGTTCTGATATAAAGTCATAGTCTTTAATCTCAGGAAATTTTTGTGTAGTATTTGCATATGCCGATAGGTCCATTGAACCCCAAAGGGACTGGTTGCATAAGGGTAAGTCACAGTGAGTTGTTCCGCTGCAGTCAGTGTAACCGCTGTTGTATTAAGCTGCTGCTCCATGTAGAATGATGGACCAGATTCTCAATTATTTTAAGCTATTCTTCAGAGAGTCCTCACTTTGAAAAATAAACACCACCACCACCACCTGGATTACTGGCTGTACAGTAATTCTATTTGATGTTTGTATTTCAGAATCACAACCACTGCAGCTTGTATGATGGACTTGAGAAGATACCCATTAGATGAACAGAACTGTACTCTGGAAATAGAAAGCTGTATGTATATAAGAAAATGCATGTAATGCTAGTTCAGATGCGGGGCGGTTTTCTTTTTACAGAACTGTGTAATATTTATAGTGGTGTCTGTAAACACTATGTGAATCATGTAATTATTACCCTTTGGAATTTTTGTTTGTTTATTTGACTTCTTGAAAAAATACCAGGGGTCATCCATTTCTAGATGGATGGATACATCCTAGAAAAATGGGTTTTAGACAGATTGAAGCCATTTATTGCTCCAGCCTGACTTGGCAGAGGCAGTGACTGGATGCTTATCTTCAACACAAGAGAATTAGTGTTCATATTTTAATCAGATCCATTTTCAAGAGAGCAAACACTGTGATATCATTTTCTTTCAGTGTGCTTTATTATTCATGGATGGTCTTGCTGCAGGACCCCTCCCAGGCTTTCAGATCATCCCCATTTATGATTTGCAATTCTGTTCCACACAGAGACAGATTCTCTCTTCCACCTAGTCATGTCCTAGAGTTGAAATATTCAGATGTATATTCGTGCTTCAAGAGTTCCTGCTCCATTTCTGCTACTGGCTGGACATTGTGGGCCATATACAGCAAATGCTAGTGTAGTCCTCCACCAGAGAAGCTAATGGAAATGGTGCAACTCACACTCTTTAGTGAGTGGAAAAGATCTGCCCCAATTATGTTTGTCAGTATTCATTGAATAATCCACCTTTGCCTGGTGATTATCAGCATAAATATACACTTGGTTTCGGAGCCAAATGCATATAATGTCTTAAATCATGCTAATCTACAATTTTGCAGTTTTTTGGGTAGCATTTTCTGTTTCATTGGGGCCATTAATCCTTATGTGAATTTTAGGAGAGTGATACCAAAAAAAAAGGAAAAGAAAACAGAGTATTTTGCCTCAAATTCCTGTGTAGACTGTAATGGCAGAGCTCTTTGGAAGACCTTCCCACAGGCATACAGAACAAAATGATATACACCGCTCCAGCTGTTCTGATTCTTTTCATTGTCTCAAATGACAAACCGCGTGTACTGGGTTTGAAGCTACATTTGAGTCTGCTGTTATTTCTGACTTTTTTTTACTCCTGCTTTGCCTGCAGATGGCTACACAACTGACGACATAGAATTCTACTGGAGAGGTGGAGATAACGCAGTCACTGGTGTGGAGAGGATTGAGCTTCCTCAGTTCTCCATCGTGGAATATAGACTGGTGTCAAAGAATGTTGTCTTTGCCACAGGCAAGTGCCCATTTGGTGTTTAATTTCCTTGTGTATGAGAATTACTGGTTTATTAATCATAATTATATGTAGTCTTAGCACTGTGTTTTGTGTTTTGCTAAAGAAATTACTTGAAAAAGCCTGGAGCCAGACGCTGATGAAATAGCATTTCTTGTTTATTTTTCTTTTTCTTGTGTATGTGTGTGTAATACTTAACCAGGCACCTAAATATCTGTGATCTAAATAAATATGAAGTCATTCACCTCTGAATCATCAGTTTAAACGTAGCCTACAGGGTTACTGATCATACATAAGTGTGTTTTGGCATACTAGGTCAAAAAGCCACCATTTTTATGAACACCTCCCTACAACTTTTCAGGGCATGTTTGTTTGGTTGTTGTATAGTGAATGCAATGCCTTTTATATCTTGATTTGCACTGATGGGTATATAGTACTGTATCCACAGCCAGTGCTTTTGTTATCATTGTTAAGATGCTAAAATCAAATCCCTTGTTTTCATCCTTGTTTCCTTGAAGATGTAATAAAAGTTACTGGTAGCTCACAGCATTGGATGTCTTCAGGTGACATAGCACAATGTTGATTTATGTGTTTAATGTTACACGCCAGTATAGGAAAATGTTGTTACGTGTGAAAAGACCAAAGCAACGCAGAAAGCCATCAGCAAGTGTGGGGCCACTTTTTGGGACCTCCAGATTTTCAGTATTCCTCACACCACGGGAGTGTGCTGTTCCATGTGTCCCAGCGCACTAGAACAAATGAAGTACAGCTCTATTATGTTTGCAAGCATCACTTCACCCACTCTTTGGACACAGCATCTGTTTCAAAGTACACAGAAACGCAAGTTGTATTTCAGAACGAAATGTAAATATTGCTGTGATCGAAATTAATATGAGGAGGTTTGCCAACTGCTGCTGTTCTTGTTTATCATTGTGAATGGAAGGGTGTTTTAAAGATAAATCAATACTCTAACCCTGTATCCCTCCATTCTGCCGCCAGTGTTACCTTCGGCAGCCAGGGCTTACCTGCCCCTCCACAAGACTGGATATAATTCTGTGGAATAGCTCTTTGGACAACAATGAGGATACAAAGAAATTATTTGAGAAGTTTTTATGACAGTCCAAAGCCACCTTTTAGTTCCATATGAAGTATTTGAGTAAAGACATGATTTAGTAATTCAGAGATGAGAGATATGTTAAATTTAGGAAAAAAGAGAAATCCAAAGAGCTGTGAGGCAACTATGAGAGAGAATGACAACTAGGGATGAAAACATTTATATGACTGACCAAATATTCAGACTCCTAAAAGTTCTTTCCAAAAAAACTTGTGGAAGGAGTAAAAAAGTCTCATGCTTCAGGGTTTAAGGCAGCTTGGCATTAGGGAGTAGGATGAGACAGTCACAGAGAACAGATTACTCTATGTTTCTTGTACCATTTTCTGAAGCATATAATTTTTGTCACTGGTGAAAACATGATACTGCATTTACTGTTACTTAGGTACAGGGCATTATGAAAATGCTTGATTAATTATGAAATTTTATGAAAAGTATTTCCATGCAGGAAAAATATCCCATTTGTTTCTCAAACCCACATATTTAATTGTAAATCTGAAACATGCTAGTGAATCTGACGGATAAAGTCAGCACACTCTTTTCAAATTTCTTCTCAAGACCCTACTTTTTTATGGCCCTAGTAATTAGGGCCAGTTTCTGCATTTTTGTGGAAAATAAGTCAGGCATGCTATTTTATTTTTTTGGGGGGGCTTTGAGGTTATTGAAGTCTCAAGGGAAGATATTAGTTCTTTGAGCGCAGTATCTCAGTGAACATGTCAGAGATTTCAGTACTAGTGTGCTTTGATTGCATAAAACTAAAAGAAGACTTCAGAGTCATGCCATAAACAGCTTTTGGAGTAGTTATTTCTCCTATCGTCCATGAGGAACAGTGCTGTATAATCTTGTGTAACTTATGCAAATGGAAAAATCTGTTCCCATAGTTACTACTGAGAAGCAACAGTAAGCATGAGAAAAACCCCATAGATAATGACATAAAGCTGTACGGGGCTGCAAGAGTAGGGGAGGAACTGCATGCATGTTGAAGCATAGCATTGGAATTAAAAATTATCTTGCCAAATTAGCAAAATGGGTCAGGAAAAAAGTATAAAAGTAAGTATGGGCAAGTGCAAAATACAACATTTATACAACTAATTATTCGTACCCAAATTCAGGACAGGGAATACCAAGTTAGGCCAGATTTCTGTGTGTAGAAATGTAGGGGTTACTATCGATCTCAGACTGAACATGAGCCAATAAGTTCTTTTTGGGGAAAAAAAAACCAACAAACCACATCCTACAAGGAGCCTGACTTGCATTGCTAGGGCCTGAACTGCATATTTGTGGGTAGGACTCCTCAAGACAGTTGTGGAGCAACAGAAGAGGGTCTAGGGAAAATTAGCAAGTAGGAAGTACAGAAAATGGAATACATGAGGTTTCTGGAGAGCCAGGTATGATCGTGTAGTTTAAAAAAAGAGAACACTTGGTGGGAAATAAAGTCTTCAAGTGTCTAGAAAGCATCTGCAAAGACATAGGGAATAGTTTGTTCTCTTTATCAATGATGAAAAGAAGAGAAAAGAGTATTTAAATTGCCCTGAAGAAGAAAAATTTAGTTTGACTATCGTTCTAACACCAACTGAAGGCCATACAGGCTGCCGTAAGACATCTAAAATGGCACTGGATGCCCATGTGTTAGTAACTGAATTAAGCCTATAGGCTGATGATACCAAATCAGTGCTGTCAATGGAGCCTAAAGAGTTATTCAGCTCTTGAATACCTCTATTCTGTCAAGTGAATAGCTCTTAGGACACTATTCAGTTGCCTAAACATAGGTATCTTGTGCCTCTTGAGATGCTGTAGCTGTAGCACGCTGCTTAGCAGTTAGGCTGCTGTTCCGGAGTCTTACAGTCTTGTGTCCTATGTGCCAAACTAGTGCTTCAGTATTAATTACTTAACTACTATTAAGTTCACTCTTCAGTAGCCTAAGGTATGTCAAATGGCATTAGACACTTCTATACAGGCAATTAAATCACACCCTTAGAATCAGCTGGCTGTAAGTCTAGATCTCCATGGTTTACACTGAGAGCTGACGTGCCATCCATGTGTAAAAATCTGCATGCAAACACCAGAAATTTAGTGCCTAGACCTGTGAGCTGAATCTGCCTCCTGAATGTTTGTTATCCAGAAATGCTAAGAAACTGAACAGGAATGGGGATATGTAAAACACCACCTAAAAACTTCAAGATACAAAACAGTCAGAGACAGATTAGCAACCTGTTGGTAAGAGGAGAGCAGTCTTAAAAGATTTGAAAATTAATTATTTGCTGTATTCTGAAAGATCAATCTGTAAAGTACATTTCCAATTAGCCAAAGAACCTTCCCAGAAGAACAGATTAAAATGAGAATTCTGTAACTGACCAACTCTGTTATCTTGGTTCATACTTGGATAAAACAGCAAGAGACTAATTTAGCCTTGGAGCTAGATGTTTCAGCTTGGTAGCTTTTAATGAAATTGAAACAGAAACAAGTAATTACTTTTTACCAAGTGCCCAAATATACAAAAGAGGAATATTTTGAGCTAAGTTATAGATTAAGTTTTTGTTTTCATGCTTGCATTCTCAGTACTGTTGTTAGATTTAAGTTTTTCAGGCCAAATTCTGTTATTCTTGTACTATTTAAATTAGCCCATAGACATCAACATGTTATATGAGATGGGAGGAAGGGTAACAAATCTGATCCCTGAACAGCAATGCTTTTCTTTAGGCAAAAACAAATTTTGATGGAATGTTAACAACTAGAATTTCCTGGTAATTAATCTCTAAATGTACTAAGCCTTAATTGACAAATCATTATCTAAGCATAATCAGGCAAGTAACAGTGTAATTGTTGAGCTCATGAAGAAATCCATTTTTATTAAATAAATTACACAAGATAGTTCCTTCTTAGATAAATAAAGATCTGGACTTACAATCTTTGTTCCATGCAGGTTAGAACCCATCCTTTTCACTGAGCTTTAGCCATCTAGACAAAGGGGAAAATAAGTAGAGGAAATAAGGAATGTTCCTTCTTTTAATTCTTTTTTTCCACAGATTCCTGTGGTCTGTTTGCTGGAGGTGAAATATTATCGCAGGCTGCAGGCAAGGCTAATAGATCATAAAAGCAATACAGGTGAAAGTAATACAAGCTTTTGTAGTCTCTGGAAAAGCTACCTAAAGGAGAAATCTGGCTGCATAATATGAAAAAACAGGGCTACCAGTTTATGTTTCAATTTCAACCTATACAAAGATCAAATTACTCTGAAATTTCCTGAGATCCAGACCTCCCAATAAACTTTGAGCTTGGAAAATCACCACAAAATAGGAGAACATTCTGTGTCAACTCCAGTAAGTAGCTGTGATGCCAGCAAGACTTTTGGTTAGATTGTCCAGGAGCTACAGACCCTCAAAACCTGCCCTGAGACTTGCAAGGCTGGGATTATGCTCTGATTTAAGGTGAATATAATTTCAGTGTCTACATAGGAACTAAGTGTCTTAGTTGGTGGGAATCTGGTCAATACAGTCCGTGGAGTCTGGAGACAAATCCAATCCAGCAGTAGGAGTCTATTTTAGGAAGAGATGGATAATTCTCTAGGTTTCATTTACTAGACTGACTAGATGAACTGACTCTCCCATAAATGTAATCGGAGCTTAGACCCCTAGCTCATGTGTATACAGTCAAAGTGAGTTGTTTAATCAACTGCTATTTAAGATGGCATAGGGCAGCCTTCTTCGTCTCCATCTGCTGATCGAAAAGATATCTGCCAGCTGCATGCTGGTGTCTGAGATATGATAGGGCATCTCAAAAGGAGCAGTGCAGCCTTCAGATTTGCAACTGAATCTCTCTGTTACAGTCCAGCTCCATCTCTAGAGCAGGAGGAAAGCCAGCACTGACAGTCCTGGCCCTAGGTACGGTTCTTAGGGTTTTACCTTCTAGCTTTGGGGCAAAGAACCTGGTGCTTGAAACAACTTTATGTTGACATCTCTGGCCTTTGGACAAACTGTCTGGAGAGTCCACCTTTAAGACCAGGTCCCACTAGTTTCGATAATTACCTTCTTGTTAGATGGAGATGGTGATGAGGTAATGGATGATGATCACGGGTGAAGCATTCAGGATAAACGTCTACAGTTTGCTCTGTTATACTGATTCTCAGTTCAGGATTTCAATACTGAATATTACTGACATACATGACACATTAATTCTCTCTGCTGTTAATACACACCTCCTCCATCCACACCATTTTTCCTGCTTTATCAATAGAGTGGTGCCTTTCTTTTTTTTCTGAGGTTTCCCCAGTGTGTCCAGGGTCCTTGGCACTGGAGCAGCCCAAGAAGAGGCTTTGATTCAGTGATTCAGTTCCACTGAACCTTCTTGAATTAATCTTTCAGATTATTCATCAAAGAATCAGTATTTTATGGGAGATTTTCCAGTCATCACCTCTATCAATGATATTCCACAGACACCCAGACCTTGACAGGACTTGTGGAAGAGATTTATAGACAATCCTGTACATGGGTGGTATATTATATGAAATAATTTTCCTCAACAGAGCTTTATAAAGATGTCTGTCTGATGCACTACTCTTACTGCAGAAAGGTGATCAGGTCTGCTACATTTTTAATGTATTTCATGATGGCAGGGTATGTTCCTGTTTTATTTACATTGTCTGCAGACAGAAAGCCATAGAAACCGTTTCCTAAGAAGCTCAATGAAAGAGTTAAGCTTTGTTTGCAAAAAAGCGGGCATGGTTTCAAGAACAGAATTTGTCTTTTGAAATTAAACATGATCATTGGAAAATGAAGATTTTAAGCAAGCTAAATTCTAAATGATTCTTTGCTGAAAGTTACATTGACTGCTTTAGACAGCAGAAAACCTTGGTCTGATTTTCATGATGAACTAAATTCTTCTGACTCTACCAATAACTTCTATTGGTGAAACTAGAAGGCATTTCATCCTGGAAAAAAATATTACTTATTGAAGTAACCACAGCAACCAAATACATCTACCAGAGATTTCTTTTTCCAATGATAGTTCTTCTGAGATTGTTTGGTAAAACAGTTAAGGATAGTTGCATAAAGTTTGATACTCTCTGGATGCTTCTGCTGCCTGGAAATGGTGTAGCATTTTTTTCTGTCATATGACTCAAAGTATACCTAACTATCAGGAATGTGATGAAAAGAAATATGCATTTTTCTATGCCTTCTTTCACCTTCTCTCTCAAGAAATCCATCATTCTTGTGTATATGTGCAAGCATAATTTCTTATGCTCATATGCAAACATATGAACATAATTTAAAGGGAAGTTTGTAATTTTTTCTTTGTTACTAGATGTAATCTTTCATATCTTGCACGTATTTGCATTAGACTTGGGTGGGATGGGTTCTAGTATCTAGTTGGGCCCTCAGTGTGTTCAGAAGTGTTTTTTAGGATGTTGACTATAACAAGAGCTTTTAGATGAGCTATTGGAAGTATCATACCTAAGACTAATAATGCAAACACTGAAATCATGAACTAATGTGTGAATGACTGCCTTTTTCTTGTACAGCTGTACTCAGATTTAACCCTCTTCGCATTTGGTGAAAGAAGTCATGGTTTTTCAACTGTTTCAGATTTCTAAATGGATAAAATATATTCAGTAAGATTAACACCAATTTTGAAATACACCAGTTTGAAGTTAAATAATAAAATGTTTTGTTTGAAACATTTATATTGAGGTTATTCACTTTTTTCATTATTTATTTGCTCCAATTGTAACAATTCATGAATCATATATATATACTGTGTATATATATGCACACACACGCATATAAAATAATCTTTTTTTTTGCTTAAATATTTTTGGAAGAAGGATTCTGTCCATCTGTAATTGTTAGAGGTCTTTGGATCTGGTCTGAAGGCTTTTCCTCACTGGGATTCATTACAATTTATTTTTGACACCACAGATAGCATGTTTCTCATAGTTCAGATGTAATTAAGTGCCATCTCATGAACATCTCTTCCATGTAAATATAAAACTATGCACATTATTAATCCTCTCAATATAAATACTATATATAAAACTGTATATTTGGATAAGCATTTTGCATGGAGACCTAAGCATCTGTTTTTAAAACCTAACCAGTGCTCACCCATCTGTTCAATAATCTAGAATAAGTTACTCTCTCTTTTCTTTACAAATACAAATTGCTTGGATATCACTATATTCACTGCAAGGCTTCTTTTAATACCAACCAGTAATACAGTGAAGCCATTTTCCCTACTCTTCTGCAGATGTCATACCACCCCATAAAATGTTCATACTTTAGTTTCTACGGAAACCGAAGACAAGTATCTGCAAGTGTCTTTTCTTCAGTATAAATAACGCTGTTTTCCCTTCCTTTTCCTCAGGTGCCTATCCAAGACTCTCACTGAGCTTCAGGTTGAAGAGAAATATTGGATACTTTATTCTTCAAACCTACATGCCCTCCATACTGATTACCATTTTATCATGGGTGTCATTCTGGATCAATTATGATGCATCAGCAGCAAGAGTTGCCCTTGGTATGTGCTGAGAATGAGTGGGACATTAAAATGTCAGACGGAATGTAGCCTTTGGAGGTTGTTAAAGACTGCAAAGTGATGTCAATGTTTTGATATTCCAAAATAATTTACGTCAAAATCATGTCATACACTATTGCCTCAAAAGTGATGAGTTTCCCCCTCCATGCAAGAATTTAGCTACCGCTAAATCTCTGACATGAGCTGCTTATATGGGTCCAGCCTTGTTCTCATCAAAGTTAATGTTGTTGTCAGTAGCTTTAGCAAGGGAACAAGCTCCAGACTCGTACTCCAAGGGCTTAAGCGTGGGCTCTTATTCCAGCTCATTGTGGGAAGACAAGTGTGGCTCCAAGCCTCCAACTGAGGTCCTGCCTGCTTTAACTGACAGTGGCAGGAATGGACCTCAAGAACCATGTGCTAGTTCTGAGTGCAGGGGCACGTCAGCTGCAGACCATGACATCCCGCCTAACCTTCAGAATGCACGGTATGCCAAGTGCATTTTTATGACAGCTTAAAGTGCCATTTACCTCATGGCAGAAAAACATGGATTTGGCACAGGTTGGTGATCCCTGTCCAAGGCCTTTTCAGATCAAAGTGTCCTTTAGATAAGGGAAGGTAGCTTCAAAATATCTCACAGGAAATATTTCATCTATTAAGAAGCATACTCAGGAATAGCTATAGACAAGGAGGATTAAATGAATCCATAAACCCTTATAACTGACTCTCATCTCATCCCAAATCCTTTCTTCAACACTCTGCTTCCCAAGAGCACATACCTTCCTTCTCAAAACTTGACACTAAGCCTATGCTGTATAGCTTCCTGCTATGATCTCTTCTGTTCTTAAAACAGGAACATATTCCTCTTTTAAACAAAGCCAAGGCCGCCTTGGAACTAAAACTGGCAAGGGATGTCAAACTCAACAGGAAGGGCTTCTTCAAGTGTATTGGAGGCAAAAGGAAGACCAGAGAAGTTGTGGGCCCGCTGTTGAATGAGACAGGAGCCATGGTGACGAAGGACGCAGAGAAGGCGGAGTTATTGAATGCCTTCTTTGCGTTGGTCTTTACTACCCGGCTGAGCCCTCAGGAGTCCCAGGCCTTGGAGAAAGTAACGGGGCAAGAGGAAGACTTTCCCTGGGTTGAGGAGGATCAAGTGAGGGACCAGTTAGGCCAATTAGATATTCACAAGTCTATGGGCCCTGATGGGATGCACCCGAGAGCACTGAGGGAGCTGGCGGAAGTCATTGCTGGGCTGCCCTCCACCATCTTTGAAAGGTCCTGGAGAACAGGCGAGGTGCCTGAAGATTGGAGGAAAGCCAATGTCACTCCAGTCTTCAAAAAGG
>VYZM01018482.1:42772-83927 GCA_013398915.1 Dromas ardeola
TCTCTGGAGACATTCAAAACCCGCCTGGACGTGTTCCTGTGCAACCTGCTCTAAGGTGACCCTGCTCTGGCAGGGGGGTTTGGACTAGATGATCTCCAGAGGTCCCTTCCAACCCTATGATTCTGTGATTCTGTGATTCCCTGGTTCCCTTGTTTTTCTGATATGTACCACAGGAAACCAGGACTCCAGCTTGTGTCCATATGATTCCCCATCTCTGTACCCTGTACCTCCCAAGGCCCCACATACCAAAGCATGCTGGGCAGCTACAGCCATACATTTGTGCAATATCATATTATGTCCTATCATCTGAACTTGGGTAACTGAAGATATTGTAGATTAACTGCAGTTACTGTACAGTAATTCTACAGGTACTGCGGGTTAGCTGGTGCCTATGGTGTGACGCAGTCTAGCATTACCACTCAGGAGTTAGTGCATGTTCAGCACGTTGCAGCTAAGTAGTAGCTTAATGGGAGGTGGGATAAAGAGTCCAAACAGTTCTGATGTATTCATAAATTAACTACTGGATCCAGATCCACCCTGGAGACATTATGACCGAGTGAGGGGTATGCTTCAAACACATCAGATGGCATCTAGATTTTTACATGCCAGCCAGGACTGCAGAGAACAGATGGTTAGACAGAAGTTACCAAACCCAGTGACATTCCATGCCCTTCTATAATCGGTTCACACAGTTTTTCCTTGTTTAAGGAATAGGACTCTCTCATGTGGCCTATTTCTGTGTAGCAGAAGTTCATCAAGTACTGTACTATGATAACACAAATATTAGAAAAAAAGTCAGAGAGTACATTCAAAGCAAGCTCAGGAGCCCAGATGTTCTATTTCCAATTGATATAAAGTCCTTTTGAGGGGATGAAAATCCATCTAGTAGGTTCTTCTCTGAAAACAATTAGTGCCTCGGTGATTATGTCTGTGAATTTTGTATAATAAAGTTCAGTACCATGGGTCTAATGCTGTGTTCCTTTGTATAGCCCCTCTTATGAGCCTGGAGCTGATATGAAATGGTATCAAAGTTGACTGGCTCTGAAAAGCACAGTACGGAGGAGGAGAAGGACTGCTGGCTTAGGTATTTGTTAGAGGAAGAATTCCCTGTGCAGTCCTTAGGGACATGGAGACAAGCTTTTACTGTGCCCCTGTAGGAAGCCTGTGTTCTCTGAAAGAGTCCGATTTTAGTTCATTCACTTCCATGTTTGCTCCTTTCCCTGTTCCCAGCTGCACATGCTGTCTGTGGTCCAGTCCGTACTGAACCGAGTAGTTCCCTCAACAGAGAAACCCAGGCACAGAGCAACGGCCAGCTTATTCCAGAGACTACGTGCTATGGACACTGCAGATAGAGGCTGATATAGGGCTGATCTCAAGGAAAATATTCAAAACCATCAGTCTGTTAAAAACTGAGATTTTGCCAGTTATCCCTAGAAGTTCCTAAATTCAGTCCTTTGAGAGAAAAGAAAAATAATCTCAAGAGTTCTCACTCTTGGAAAGGGCTGTAATCACAAGATTATGCTATTTTTATATGATAGGTGAGTGTCAGCTGCTTCTCCTCCAGCTGTGCTTTAAAATAAATTATTGATCTTCAGAAGGGCCTCTGCCTGCAGGGTATCAGGATCTCCCAGAGGAAGTAATTCCTTTTGGTTTGTGATAGCCACCTTTCTATTTAGTGTGTTTAATCTTCTGGATCATCAAGAGAGCCATCAAACTCTCCCCGTGTGGTGTTTAAGGTCTTATCTCTGGAATCTAGATTACAGCCTGGGAACAGGCCCCAAAAATGTGGGCATCATAACCCTCACTGGGTGGGCTTCTAAATCCCATGTTGACCTACACTTTGGTAAGCATCTGTGGGATGCTAGTGAGATGCCAAGGGTGCATTAAAAGGCATCTGTGGGATTTCTGATACAAGAAACAAATGGATCTTAGGTAATTCTTTGAATCCCTTGTGGGAAGCGGCAGCAGGTAATCCTACAAGGAAAGAAGCTAACTCAGGCCAGTGAAATCCCTTGGGCTGCAAACATACGAAAGTGTTTGCTGCAGTCCTCCACCCTTCTCACCTCTGTTCGTTGTGCTCGCGTGTAGGTTTTCTAGAGACTTTGTCAAAGTTTCCTTAGGTAGAAATAATGTCAGCTGTATTCCTCATTTTACTGCAGACCTGGGTGAGTTACACCCAATAAAATTTTTAAATAAGCTTGTGCTGTGTGTGCCTCTGCTGTAATTCAAGACGTGAAACATCTGACATCCAACACGCACTTGTTTCACAGTTTAGAGGAAAAGCACTGAAAACTGCATGACATTGACCTACTAAATATACAAAATATCTGTTACAGAACCTCATAGGCTACCACTACAGTTCCCTGGAGTGACACTGTTTACACTGACAGCTTGATTTTGAGTTATATTGTCTTTATTTCTGTCTCTTCAGGTAAAAGAAGCTGTGCTTTATTATATGGCAACAATTTTCTTCCGTTCTTTATTTTTGTACCTCCTGCATTTTAGTGACTACTTGCAAACTGACGGTATAATTATGGAATCAGAGAAAATAGTAATGGAGGGGACCTATTAGAATGGCTTGCCTCTTTTACCATTGCAGACTTATTCCACAAATCTGTGTTTTCAGACACCTGTGATTTGCGATTCTTATAAAATTTCCAGCAGAGATACAGACCCTGTGGTTTACTGTGAATTCAAGCAGACTGACAATAAATTTGCTTTTCTTACCAGCTTTTCAAAACAGTGCTCTGTAATATATTTTCAGGTGCTATGTCCATCCTTAGGTAAATAAACGAGGGTTTGACATACCTTATAGATTTTCTGGGTACTTTATCAGTGTCCAGTCAATCACAATAAAAATGCTTCTCTCCCTCCTTGGCTTTTTCTTTCCACAAATGCACATACCTGTCTGCCTCTCACTGCTCATCTCACTTCTTTCTATCTAGAAATCAGGCTATTGCTCTAAACTAGGCATCTCAAATCCCTCTTTTATATTGTCCTTTCCTGAAATAGGTGTCTAAAGCAGATGGGATGAACTGCTCTAGAAAGGTCCCTGTCTCTCTCCACCCACTACGGGGGGGGCTACAGAACTAACTTCAACCAACTGCTTAACTCTTAGAAATTTAAAACTGCATGAGAGGAATCTTTCACCATCTATACCAACTCTCTGCCTTAATATATGCACACAGTTTTATCTATCCAGACCCCCAATTAGTTTTGTTACTTTTTCAAAACTTCTCTGCAATATGTTGAGGAGCACTGTGCTGGAAGAGCACAACTTTTTCGTGCTTGGAAGACTGTTTGCCTTCCTGTCGCAGATCAGTTTGGTCTTCATGGAGGAGATCTTCAGTACAGCTGCACTGCCTTCCATGAAGCTACATTAACTCATAGCACTGGTGCCAGGCCCCCCTGTTAGCTGTTCCCCCAATCATATGAAGGAAGTATTGTAACAGAATAATAATACATCAAGCTTTAATTTTACTTTCTTTGGCAGTGGTGTCACCTGAGAGATATCTTTCACAAATTCTCAAGCTTCTTCACACTGACAAGGCAAATTTGCCAAAAATGAAAACAAAATTGAAGCATGATCTGCTTAGAGTTGTAAGATGTGTGCTCTTTTTTTCCTTTGTGTAGGAATTACAACTGTGCTGACTATGACAACAATCAACACTCATCTGCGAGAGACTTTGCCTAAAATTCCGTATGTTAAAGCCATTGACATGTATCTTATGGGCTGCTTTGTATTTGTCTTCTTGGCCTTACTTGAATACGCCTTTGTCAACTACATTTTCTTTGGAAAAGGCCCTCAAAGGCAGAAGAAACTTGCAGAAAAAACAGCAAAGGCAAATAACGATCGCTCAAAGTTTGAAGGCAACCGGGTAGGATTCTTTAATCTATATATAGCCTTTCTTTTCTTTTATTATAAAAACTAACTGTATGAAACAAACAAAAAAAGCTTGCGTAAAAACTTCATCAATATCTTGTTTTTGTGGACAAACTTTGGAATCTTTATATTCAAGAACCCGCATAGAAAATATATTTAGGCATGCAGAAATCAAAGTGAGTATGATCGGTATGACAAGTAACTGTAAGAAAGAGAAAGCAATGGGAGTGCAGCTAGCTAGAAAAAAAAGGCTGAGATCTACAAAGGAGTTTATTTGTCTAAATCAAATATAATTTATTTGTGGTTTTGTTTAAGAACCTATGTAAGGGAATCTGGGATCTGAGCATACTTTTTCTCACTTCACTTACAGCAGACACATTTAGAATGGGAGAGAACAGATAAGGATTAGTTCTGCCATGGTAATTAATTGGCCAGCATAGCTGAACCACTGTGTGTGGCATCGTTGTCTGCTGCTGTTTAGGACCAGCAGAAAACTGTGATTCCAAGAGAAACTTTCAAATTGATTTCTGAAGCACAGTATTGGCATGGTGTGTGCTGATTACACTCCAGCCTATTTCCTTGCTTGCAGTATTACTTCATCCAATAAATAACTTTTTTTCTTCCCTTTGGAAGAAAAATTCAAGGTACTCAACACTATATGATGTCAGCAAGCCATGTCAGTTTGAATAGGACATTTTTTTTGTCTGAAATGCTCCCAGTGAGGCTTTTTCATTCTGCTCTGTTGAGTAAGACTATTTTTTTCTATCAGCTATAATTAGAAGTGCTCATAGTGGCAAAACTACTACCTGTGTATTAAATACCAGTATCATAAAAGTAATTTCAAGCTGTATTTTTTGATCCTAATGATTCTGTCTGCTCTAGTAAATGTAATGCACACCTAATTATCGAAACTGATATCTGTGAAATAATTTTTGAATCAATAAACTCATCTTTGTCCATAATGAAACCAAATTTTCATCACAGTTGGCAGCACTGCTTAGGACTAAGCTAGCAGGAAGAATGAATCCCCTTTTCTGGAAAAATAAACAGTTATAATAATAAAAAAAGCAGATGGGAAAAAAAAAAGAGTACCACTGAAAGTAATGGAGAAGATTTTAGCTGCAAGCAGGTAATGCAGATGTTCTCCCAAAGGAAACCATCTGGTGAATCTCATCCATTTAAATGATTTACGTAATTCAGTACAAGTCTTGTTAATGGATGCAATAGCACCCCATGCCTGACTGTTCTTCTATCTTGACATCAATTGGTCTTCATTGTCAAAAGAAGCATATGTACCTTAACTAATGAAAATGAGGGGTTTTCATCATGTAATTTTTATATCCCAGATCTGATCATACAATGTATCAATCTTTTTTTTCTCACTTTTGACTTACAACCTTTTTTTTTCTTTCCGGGCCATCTGAAGCAAATATCATGGACTGTTGTGACTTTTCTGCTGGTTTAATAATAATATACACCATGCTTGAAAGAAATTAGGATATAAATTCAGCACACCAGAGCTGAAAGAAGTGTGTGTTACTTTGTCCCTTGGAGTCCCAGCTGTAAAAGGGAACTCTGTATGCTTTGTAGAAAAGCATATGCTCATACTGACTGTGAATATTTGCTGTTCAAATGACATAGGATAAATAATGAGGTATGGTTCCATTCTGTGTGGAAAACATTTTGTCTCCCGGCCTCAGCTGGTGAAGTCAACAGAGCTTCTCTGCAGTCACTGGATTCAGTGCCTTCAGAGAAGCAATGCCAGCATACAATAGGGAAAGACAGGGACATTAGGTAGAGCTGATCAGAAATCTTCCTTTGAAACAAAGCATAGACGGAAAATGCAGATTCAGTTCATGTAGGGTGTCAAATCTGAATTTCTGATTTGAGAAACACTGGCAAATGCAAAGCAGAGGGGACTGCTCAGAGGTCCAGTTGCTTTTAGGATGAGCAGCTCAGGGAAAATCCATCCAGAAGACCTACTTTGAACAAAGTTTGCCAGGGCTTCCAGACATGACAGCCCTGAAGCAGAAAAATGACTTCCATTCTTCTGGATCATGCCCACTGTGTACCCTGCTGTACAGACATCCATAGATGTACAGACTTCCAGGCTTGCTGGTGTCAGATGAGATTCACCTTTCTAAAAGGGGCAAGACGGTCTTTGCTCACAGGCTAGTGGGACTCACTGATAGAGCTTTAAACTAGGCTTGAAGCGGGAGGGGGATGATAGCAGGCTTGCCCGTGACAAGTTGTGGGATGTCGTGCCAAGGTTAGAGGGTCAGGGTACCAGCAAGTGCCCTCAGCCTGTAGCTCTGAGACATGCTGGCTACACTGCAGCACACTTGAAGTCTTATGGAGATGAGCCAGGGGCTCCTGAGGTAATAGGAGCCAAGAGGGAAACGCCATTGGAATACCTCAAAGGAACTAAGGGGTGTTCCTCTAAGAAGGTGAGATGGCCGATAGCCCAGCTGAAGTGCCTCCACTCCAATGCATGCAGCATGACCAACAAACAGGAGGAGCTGGAAGACACTGTGCTGCTAGATAGCTACAACCTAGTTGCCACTACTGAAACCTGGTGGGACGAATCCCATGACTGGTGTGTGGCTATCAATGGCTACAGGCTGTTCAGAAGGAACAGGCAAGGAAGGAGGGGCAGAGGCGTTGTCCTCTACATCAAGAAATGAATAGTGCGATGAGCTGTCTCTGAAGAATAGCCACGAGCATGTCGAAAGCCTATTGGTAAGAATAAGAGGCCGAGGCAACAAAGGGACCCTTGTGGTTGGTGTCTACTACAGGCCATCTGATCAAGGGGAGCCTATTATGAAGCCTTCTTACTACAGCTACAGGAGGCCTCACGCTCACAAGCTCTTGTCCTGCTGGGGGAATTCAGCAACCATTACTCGAAAAGTGGCACGGCAAGCTGTAAGCAATCCAGGAGACTCCTGGAATGCATTGAAGATAACTTCTTAAGCCAGATAATAGACAGCCCTACTAGATACCTCTTGATCACCAGCACAAGTGAGCTAATCAGTGATGTCAAGATTGGAGGCAGCCTGGGCTGCAGTGATCATGATCTGGTGGAGTTCATAGCCCTGAGGGATACAAGTGAGGCGAAGAGTAAAGTCAGGACCCTGAATTTTAGTGAAGCAAGCTTCCAGCTGTTCAAGGAATTAGTCAGTAGGACCCCCTGGGAAACTACCCTCATGGACAAGGGAGCAGAACAGAGCTGGCAGATCTTTAAGGACGCTTTCCATAGAGCGCAAGAGCTCTTGATCCCCAGGTGTGAAATCAGGAAAGGAACGCAAGAGACTGCCATGGCTGAGTCAAGACCTGCAGGTCAAACTAAAGGGCAAGAAGGGAATGCACAGGCAGTGGAAGCAGGGCCAGGTATCTTGGGAAGACTATAGGGACGCTGCCCAGTTGTGTAGGGATGGGGTCAGGAAGGCCAAGACACAGTTGGAGATGAACTTGGCAAGGGACGCAAAGAATAATAATGAGGGCTTCTACAGGCCCTCAGAAGTCAGCCAGAAGTCAGCCAGAAAAGGAAGGTCGAAGAAAGCTTTCCCACCTGATGAGCAGGACTGGCAGACTGGTAAGAATGGACAAGGAGAAGGCTGAGGTACTCAACAAAGTTTTTGCCTCAGTCTTCACTGGCAACCGCTCTCCACACGCCTCTCAAGTGGATGGACCACAAGGCAGGCACTGGGGGAGCCAACTCCCTCCCACTGTAAGAGAAGATTAGGCTCTTGACCACCTAAGGAACGTGAACATACAGAAGTCTATGCGACCTGATGAGATGCACCCCAGAGTCCTGAGGGAATTTGCTGATGGAGTTGCCAAGCCACTCTCCATGATATTTGAAAAGTCATGGCAGTCAGGTGAAGACTGGAAAAAGGGAAACATTGCACCCATTTTTGAAAGGGGTAGAAAGGAACTACTGACCTGTCAGCCTCACCTGTATGCCTGGGAAGATCATGGAACAGATCTTCCTAGAAGCTATGCTAAGGCACATGGAGGACAGGGAGGTGATTTGAGACAGCCAGCATGGCTTCACCAAGGGCAAGTCCTGCCTGACCAAGCTAGTGGCCTTCTATGATGGAGTGACTACATCAGTGGACAAGAGAAGAGTGGATGTCATCTATCTGGACTTCTATAAGGACTTTGACGTGATTCCCCACATCATCCTTCTCTCTAAATTGTAGAGGTATGGATTTGATGGTTGGACTGTTCGTTGGATGAGGAATTGGTTGGATGGTCGCATCCAGAGGGTAGTGGTCAACAGCTCAACGTTCAGGTGGAGAATGGTGACAAGTGGTGTCCCTCAGGGGTCTGTACTGGGATCAGCACTGCTTAGTATCTTCATCAGTGACATAGACAGTGGGATTGAGTACACCCTCAGCAAGTTTGTGGACAACACCAAGCTGAGCGGTGTGATTGACAAGTCTGAGGGACAGGATGCCATCCAGAGGGACCTGGACAAGTTTGAGAAGTGGGCCCGTGTGAACCTCATGAGGTTCAACAAGGCCAAGTGCAGGGTCTTGCACCTGGGTCGGGACAGTCCTCGGTATTGATGCAGGCTGGGGGATCAAGGGATTGAGAGCAGCTCTGCCGAGAAGGACTTGGGGGTACTGGTGGATAAAAAGCTGGATACGAGCTGTCAATGTGCACTCGCAGCCCGGAAGGCCAGCCATATTCTGGGTTGCATCAAAAGCAGCATGGCAGCAGGTTGAGGGAGGTGATTCTGTCCCTCTACTCTGCTCTCATGAGACCCACCCTGGAGTACTGCATCCAGCTCTGGAGCCCTCAGCACAGGAAAGACATGGACCTGTTGGAGCAAGTCCAGAGGAGTGGTGAAGCACTGTAACATGTTGCCCACAGAGGTGGTAGATCCCTGGAAACATTTGAGATCAGGTTGGACAGGGCTCTGAGCAACCTGATCTCACTGAAGATGTCCCTGTTTGTTGCAGGGAGGGTTGGACTAGATGACCTTCTAAAGGTCCCTTTCAACCCAAACTATTCTATGATTCTATGGATGTAGCAGGACAGGTTGTCATGCTAAAGTTTTTAGCATACTTGCCATGCAAGACAGTACCTGAAACCTCTGCAACCTTGTGTCTGACCACTTTAGGGCTGGGAAAGAGACATTACTTTCCAACCTCTCCTTTGGTAGCTCTTGAAGATCATGAATCTGATGGAATAATGGCGGCTTGGCATTTACTTGCTTCTTGCTTTAGAGCTGGGACTTAGGGGCTGGATGTCCTGGGAGAGGCTCACAAACTGGAGGGCATATTGCACTGTAAGGGAGGCTCAGAGCCATGGATAAAGACTACCCTGTGCAAGTTTAATTAAATTATTATTTTTGTCATTTTTGTGAGGTTTCTATGGAGTGTATTTCCATTCAGAAAGGGAAGGTTTCTAATCCTGGGAAATATTTAAAATCTCATGTGATTTGGGGCTGAACAACATTTTTAAAGACAGGGAGGGTGCCTAAAAACGGGCAGCCCCCTTAGCAGCTATCACCACTATTTGATGACTGTCAGAATGTACGCTGTGCTGGAAAGAAGATTGAAAAGGGTTCAAATATAAAACTGGAAGAAGACATTATTTTTAGTTTGTCTCCAAGACTAGCATTTTGGGTTGATGTGTGTTGCTGTTTTGTTTTAGTAATTGAATTTGCTTATTTAGGAACCGTATGCATGAGCTCCCCGTTGTTGATTTAGAGTCCTAGCTCAGAGCACTAGAAAAAAAACCCCAAAGCACATAATCCAAACCAAACACCAAATAAATAAACAAACATCAGTCCATTGGTTGTCCACATCATGTGCTGTAACTTGTGGGTGTAGTGACAGAACAACTCTGTGCTGTGTCAGATCCAGCCTGAGTCAGGAGGGGCTCGGTGCTGTGGAAATGGCTTGTTTGTGTTGGGAGGCAGCACAAGCAGAGCAGAGGCAGCACAATGTGTTGCCTGGCGTTCAGGCCCTGAGTTCAAGCATTGCTCATATGGTACCCGAGCCTGGGAGTGCTGCTGAGGCAGTGTCTTTCTCTCAGGCTAGGGGAACAAGAGAAGAATGAGGGAAAATGCTGCGTTATTTTCACTCAGGAGCATTTTAGCCCATGGAAAACCAGTAGAAACAACATGGACACTGGTATTGTAGTTCATGTTTTACACATCGGAGGACTGAAGTCTGGAGTGCAAGCTATCAGGCTTGGTTATAGACACCCCTCTTTCTTATAGTAACAAAAGGGCTTTTCATGCTTTCCTAGTCTTATTTGATAGTAGAGCAGGAGAGTTTTAATAGCAAAAATGTTCTAGGCCACAAAATCCACAGGTGTGGGTATGTTTGTGTTTTATTTGATAATTGCTTTGCAAAGCAACCACTGTTCATGCTCAGTAACTCTGCTTCCTAATGCAATTTGCATTTGCATTGTCCTGCGTCAGAGGTTATGGGCTTGAAAAGCTGAAATTGGCACAGCCGTCTCCATGTTGCTGCTGCTGCTGTGGACATGCCTCTCCACCGCCAAGCTTTTAGGCACTTCTCTTGGAGTTATTCCTGCTAGGCTGCCACTGAGGCTTGCTGTGTTGAGGAGGGCTCCACCAGCTGCTGCCGCTGAGCTGCCTGTTGGCTTCACTGTTCCCGTTACGGCTTTCTGTCCGGCCCTGCCTGTGTGTTAAAGCCAATGAGCCCAATAGCTCCAGGCGTGAGGGGAAAAAAGAGCCCTTGCAGCATGGAAACAGCACAGCCGGTGTCCTCATGTTGCGGGGGTGAGAAGGAAAAGCAGTGGGGAGAGGAAAACTCTGCCCTGTGTTGTCCCGTGTAGCACTGCTGGAGGTGACACGGTGACTGAGGCATGTCTGACTAAACTGAATCTCTGGAAATGGTTTCAGAAGATTCAGAGCTGGTGATGAGATGAAACCTGAGTGAGCCTTCAGGAATGACTCATCTGTGGATCAGCAGCTGACTACAAAGAAAATTTCACACTTAGCCGTCTCTACTTTTGACTGCTTTTGCATCAGATTTTATTTCAGATAATGCACTGTAAATAGTATTCCTCACTGAACTTTTCTAGCCTGTTCCCAGTAAACCGTAGCTACTGGAGACGAACATAGGATGCTCCTTTTTTGTGTAAACCAATATTTGTATGCTTACCAGTTTCGGATTGAAAACTCTCTCTCAAAAACCTTGATACACTGGTTCATATATAAGGACAAGCTCTAGGATAAAGGAGGAAGTGAATCTTGATTTTTTGTAAAATATTTCTTCTGCCTGTGGTATGAGTGCCTAAATTAAAGTCCTGTAATTGTTAAAAACTGTCAGAAAAGAATAAGTGGCCTGTAAAAATGTTTTCGTTTGAAAATTGATCAGCATTGTTATGGATCAATTCTGTTTCTCCTGTTTGAGTTGGCAGATTCAGGCTTCATTTGTAGCTCTCTGTGCACTTTCAGTTTTGCTACATAAATTGCTTCTTTTAAATAAGGCTCAGATGCAGCCTAATTTACAACTAAATCAGCATGAGAGAGCTCTAAGGCAATTCTGTTCTCACTTGTTGTTCACTCTTGTGGTAGAGGCTACTGGCATGATCAGCTGGTGGGCATGTGTTTTGGACATTGCTACTTCTGGGCCAATCCACAGAGGTTATGATTTGTTGCAGTCCCCTGCTTAAAATATTGCTCCTTAGTTCAAGCTGTGGCAATTTATGTTTTCAGTTTGGTGAGACCAAAAGTTCAGCCCCAGGGTATCAATCAGGAGGGTAACTATCATACAAGCTTATTCAAGCTTCAACCCCCTCTGGCTGTCAGACGTGTGGGAAAAGCTTCCTTTGAACAAAAATAATGCGTAACCCTTTATAAAAAGGCCCTTCTTGTCAGGCAGTTCCTGCATGTTTTTTTAGCTCTGGAGATTCCTGGCTCAAACCCTCGCTGTTGGCCAAGGCGGCAGCTTCCCACCAGGCATTGCTGAGAATAGAGGCCACTTACATCTACTTAGCGCTTTTAAAGAATTGTTAATTGTAGCAACCCTTCTCACAAGTGGGATTTTATTCTGAGAATGAATATCTTGGCTGCTGTGGCAGAATTATCACTCAGTTTAAATTGGGAAATATGAGAATAGCAAAGCTGCCAGTATTCTCTTGTGCATCTTCATCTTTCCTGGATACTTTTTTCAGTGCTGTTCTGAACAGTGGGATATTTTTGAAACATGAGTGTGATGAGTAGGTGCCAAGTCTTGAAAAATATCTGTCAGGGGTGACAGGCACAGTTCCTGTGGGAAGAACTCTGGTCCTGTAGCGTTTATGATGGAGACATTCAGTGTTGCACTGGGAGACTCGTGCGTGTACTAATTTTGCTCGACAGCCACTTTGCACAAACAAGTATGAATGGTGCAAATCCAGAGATGGTAATAAGATTTGTACATGCAATCCATAGTACAGCCCAGAGAGTGTAAGAATACAATGTAAAATACAGGCAAAGGGAGGACCATACATTCATTTCCTTTTCTTCATCAGTTCAAATACACCAAGTTTAATTGTCAAACTCCATTCTTACTTGATGGACAGCAATACTGAGATATAGTGTCCTGGGGTTTTTTATTCTTCATACTTTCCTTTCTTTTAAAGATCTTTCCATATTCCTGGTTCTGCTGGCTACCCTGGGTTCACCTACTAGGCTCATATGACATAATTGTCTCTTTCATTTTTTAATGCTTATTAATTAATATAAACATATTACAATGGTAGTGAGAGAATTATCAACTTTTTGACTCAAGGAGAACACTCAACACTATTGTTTTTGTTGTGCTTGCAGTTTTAAATTATTTTTAAAATATCCAGGGCATAATGTGGTCAATGAATTCTGCTTCAGGCGCAGATAACACTTAGGGCCTGATAATTTACTGTTCTGTTGGAAAGCCATCTATAAATAAGTAAAGAAGGTGAAAACTGCTGCCAGGTAATTTGCCCCTTGCATAACCATAGATGCTTGCACCGAGGCATATCAGGTGTGAATCAGGTAGCTGGAGTCTAGATTACAATTTCAACCAAAAATAATTTCCATTTTATTGTAATTTTAAGGGGAGATCTGTTTTGTGGGATAATCTACTTGAATAGTAATTTTGTTGTAAAATAATACAAGACTAACTACAGAGACAGCTTTTCATGCTGTTATTTAAACCCGCTATTTGCATTTATATTGCTTCATATGATGGAAAGTGTTTACATGGTATTTAAAAATTTGGGATTGATGAACTCCTAAACACGCCTATGGGGTTTGAGCAAAATGCTTCCTTTCTTTATTTTTGTGTAGTAGAGTGAAAGACTTAGGAGGAAAAAGAGATTTCATTGTAAAGTACTCCTTAAAATTTATGGAATATTAAACAGAGAACTAAATGAACCTGAAATAAATCAGGCACTACCTAATAGTAAATCAAGCCTTATGGTAGTTTACCGACCCTAGTAAAGTGTTTCCAAACTGGCATTAAAGCTGAAGTTTTCCAAGGGTCTTGATTGGAGAAAGGTATTCAATAGAAGCTCTTGGCTTTCATTTCTTTTAAAATATAATACTTAACATCTAAATGAGCCAGTGTCTTGTCTAGAAATAAGAAGTAGATTCAGGACTTTCCAGGTGTAAAAGGGCATTGAAGTTTCATATCTACAATGTGCAATCCAAGTTAAGCCTATTAGAGACATGGTTTTCCTCCATAAGCAAGGACAAGAGGTTCTTTGTGAGCCCTAGCTTAAGTCTCCTCTTTCTGGCTTCAGTTAGGTGAGTTATGGTGATTTTTGTGTGATGACGTTAGGCTCTTAGGTTTTTGGATTTTTTTCTTTGTACTGTAACATGTATGGTTCAGAAATGGCGAACCTTTAAAAGTTAATCTGTTTTTCTGTGTATGAAATGTCTCACAGCATTTCATGCTTCTCAGCCTCCAAATGGAGTTATGCGAGATTCAATCACTTCACCCTGGGGCAGGGGCTGTAGTTGTCCAGAGGTGGGACAGGTGGGGTTGATTAAAATTGATTCTGAAATATGAACATCAGTTTTGCATATTTGGATCCATGCTGATTCAGCAGGGAATTAATTAATGATTTGGTACTCAGCTGTTTCCGACTCCTTTGATGAGCTCATTGGGAAACACTCCATGGAAACAACCCACCCTGGCTTGTGTCAAGGAGGAGATGGTAGCACCAGCAGCAGGGAAACAGGAATGAATGGCTTCAGGTGGAGCCATGGTCAGGCAGAAAGGGTACCACAAGAGGTATGGAGGTACAGGGAGAAAAGGGGAATTTTTAGGTTAAAGCACGAAGGTAAGGAGTGAGGGGAACTTGGCCGAATATGCAATGACATCTCTCTATAACAAGGTTCAAGAGCAAAGGCCAGTGTTTACATTTTGGGGAGTTTTTCCAGTGCACAGACAGTGACATTTCTGAGGCAAGTGATAAAATGATATAAGGCTCATAATGAGTAAAACTAAAGTTTTATCAAAGATGTTGGGCTTGTTCATCATGTGTAGCCATGTTGTGAAGCTACTTTTCTCAATCTGTATCTGTACCTGGTGTAACAGTTTCCCTGGAGCCACCGGTCTGCACTCATGTTCACTCATGGAGGATTTTGCCTTACCTGTATATTCAGGCAAGCATGAGTCAACTTGCACATGATACCCTGCCATTATTGGTTTGCTTCTTTATTCATTGAGAGAGCTTGTGTACATTTGTCAAAGTCATTTAAATCATCGCTTAAATCATTCAGAAGTCATGCTTATGTGCAAATACATTTTAACATGTTGCATGCATTAAGTATTCGTACTTCACAACATCACCTTAAGATTGTCAGAAAGCATTAGCAGATACTGCTCTAAATACGTTGAGAGCTTAGGTGGTTTATCCTAAACCTCTGAAGGAATCAATACCATTTTCAGGAATAGATCTCAAGAACATCTGTGGACCAGGAGACTGATTTGGGTCTCTGCAGACCCCTTCTTCTCTCCATCTGCTCCTTCCTTCTATTTGGCATGCAAGTCTGTTGCCCTATTAACAAAGAGATGCTTTTCAAAAGTGTGTTTCCAAATATTTTCCATTTGACATTTTGAGAAAATAAATGCTGCCATACAGCCTCATAGGACATAATGGTATGTTCAGGCAAAGCGTTTACACAAGTGTTGCAATTTTCTTGACCACCTTTCTGGTTCAATTTATAGATGCAGTGACGAGCAGTGAAAAGTGGCAGCATCATTGGCAGATCAGAGGCAGAAGCTATGGTAGGGTGACATGTAAGATTGGCATATAAGGTGAAGCAAGTTATGCCGTGGGATAAAATAAGTGGAATCAAATTAATAATCTCCTTGGGCAGGAGAAGCCTGAACACATAGATGTGCCCTCTAGAATACAAGCTTTCAGCTGACACCTCACTTACAAAATTCAGGTTCTGTGTAAAAGGACAAAGTACCTGTGGACGGGCTAACGTCTGTCTACATGTAGGTGGAAGACAGAATCTGGAGAGATCAGGAAGCCCTGAGGGGAAGAGCCACCATCCGTGGGGGTGGAAGGAAAGGGAGCAGAGACCTGCAAGGGGAAGGCAGTGCTGTCATTGTGGATCCCAGCAAAATGGTCTCTGCTGTGGCTTTTTTAGTAAGCTGAAGGACATTTCTTGAAGCCTGGGAGGAGATAGGAAAGGAGATGTGATGGTGTGAGGGCCTGGATGAGAAATATAAAGCTTCATAAGGAAAATGCATATTGTGGAGATATTTTACACAATGCTGTTAGAAATCCTGATCATAATTTGTACTCTTTGTGAAATAAAACCAGAGAAAATGGAATCAGTTCTTTTCAGAGACCACCATAAGTAGTGATGGTATCTGTGGTTGTATTTTATGGCTGTGTGTATTCCCTGGTTACAGATACTGCTCAACAGCATGAACTTGTTTCTACAAACCTCAAGCTTGTACTTTTGTACCCAGTGGGTTTCTGACATGGGGAAAATAAATTCTTCTTAATCACCACTGAGGCTTCTCCACCCATTATTTTGGTTCACACTGTTTATTGTTATTTATAGGCACTCATCAGCATAATGTACTGTTGCCTACAACAGCAGAATTTGTTGGATACTTTAGGATTTTTTTTTCTACTTGCCTATATGTCATTTTATATTCTTTTTCCATTTGCAAGAAGCTTGGCAAAGCATTACTGATACGCTATCATAATTGTTTTCACTGAGAAAAGATAAGCTGTAGCATCAATACTTGATGAAAGAAATATCCGTTTTACAGAATTTTAACAGGATTGAAAGAAACCTAAATGCATATGGACAGACACATAGCTACGCATACTTTTAGCGCATCACACAAAGCTTGCAAAGGACGTGGTATCAGATGACTGTACAAACTTCAAAAGGCCATGACAATAGTGTGTTTTCTCAACCACTTTTAAACAGATGCTTCTAGGATGAGATGTCCAACTGCTGCACAGTTAATACAGTTAGATCATGTGGCAGGTTAGAAAAATTTATTAATTGCAGGATGAATTGTGGATGAATAAATTGTATATGTAAAACTGGAAATTATCCTGTATGCCATGATTCGTTGTCTATTTCTGACATGGGGAACCGAGTTTACTTGAACAGTTCCACATGCGTTAACAGCTTGAAAATACTCAGTACAGAGCATTTATTTTACATTCGGACGTTATTTTCCTTTCCCAAAAGGAGGCAGGAAAATTGGAGCTGATCCATGCATCAGCTGTCTCCTCTGCCCGTCCTCCAGCATGCAGGGAATGGGCCACAAGGCAATGTAGTGCCCCACCACTGAAGCTGCCAAATATAGACTAAAACAGCATCGTTCGGGGCTGCCCATCAGTGCCACTCATGGGAACTGCAAGTTTTTTTCTGGTTTGAAGGAGCCGCACCCAGCTCTGTGGTTCTCCTCCTCTGTTGGTACTCAGGGGGACTAGAGAGTCTGGACCAGAATTTAAGTACTGTAAATGTTCATAACCTTCCACTTACTTACTGAAACTGGCATCACGTTGCTCACCTGTGCTCAAAACGGTACTCACCTGTACCTCTTGGATATGGAGGTGGAAGGGAAGGGTGCCGCCTGTTTCCTCAGTTCAGCAGCTTTCTTCCATGTCTAAGTTCATTGCTTTTTAAGATCACTTGTCCAAGTGGAAAAGGCCCGCAGTTAAGCATTGCCATAATTGCAAAACTGTGCAAATGACTTTGGGAAGAAAAGTTTAAGAGAGAAGTTGTAAATAAGGTTTGTGATTCCAAAATCATCCCTTACCCTCTCCCGCCACCGCTAGCAAAATAGAGATTTCACTGAACTACACCATCCTTTACAACATGTCTGGTTTAGAGGGAGAGGAAAATGATTGCTTTTGCCAAATATGGTTTTGTACTGGATTTTGGTAGTACGACGATAACCCTGTTTGTAAAAGTATTTAAGTACTTGTCTAATTTTAAGCAGCTGAGTATTGCCATTTTTTTCTAAGATTATCACATGCTTAAAATGAATACATGCTTTCTTAAAATATGTGTGGGCTTGGAGATTTAAATACACCCACATTCTGCTGATAGATGTCAAGTCTTTTGAAACAATTTATGTTTCTATTTTTGCCCCCTAGGTGGACACCCATGGAAACATTCTGCTAACATCGCTTGAAATTCACAACGAGGTGGCAAGCAACGAGGTCACCACCAGCGTTACGGATGCCAGAAATTCAACGATATCCTTTGACAACTCAGGAATCCAGTACAGAAAACAAAGCTCACATCGCGAAAGCCTTGGAAGGCGTTCGTCAGAAAGAACAGGCTCCCACAGCAAGAGGGGCCATTTACGAAGAAGGTCTTCGCAACTGAAAATAAAAATCCCTGATCTAACAGATGTGAATGCCATCGACAGATGGTCAAGAATGGTGTTTCCATTCACATTTTCTCTTTTCAACTTAATTTACTGGCTATACTATGTTAACTGAGTGACTGAACTTTTTTAAAGGACTTCAATTATAACAAGTGAAGTACTACTTGCCTGCAGAGTTTATATATATATTTATATATAAAAATATATATATATATGAACTTTTACTATGTAGACCATACTCATGTGTGTGTGAATACATATAGCAAGGAATTGTGTGTATATAAAAGCACACACTGCAAAGCAAGAATGTATGTAAGCACACACACATGTACACATTCATTCTGAGGTTATGGACACTTTAACATAGAAAGCACTTCAGAGGAACTTTTTAATTTGAAAGGCAGGTGTCGTCAAAACAACAAGCCTTGAGAAAGTAAGTGTTGTATATTATCACTACAAAACTTTGATTGTCATAGAAATTTTCAAACAGCTGTAATCGTGTATAAAGTCAGTATTTAGTAACATTGTTTGTAAATGCTGCCATACACACTAATCAAAAAGTGGTAGAGTTACACTGGTAAGTTTAAAATAAGTCATTTGTATTGCAGATCCATCAACTACAGTGTCATCAAGCCAAATTTATTTTTCTTTGCTAAAATTTCTTGGGTTTATATATGTCATAAATCTTTTTTTTTTTTTTCCCCAGTCCTGAATGGGCATTGTTTTTAATGATCTCTTGCTTTCTCTTCTGCAGTAAGCAAACTGATCATGGGAGTGTTGCTCTAGGTCTTTGGAGACATATACACGTTCATAATATTTCAAACAAGCATTTTAAGTGTCCATCAACAGTGAAACGAATCTTTTGTAAGTACTGTAAATGTACAGCACATTTTCCTTCCCTTGGACTGGTTCCAGCTGCCATGTCATTTTGAAAGAGAACAGCACATTTTTAGTATGATTTAGCTGAGAATTCAACTACTGTCAATGTGTTCTACATCTGCTGTAGATGTAAAGATTGTTATTCCAGTGAAAGCATAGAAGATGTCTCAGGTTCTTTGCTACTTCAACATGAAACCACCTAGCTGTAGCCTTTTTTAAACACGCATTCACATTATTTAACATTCTTATAACATTGTATGTTAATGTAAAATATATTTGCATAATATGCATATAAGTATATTTTCTCAATATTTTTCTTCCCTGTGCTTGCTATCGTGACCGCATGCTATGTCATATTTTTGTTTCTGTGATGTTACAACTTTTTATTCTCTAGAATTGAGCAAATAGAGCACTTCCAATACTTTGATTCAGTAATGGAGCATTTTCATATTTTATTTATATACTTAAAGTATATGCACGTACACTTACCAAGCTAGTGTGCTGCCATCACAGATCACAAGAGATAGCAAACAGTATGTTTTGTTTGAGCATTAACTATGTTCAAATATATCCTTCACGCAAATGTGACCACTTTGGTATTCATTCCCTCACCGGGATTCCAACTTTTTTCAGTCTAGTAGATCATAGTTGTCAAGGTATGCCAGTTTCAGATCTGTAAACTTAATTTGTTATTTATCAGAACTAAACCTTTCTAAAGAAAAGAAGATATATTTTTTGTAAACAGTGTTTCTATCATGTACATTCACAAATAGCAACAGATACAGTAGCATAAATAGATCTTAAAAAAAAATAATTCAGGCATGGCCCTGCCAGTTCTCTGCATGTAGAATTTCTCTGGACATGGATGGGGATTTTTGTCAGATAGAGAGCTTTGTATGCTAGTTAGAGACGTCTATGGGAGAAAAATGCGTGGATACGCATCTACCGAAAACACCAAAAAGGGATGAAACTGAAAAGGCTGCCTTGGCTCTGTAATGACCCGTGTTCTCGCTAGTACTTGACTTATCTGTGAGTAGAGCAATGATACTTGTGTCGCTGCCGTGTACGGTCCGTTACTGTTCCCGTCCCCGACTATTTGCAACTGAACTGTGAAACTATGCTCTGGGCTGAAACTCAGCATAGAGGAACCTGGGTTGTGAGGGCTGTGTTGTCATCCCGTCCCCGGGGCTGCTCCTTGAACCGGAATGGGCTCGGCAAGGTTGCCTTGCGGCAAAGCTGCAATGCGATCCCCAGCTGGTGGCGTTCACCGCAACCCCGGCTGCCGGCGCGTTGCAGGATCAGCACCGCAGTCCTGCTGCATCCTTGGCAGTGGTGCACAGCGGCTGTAACCGCGGTTTTTTAAGCACTGTGTCTGCAGACAACTATACAGTATGAAGAGCCTCAAAGGAAGCCGTATAGCTGGAGCAGAAAAACTTGGGTTTTAAAAGATCCTCAGTGTTAGCTCCTGTTGGTAAACCGCAGTGCGTTATGAGCTCTCTAATATCTCTTCAAACTGTGAAGAGATTATAGAGCACATTGTCATCATTATAATCAAAGTAACTAAACAATTAACACCCTCCCAAAGCACATATTTAGTAGAATCGTTGAAAAGCCCTCCCAAGTTTTTATCCTAATATCAAAATACAGTTAAACAAAAAACCCCTGATTTTAATAAAACTTAAAAATGGTAGGCTTTGCTTTAGAAAAATTACCCTAATGAAATGGTCTTTGAGCAAGTCTTTCAGTAAGTGCCCTAAACCCTGAAAAATGGGATTCAAGAAGATAGTGGTCCCACCCTCGTGATTTAATGACAATTCTCTCTTTTCTTCAAGCCTCAGCTCCTAGAGGTCCTGGGGTCAGGCAGGGATCTTTAACAACAAGAAGAGACTTTTTAGTTTTGATAGAAATGTGTACTCCAAGTCCTGCAGAAAAGTTCTCCTGTGGCTTCAGCCAGGATCTTCAAGCAGATGGAAAATTACTATTTGGCCAGAGCAAAGAGGCAATGTGCATTTTCGGGACCCTGCATGGGCAAGAGAACTGAGTCTCTGAGGTCCTGTCCTCTCTTACCCTTTGCACAACTGGAGGGCGGTGTGTTACTGCAGCCTCTTCCATGAAACCGTACTTCCCACCTTGCCTCTCATCACAAAAAAGCAGGCAGTTGCATGTTTCAGCTTTTTCACGGGATTTCATGGTCATCAGTCTAGTTAAGTTCCATGGGGCACAAGCAGCTTGAACCTTGAACAAATCGAAGTCTTGGTTTGACTTGAAAAAAGCCAGGAAATTCTCACTTAAGGTTAACACTTCATCTTTAACACGCATTTTTGTGCCTTTTTTTGCCAATTCCCTTCCTCCAGTCCCAGCACCACTTCTTACATACAGACACACACACACACACACAACCATGTGTTAAGAACAGTGTTTGCCTTGACCTCCCATTTTCTGGCTCTTGTCCCTTTATGCTAGCTGCGGTGTATGATTTTAACCATAGATGGCTTTAAGACTAAAAATGGTAATTTCAACCAAGTTGCACCAGAGTAATGTATTTCATAGCTAATTAACTCCTTTCTAACTCAACGCTATTATAAATAACATTCACACATCATTTGTTTGTAAAAGGCGTTAAGAAAAAAAAAAAAACTGGAACTATCTTATGTTATAGGCCAAAAGGTCAATAAACAGTAGAAATATTATGGTGGTTTAACTCTAAGTTGATTTCATCCCATTGTAAAGATAAACTAAAACCCAGTCTTTTTTGCTTAAGGCACATCTATGTATTTTTGGTATTTTTCAGCCGTGAGAAAAAAAAAATAATAGTAAAATGGAATGATGAAGAGATGCTTTATGAAAATATTGATGAATGAATATTCATTTATTAAAAAGGATTTAAAGATTAATTGCTTACTTCTTTTTTTCCGGGGGTGGAGGGAGTATGATGACTGTATGTTGGGCTGAATTTTAATGTTTAATTACATATTAAGTATCATGTACTGGTTAGTCTTACACAATTTTACAGAAAAATAACATGAAAGCACTTTCTTATTGACACACAAGTAGCAAAAGGGATTCCTAAGCATTAAACTACTATATTTTCTAATGTCTTCTATGGTAGATTAAGGAACAGGGAAGAACTACATCCACTGACTTAGCAAGATTCTTAATGGCAAACGAACCTCTGCTCAAGCTGGGGCATGGCCTGTTACGAGCAGAAAGTTTGTCCTCTGTTTTATATGAAGACTTGACCAGCCCAGGAGGCTAAAGAGCTTTTGATACCCAAACAAGACAGTGGTATCCTGTTTATTTGTTTCATTAATCAAATCATAAATGTTTCAAAACCAAACAAAAAAAAAAATTCTCCAGGAATGCTAATTGTGTTCATTACACTTTTTATTGCGAAGTATTAGTAAGTTATTTTAGAGGAGTCAGGATATGGACAGATTCCAAGAGGGGTTTTAAATTCATCTTGACAGTAGTTCACCAACCCTTTCCCCCAGAACGATAAAATACCCTAAAGATTTGGAAAGCAGACTGTCTTTAAACCCGGTTGCCATGCTTTGCGTTGGAACAAGCTGTCTGTCATGGTTTCAGCTGGGATGGAGTTAACTTTCTTGCTAGCAGCTGTTGTAGTGCTGTGCTTTGGGTTTGGGATGAGAAATAGTGTTGATAACATGTTAATGTTTTTAGTTCTTGCCAAGCTCTCAAGGTCTTTTCTGCTCTTCCTACCACCCCACCAGCGAGCAGGCTGGGGGTGCACAAGAAGTTGGGAGGAGACACAGCCGGGACAGCTGACCCCAACTGACCAAAGGGATATTCCATGCCACATGACATCATGCTCAGTATATAAGGGTGGGGAAAGAAGGCAGGGGAGGTTTTCATCTTCCCAAGTAACCATTTTGCGTGATGGAGCCCTGCTTTCCTGGGGATGGCTGAACTCCTGCCTGCCGATGGGAGGCAGGGAGTGAATTCCTTGTTTTGTTTTGCTTGTGTGCGTGGCTTTCGCTCTACCCATTAAACTGTCTTTATCTCAACCCATAAGTTTTTTTCTCACTTTTACTCTTGTGATTCTCACACCCATAGCAACTGGGAGGAGTGAGCGACTGGCTGTGTTGTCCTAGCTGTTGGCTGGGGTTAAACTACAACAGTCTCATGCTTGCTTAAATCTCATAGTAGCTGATGGCATACGTCACAACCTTTAGGAGTTGACCAGCACCACAGATGTGATTGCAAGGCCTTTGAAATCAACAGAAAGGCTCTGATTTTAGCACCTTTCTGCTCACTTTCAGCAACACTTCGCAGATCATAAGTAACATCTATTACCTATTTATTCCAGTCCAGCAGGCATTGTATAGTAGAAAAATTAATGATGTACAAAACTTAGTTTTGTAGTTGGGAATATCTGGTAAGACATGTATTTGTTTGAGTATTTTGGAGCTGATGTATTCATAACCTTTATCAATTAATGGCTTAAGTACTACTCATTATATTAAAGGAGTTCAGGTTCTATTAGAAATGATTGGCTGTTTTCCCCAAATGAATATGGTCCTTTTAGTATCAAGACTATTTCCATAGATGTTGGTTTTATAGTCACGACTGTCTCAACAGCAAGCACTACCTTCTTATAGAGGGGCCTACAAGAAAGCTGGGGAGGGGCTGTTTGCAAGGGCATGTAGCGATAGGACGAAGGGCAATGGTTTTAAACTAGAGCAGGGTAGGTTTAGATTAGACATTAGGAAGAAGTTCTTTACAATGATGGTGGTGAGACAGTGGAACAGGTTGCCCAGAGAGGTGGTGGAGGTGCCACACCTGGAGACATTCAAGGCCAGGCTTGATGAGGCTCTGAGCAACCTGATCTAGTTGAAGATGTCCCTGCTTACTGCAGGGGGGTTGGACTAGATGACCTTTCGAGGTCCCTTCCAACCCAACACATTCTATGATTCCATGATTCTACCTGCTGATAGAAGTATGGCAGACAGCTGAGAACTAAACTAAAAGCAGTGGGAATCCCAAGGCTTCTCTGAAATTTGTTTGAATAAAGACATAATCTCTCATAAGTGCCTTCAAACTCCTCCAAATGCAGGGTCTGAGCTTCTCTAAAATTATTTCAGATTTGGGATGTTTAATTTATGTGGTTCTTATAGCTTGTGAGGGCCTGACTTGCGGCACATACACCTTCTGAAAATGAAACCCTTTGGCAGCTTACTCAGCATAGAGCATCACTTGTCATACTTGAAAATGGAAGGGATATGTAATTATACAAAAAGAACAACTGCTGTCCCTAAAATCAACCAGAGTTTATATTATTGCCTAATTAACTGAACTTTAGGTAGTGCTTAAGCAAGCACAATATTTATTTGGACAGCATCCCCTGCCTTTGCAATTGCTATGCAGTATGCCTTTGTCCCAGCATTGCAGCCTAGTTTACATTAGCAGGTTTTTTTTCTCCCCTGGAAACAAGGGAAAACTCAGAAAGTGTTTGCCCTGCACTGGCATACCTCAGCAAGGCACAGGGAGACCACCTCCCTGGGTTTTCCCAAGACCAAGGTCCCCAAAGCCAGTCACGTCCCTGCTCTGAGTCCCTCTTTGGAGGCACCGATCTCTCTCCTTTGACTCCAGAGGGAGCCTTAGGCTAAACTCTGAATTATCCCCCAGTTTACCATCAAGTTGGCTTCTTTCAGATGTTATTGCTCCTGCTGCAAAAATCTGGAGATAAAGTAGCTATTATCCTAGCTGGCAGGAGGCACACTGGCAAACAGCATGTGTACTCGGGGCTATGATACATCATGGTAGTCTTTAGGTTGTTCGTTCTAATATTGTATTTAAATATATTTCAGTTTATGCTCTAGCCTTCAGGAGTTAGCACACTTGTCTCCAGGTGCTGATGCTTTTTATGTGAATGTACTTGGGAGTCTGGGCCAGAGCATGGGGAGTTTTCTAAAGACTTAAAATCCATTCAGCAGTACTCCCCTGGGCCTTTCCACCGTCCTTCATCCGTATCACAGGTCAGGCTTTACGTTACCCCTGCACTAGGTTAGCCATCTGTCTACAGGTTACCCAGAGCTCCAGCCTGCAGACGTGTGCTGCCAAGTGATGACTTGCTCAGCTGTACCATTAGATATTCTGCTTGTTAAAAGTGTCTCACAGATCAGATGCTATATTAGTTTAACAACTAACTGCTGCTTCACACTGTCTCCATCTAAAATGCCAGCACTGTCACTAGAGACCCCATTTTCTCATCCTTTGAAAATTATTAGAAAAAGGGGAATTTGCAGGCTGTCAGGCAATTAAGAACTTCTCTCTGTACACCCAGGCTCAAATTTTGCTGTAGGTTATACATTTAATCCACAGGGACAGAAGTAATTTGGTACCAAATTCTTCCTGCCTAGGGCTACTCTTAAGAGTTTGCAGTCCAAAACACCAGTAATGTAGGTAGATGCAAAAGTATTTAAAATTGCTAGCAATGAAGTCTCTCTGTATTTTTTTCTTCCAGGGATATTTAATGGGAAAGTCACAAACAGTTGCGGGAGCAGGAACCAGAACACAGTAAATCTCCCAGTGCAGGCAGCCCGAGAGCTAGGCTGGAGCCAGGCGCTTGTGCTCCTCTTGCTTTCAAAGGTCTTTCTTCTCGGCTGAGCAGCTGGACAGCTTTGATGGAAATTCCCAGCTCAGCTGAGAACAGTCCCAGGACATGACCCAGAGCACCCTTCGGGCAAGTGCTCCGCGCATCTGCCTCTGATGTAAAAAGCTGACCAAAACACTGCATCTACCTGCATCTTAGATGGAGGGGAGCCCCCTGTCATGAAAAGGCTCCGGGTGCAAGCAGGTATCTGTGAGTACCTTCAAGGTATGGACTCTCCCTAAGCTCTGTATTTCCTGCTGCTGCTCCTGGACAGTTGCACACTGGAGGTGCTGCTTTGCCCTTCGGAGCTGCCTAATTCCCCTGCTGCTGCAGAGGACACACGGACTGAATTCATTCCCTCTCACACGGCACATTTATCTGAGGCACCCAGTTAGTCCCTCAGTCATTTAATTCTTCGACTAGCTGCAAAACCAGCCTCCAGAGAAGATTGTGAGCAATGACAGAGGGAACTCATAGCACTGCACGATGCTCTGCAACCCGAGTTGCCGTGCTTGAAGTTTGCATGTGGCAGGGAGCACAAGAGAGGATTAAGTCCAGAGAAATAGAAATAATTCCTACACTTGCTGAGACTGATAATATTTTGGACTACACTGTTTCAGTTCCATGTGATAGAAAACATACTACGATGCGAGTGATCCCGTATCATGGTCAACACTTTGTCCCACTCACCTCCCCTTTGGTATCAGTGAGAGCAAAGTGTGGGCTTACAACTTTGCCTGGAAACTCGAAACAATGTTGTCTGTTGGGAACTAACTTCTGATTGCTAATTGGGATTGGAAAAGAGTGACATTTGCAAAAAGGAACAATTTCAAGACACATTTTCCCATGAACTTAAAGCTCCTGACTTTGCCTTATGCTGGGCTGGGACTGTCTACAACTGCACATAGTGCAAAGCATTAATAGTGAAACAATTTAAAGGATACCCACAACCTGCTATTACTGATTGAGTATTACTGTCAACAATTACATTTGCAAAGCATGAATAGTTTATAATGACATTGATTAGGTATTCTATATGGGCAGTCCATATAGCACACTTCCATGTATCTCATTTGCTTTGACAAGGCATTTTTTGGTGAAGCCAATGCTGGAACGATTTCCTAATGACCTCACTGATGTTAAATTTTTCTTGATCATCATTTCTTGCAGACCTGTTACATTCTGAATGCAGATGACAGTTTTGACATTCACAAAGATGTAGGTTTAATTATTATCTTGATTACTTGAGCTGGAAAGCCAGATGCCTAAATATCATGAAAGGTCGAGTAGAACAAATCCTGATAGTTGGTATCTTTCAGTGTTAGAAATGCTACTTGGATTAGAAGGTGACTTAAAAAATTATAACAAGTAATTGGAAAAACAAGGGCTTTTTTTTCTTTGCACAACTCTTTTCCTACATGAGTTATTTAAACATTGTTTAAACAAGAATCTGGTCCTAAAAGATGCAGGAATTTGAGCTACAGTACCAGAGACGTGTAAATTACCTCAAATAAAAGAGAACAGAAAGGAGAGGTACCCAAGACACCAAGTTATATAAAGATCTGATAGTTTTTCCCAGTGTCCCATGGTAGGTAACGCTTTATTGTTGAGAGACTCACATAAAGCACAGCAAGCCTCCTCTTTTAGAGCAGAGAATTTGTCAATATCCTTTACTTTTATGTGCATGATTTATAAATCTATTTTCTAAAGCAATTTGAGGGTTATAAAATCATACCATTATTTAGTATGCAGCTCCTTACGGATTCTGGTTTATCAACTGTTAGGTAAAGGGTGGAAAAAACATCTGCTAATCACTCATTAAACTAGAATAGATTCAAACAAATGACTACTGTTAAGAGTCCTGATCCAAAGCCCATTATAGTCGACAGAAAACTCTCAGAGGTTTCGACAGACTTTGCATAGCTCCTGAAGTTAATATTAGCCAGACTGATGGAAAAATTATGTCTTAATTGATTACATAAAATTCAAGATATAAAAAAATGACAGAACTTAAGGCATCTATGGGAAAGATCAAAATACAGTAGAGGACTAAAACCTGAAATTGCAATAGCCGCAGGGGACAGAAATTTGTGCGATTTTAGTTTAATCGAGTACATTGCAACTGGTAAGGTGACAAATAACCAGATTGCATTTTCATTTGTCCATGGATGCCCACAAAACCCAGACTTGCTCCTCAGCTACAAAATGCCAAACCAAATAAAAAACCTCCAAACCATTCTCAAAAAAATGGAAGCGGAGCACCTCTGGCAGGTGAGATGACTCTCCCCACCTCCGGAGGCAGGCTGATGTCCTACTGCAACAGATACATATTCTTGTTAATTTTTATTAATACAAATGCTTATATCATAATATTAATAGTTTATTGTTATTTAATAATAGTATAGACATATTACATGCTTTGTTGAAAAGGAAACCTGAGCAGCCTGCCTTGAACCAGGTTACTGCAGCTGAAGGTATGAGACATTTTTGGCCAGAAACTGCTTACAGATGTACAAAAGCAAGAAGAGGGGCCTGGTTTTTGTGCCATTTCCTGGCTGCTGACACCAGCCCGGCAGTCTGAGGGTGAGTTACTACAGGTTTAAACAAGGACAGAGAAATCACGACAACTGCGAAGGATGAGAACCTCGAATGCAGGGAGGCAAGGGGAGCTACCGTCATGCTGCTGAAAATGTAGCAATTTTGGGAGAATTTCTGTTTAAAATTTAAGTGGCCCATTTGGAGTTCAGTGCTGGCTGGGCTGTCAAATGATCTTGAAAGGCATATTTAGCAGCTTCAGCTGTAATAAGAAAAACTGTTGATAACCGCTGAAGCACCGTCTTTGTGGATATACGGCTTTTTCCATTGTAAAGTGATTGTAAAACATGAAGGTAAGAGCTTCAGGGCACTGACTGGATGAGGGTCTGATAGCTCGCTGTGGAAATTTTCAGTGCACTCAGTCCTATTGATAGCTGCTAGCTAACAAAAAGGCTGCCAGCAAATCCTGCGCTCATTTCCATTTTCATTGGCTTTTTCGAGAGCGAGACCTGAACATTAGGAGCACCCTGCCTTGTCAAAGCCAGGCAGCCCCGTCACTCACTCCTTTTCGTGCAGTGATCGGCCTCTACCTTGAAGTCCCAGAGATTGCCCCGGTGGCTCCAGACGAGAGGACGCTGCAGACTCTTGCCGCTCAGATGGTTGGAAAGCTCTCCCAGCTGAATGCACTTATGGATGATTTTTTTCCCTCTTTTTTTTCTTTTGCCAAAATTGCCCTTTAGCTCAAATAGCCCTTCTCCATCTGGCATTTACTCTTTTGATATATTTCTAGAGAGAAATCACATCTTTCTCAACCTTCCCTTTGCTGAGCCGCAACAAGTTCATTTTTAGTCATATCGTGCGCCTCCCTTCCCTGACAACCATCTTGGTTTTTCTCTCACCTGTTGCCAAAAATAATATTAATATTAATATTAATCATCATCATCATCATTTTTCTGAACCATAAATGACCAAAATATTATATACTGTTCCTACTGTCTTTATTCCTCTGGATCACGTCCTCTCTTGTGTTGTTTGGACACACTCTCCTCATAACCATTGTCAGTCTCTTCCCCTGCCCAGCCTTTAGCTCATCATTTATTTTCAGTCTTCTTTTGTGTCTCTAATTCTTTCCTCCCTGTGCTATTCACTTGCCTTTTGATGTAAGGAAAGGACTTTGTGGTAACACATATTACAGGGAAGGAAAAGCCCTGAATTAAAGGTGAAGAGAAAGCTTGCTTTCCATCTCACTGATGAGTAACAGAGCCCAAGTCATCTGTATCTTTCACCCAGCTCCACTGACAAATGAGGCAAGAAGAGGTTTTGGAGCACAGAGAAATCCAGACATTGACAGGTGATGGATATTTTCCAAGGTGCCATATTTCCTCCGCAAGGTCCTGGGGCTCAGGCCTAACACACCCCTGTTACTCCGTGAGCACTAATGCTGGCAGGAAGAGACTCTGAACACTGAATTATCTCAGGGTTTGAAACCCAAAGCCACTGTCTATGTGTGAAGCGAGGTGCCTGGGATGGGGCTGTAGTGGACCACAGCACCTGCTCTCGCCATCTCAGCCAAGCATAAAGACTACTCACAAACGTTGTTCTCAATAACCACCCAGGAAACAAACGGCAGCAATGGCAACAACCAAGCACGGAGCAGAGCGGTGCTCTGCGCTTATAACTAGTTGTTGGTGTCTCTGGCTGCCCGGCGTGGGTTGTGCCTTGCAGGCACGGCCGGCAGCCCACTGGAGCAGGGGTGTTTCAGAAAGCCAAAGGAGCTTTCCTGCTGATGCAGAGATGTGTTTTAAAACCCATCACTGAATACTAGCTGACATTTCCTAAAATGGCTAAAACTGCCTGCCCTTTCCTTTCCCTTTTTTTTTTCTTTTTTTTGGGGTACTCCACTTGCTGGGCTGCCTGGAGTCTTGATTTCCAAAATGTCCCTGCTGAAAATCAGATCCCATTCAATCCCCAAGACAAGTGGTGATCCCACAGCCAGTCGTGACCTGCTGGTTCTAGTGCGAAGTGGGGAGATGCTTTGTTTGACGGGACAGAAAGAAGCTGAAGAAAAAGCCAAGGACAAAGGTCATTTAATACAGAGACCTGATCCGTGAGCAGCAGTTGAGCAATTAAATTGTCAGTGTCAGTCCTCTCTACACCAAATATCTGTTACTCCCCAAAGGCGTCATGGACTGACTGCTACGCCTGGGTTTGGGTTCACAAATGCCCAGGACGAGCTGGAGGCACCTCTGTAAGGAAGGTGCCTGTTTTGGTGCTAAGGGTTGAGGAAGCTGGGGAAAAGGGGTGATATTTATTTGCAATCCCACTCAAATAGAGCAATACAAAAGTATCTCTTTTTGCCAAAAAAAGCCTCAAAGTCTGGGTCAACAAGACATGTGGGGAAGTTAGGGAAGAAAGAATCTGGCCTCGGCTCCCCTTCCTGTGAGGGCACATGGTCCTAGCTCTAGGGGAACTGGTGTGTGTCCATTCCCAGAGACCTTCATCTACCCTTCATCTGAAGGATGATGGAGCCGATGGGACGTCATCCCACCCTGCGTGCCAGGAAAAGCCTCTCTGTGGCTCCAGGGCTCCTCTACAGCTGATCCTAATGGTGCCTGAAAAGATGCTCTGTAAAGGGTCAAGTGCAATACCGAGAGCAATTTGTATTATTAAATACATATCTTGTTTGGACTCCAGTTCTTTTAAATTTTCCAGTTATACTATATCAAGGATGAAGGCAAGCTTGAAGAGGCAAAAGTTGAGTGCTACGCTAAAATTCATTCTCATCAGAGCTGTTACTGGAGGACAAGAGGATTGTTTATGGTTTTCCAAATAACAGAGTACTTGTCACAGCTGCAGTTGTGGGCTTTTTTAATCTAATTGCTGACTTGAAATGCAAATGACTGTAAAATTTCACAGACACATTTTAAAAATGCAAATTGCATGTGATGACAAAGTAATTTTCACGTACTATTTTTCATTGCTCGCGAGTAGCATTTTTTGTTTGTCTGGGGATATTTTTTTGAAAACTTCCCAGGCAGTTAAAATGCCTAGCTTAAACTATCGACATACATCCTCATATTGACAAATACAAATGCTTGTAATATTAGGGACATACTTTGCACATTTGGAAGAGCAAATATGTCACAGATAAGCATGGTCTCTGCAACCTTAATTCCCATTGCTGCATATGAATTAATGCAGTAAGCTGTAGGTCCTTAGCTGCGTGATTTTTCCTGCAGTATCAATATATCAGAATGGGCCAAAGTTTTAACAAGTGTCTGGCTGAAAAGTCTAAATATTTGAAGCTGGTGGGGATGTTTGGATGCTCAAAAACTTCAATCAGAAGTTTGAAAATGGAAATTTGCCTTCAGAAGCTGGGAAGGGCTCTGTGACGGTGGTTTCAGGAATGGGTGTGCAGTCTGGACTAGGCAGCTACTCCATGGTTGCCTGCAGCTGTTGGATCGGATGCAGCGATGCTGGTGGGCCCTCCCTTTCTATTTTTAAAGATCTTGGCCTTTAATGTTTGTGCTAGAGCGTAGCTATGTACTCACTAAAAAAGTGGGATGCATCCCAGTTGTTGGAACAAATTGCTCTTGCTGAGAACAAAACCAATCAGTTATTAACATAACATGCCAGTAGGAGGCTTGCCAAAGTTGACTTAGGCCTCCAGGCGATAATGCTGTGCAAATAGCATTAGATTGCAACTAAAAGCCTGAAACTGAGGATCAGGAGAATTGCAGAGCAGATATGTAGCAAGCAGAAAACTAAAAGAAGAGGGAGACATAAGAAAGATCTGTAACAACATAGGGAGTTTACTGCTTCTCTGCAAAAAATCCTCTGAAAAATGAGCTAGCACATCACTGGCACAATTTTTATGTGCGCATCCAGTGTAGACGAGAGGGACCAACTAATTTTCAGAGACTACTGCTCTGCAGTTTCTCCAAAAATCAAATTACTAGTGTCTGTATTGGGTTGGGATATCCAATAACAGGCCCCCAAAACTGCTTACTGCCTTAGCTGAGTTTGTAAAAGAATTGCTAGAAATCATTTGCACACAAATCAAACTACAGCCTTGTTATTGGCAACTTCACAAGGACTTTTGCACCCTCAGAATTCCTGTTCTCCTGATGGACAGGAGCTGATTTTCAGAGATATTTTTTCAGGTTTTATTCAGTGGGTTCTTTAATACACAGGAGTGCTTAGTCAGTGGATCTAGGATATTTTAAAGGTATGTTTAGGAGGCTTAAAGAAGGATTTAGCTTCTGGTTGCTGAAGTCTGATATCTGATATATATACACACACGCATACAGGCAGGAACACTCAAAGGGAGTTCCTGAGAAATACCTGCACTGAGCTGCCCGCAAGTTTTCACCAACTGGAGACAGCATGAGCTCTGGAACTGAAAGCAGAAAAGCCATGACTCCACAGCCCTTCCTAGAGTCTAACAAATCCTTCTGAGAGGCAGAACTTATGAGCTTGGCGTGGCTTCCTTGTGGCTCTGAGAGGGAGACCCAGGCGAGTCTCTCTAGCGGCGTACAGCTCTGCGCTGTGCCAGCACACAGCTTGGGTCACCGCTGGTTCAGGCATGCCTACACCATGCTCCATTGCGTCATGTAAACATGCCCTTCCTGTCCCTTCTGTTACTCTCTGAATGGTGGAAATGTACAGTATAATCAGTTGCACAAAGGCAGAGGTATAAATAACAACAACTGATTAGGAGAACATTGCAATTAATCACAAGAATGCAGGCTCAATGAACTCTGTTGTCATTTTTAATGAACCATACATTATAATTAGAGATACCCAAGGGGAATTGTAAGCGCTTGCCAGTGCAGAGACGTCAAGTACAAGAGTACTGCATCAAGAGCTTGCTCTTTCGCCATTTGTTAGGCTGTTCGAGCTTTCTTCATGAACCGTGAGCTATGTCTCAGTGATGGCTAGAAAACTCAGTATGGAAAAACAGAAAGTGAAAAAATAAAGGAAGAAAAATTGGTCCAGACTAATCCTTTATATTTCTGTAGGGCTGTGTGTGGTTCCATAGGGTCTGCAAGAACTGTGAAAGCAACGCAGAAGAAATCCCTCTGTTGCATCCAAATTGCAGACACATCTCAAGGGTAGGGTACCAGACCAAGCACCAGCAATAGAAACATATTTCCCTTTAATATTACTAAACTAATACGGACATACCTGGTGTTACAGTAGGGAATCAATTCCGCACACCCAACTGAAGGAAAAGTGTCTGCACAACTCAGCTGTGTGTGATGGAGTCTGATACACAGAACCTAAGATAATACTTATGGTCAACTTTGATGTTCTTTGTGTGATTACTTATATGATCCATACACAAGGTTAATTGGTTTTCCAAGAGATGTTTCCTGTTTTCGTTAACTTGATAACCCATCCGTTCTATGGACCATCCATCAATGTATACTTTTTCCGACAGCCTATTCTTCTGTGGGTATTTTCCCAGATAATATGCTTGTCTGCGGAACATCCACCAAATTATGTTTTACTTCAGGAGTGGATTAATAATATTTTAAGACATAGTAACTTCCTGGTATCTTTCCAAGTGTGATTTGGGACAGATTTAATATATTCTTGGTCACACATACATCCTTCCTTTAGAGTTTCCGAATTTGTCAGTGTCCCTAGAAATCAGACTTACAGAGCAATAGGAAAACAATATGTATGCTATTATGCTACATTGCTATACTATATATGCACATGCTTACTATATACACAACATTAAAATGTATTTGTATGTGTATTATTTCATAAATGTATATATATACACACCTTTCTAACGTCTTATTACTAAAATTTATCTAATTAGGGCAAAGTTATCAAATTTGTTTACCTACATTCATTTGATTGTTTCAGGCTACTACAACTCGGATGGCATTTCTAGCAGACTTCAAATCCTATTCGAAAGGCATCCTGTTACTTTGAAAAGCAGGGGAGTAAAGCTACCTCAGGAGTTCCCATGAGATAGCTGGTGGTTTGATTTGTTTAGTCAGACAATATCTATAAGTCTCATACATATACACTAGTGTTCAGAGGAAGCAGAAGATTGTTCAGAGCCTGAAGTAAGAGCCTGACAGCATAGTTAAGTGCTTTTTTCCCCTTGGAGATTACAAGTTGCATGAAATGTGACACAGACTAGTGTAAGCTAGGAGGGAAATTCAAGAAGGCTGGAGAATAGAAAAACACCACTTTCAAGAGCCTTCCTGAATATTTATCTTGTTTGGGATGTTTCTGAGATCATCCTTAGGGTCAAAGATTCCTGCGCAACTAATTCAAGAAGTTAAACATGGTTAAGTGCTTTTTTCCCTCAGAGGTTCCCTTTCTTCAATTATGTAGTTGAGAGGAGCCATCAGGCATCGTCCAGAGAGATTTTTTGTAAGCAGATGTGAGGAATAGGAACAGCACAGTAGTGAGCTTTTGTTTGTGATTGAAAGGCAAACAAAGATCGTAGGTGCACATAGCACTACTTGAGAAGCATGAAACAAAAAGCAACCTACCATTAAACTTGCTTCCTGAATTTCAAGTTGCTTAGGCACATTCATCTTCAATTTGATGGTCAGACCAAACTGTTCAGATTTAAGCAGGAAGGTCACAAATCTCCTGCCTTCACCTGCTGGCATCCAGAGGTGCTACAACCTGTAATTAGAGTGAAGTATAATCTAAAAAAGGAAAAGGGGAAGATAGGATGTGCCGTAATGAGAAAGATATAGGTAGTCCTCTTGGTCACAGACAGTCATCATGCCTATCCACACAGTGTCAGGAGATACTGCCCGGCTGTACTGGAGGATGATTTTGGAGTGGGCTTCCAACCCAAGTACAGGTTGTGCTAATGAAACAGAACCAGTAGCAGGGTCACTGAGTGGATCATGGAAAACAGGGTTTTCTTTACAGAAAGAGACAGATATTGCTTAAAATGGTGGTCACCGCTCCACATTTGGGTAAACTTTGGACTCCTAAATGCCTATTTGTAAATCAAGGGGAAGATGGAGAAGACATTTGATACCATTGAGGCAAAATAGCATTTTTTGCCATTTCCAGTTAATTTATTCTTTACAAAGGCATTGCACAGAATTTTCCTTCTGTGTATGTCTCTTTCACACACACGCTTGTCTTACACAACTTGAAAATTATAAACCTCCTAACAAGTGGAAGATCCCAACAATACCATGAGAATGGTGCGAATCGGCTCCCACCCAGCTGAAGTGAGTGTTGCTGTTGCTATTGTTGTGTTCTGTCCCCAGAGAGCTCTTCATCTGTGGTGGCCCTGGAGAGGATGCATGCAAAGACATATAGACCCTTAGGACCAGCAGAAAAATGACCATATGGCTACATTTTGTATCTAGATATTAAAATTGCTGGTTCAGAAAATCACTCGCTTCCACAGCTCCTGCATAGTTACAGAAGAGCGTGTGACAACATTAGGAAGCAATGCCCAAAGACCTCACTGAGAAAATAGTGTCTCCATGTCAGCACAGCAGCACTGACTTCATTGGACTCACTGTTGATTTACACCCCTATAACTCAGAGAAAAATTAGACCTAGTGGGGCAAGAATATAGTAGTAAAAAATAAAAACAGCAAATAAAAAACAGATGACAAATCACAGAGGAGAACAAAAGGTTCATCATTGATGTAAGAGAAACAGCTGTTGTCCAGGTTATCCTGAAAGTACAGATGGCCTGAGCTTCCTCTTCATCTGGATTAAAAAAATTAGAGAAAAAAATGAATCCACTGCAAAAATAGCTGTGTGAATGTCTTGTGCCCTTTTCCAGCATTTTAAAAATTGCCCAACTGTGTTATGCCTCTGTCACACTGCTGCAAAAGAAAACGATGATTCTGGTTTGGGATCAGAGTAGTCAGATTGAGCATTTGATGCCCTCATTCTCACTAACATCCAAGGAGACTCTAGACCCTGGTTAGGGCTGAGGTTGGGCCATTCACAAAGCAAGTATCAATGCAGAACATCTGTGCTTTCAGTCATTTGCCCCTCTGGAATAAATAACTTTGTTCCACAGCAAAACCAATGCCCAAATGAGAAGCTGCATGAGACTTCCCTAATGAGGGTTTTCTGGTCTCTGTGGAATAGGGCAGCAATTAACTTCAATTTCTCCTTGCTCTCTTAGGGTGCCAATGATGGCCAACCTTTATTTTCTTGCTATTGCTCTTACTGACAGGAGGGAAGGTGGTTTATTTATTTTTTTGTTTTGCCCTTCAACAGTCTGGAGAATGGGTACTTGATTGCCACCACAGGTCACCCAAGATTTGAAAAACGTGATGTGCCCCTCTCCGTTTCAGTTCACATGTGCTGCCTCTCACCACAGACTGGCAGATTTTTTCTAAAAAGCTGTTGTGAGAAAGCAAATCTTGTCTTGTGTGATACCTGCAGTAGGTGGCAGGCCCAAACAAAAGTGATTCAAGTCCCAGGGGGTGTAGGTCTAAAATGTAGAAGTGCTGCGGATGCAGTCATTTGGGACACTATAGCATCATAAGGAAGGGACAAGCACCTCCGGGAGGGACTGTCTGTGTCTGAGACAGTGGGGGAAGGGATCGCTTCTCTGCCTTCATCAACTCACAGAGGAGCTTAGGTAAGTAGCTTAGAGCAGAACACTAATAGAGACGAGACCACCTCTCCTTCCTCCCTTTGCCACAGTGCTTGGCACACAGTGGGAAAACAGCCAGAAAACAGCCCAGCTCTGCCTCAACTTCAGGCACAAGAAGTTTCCTGTAAATACATTTCCAATAATCCTTTAAAAAATGGATTTCCAATTATTTCACAAAATCAGCAGGTAATATACTCTCTTATGAGGAAAGACTGAGGGATTTGGGTCTCTCCAGTCTGGAAAAAAGATGGCTGAGGGGTGACCTTATTAATGCTTACAAATACTCAAAGGGTGGGTGTCAGGAGGATGGGGCCAGGCTCTTTTCAGTGGTGCCCAGTGACAGGATAAGAGGTAATGGGCACAAACTTGAGTGTAGGAAGTTCCACCTAAACACGAGGAGGAACTTTTTTACTTTGAGGGTGGCAGAGCACTGGAACAGGCTGCCCAGAGAGGTGGTGGAGTCTCCATCTCTGGAGACATTCAAAACCCGCCTGGACGCGTTCCTGTTCAACCTACTCTAGGTGGCCCTGCTCTGGCAGGGGGGTTGGACTAGATGATCTCCACAGACCCTGTGATTCTGTGATTCTGTGATACTGCCTCTGAGATCAGGACAGAGGCTGAGTGTGTGCTTGGGTGATCCTGAGCTACGACAGATGGCAGGAGATGCCCAGGATCCCCTTTGGGGCTGAATACTTTTTATAACCAAAGTACTTGCCAAGATAGTCTCTTCTCTGATACTTCCTACTCTCCTTTGAGGAGAGGGGGGTAGAAGGCAGGGTTCAACTGGCATTTGTTGGGACTCAAACTTTATTTAGGTGCTCACACTGTTTTACTAGGCGCTGTACCTAACCTGCAGAGGTAGACTTCCTCCCAAAGAACAATTTAGAGTACCTTTGTGACTTTCCTCCTCTTATTTGCTCTCTGGACATGCCTTGCCTACTCTGTTTTCTTCATAGGAAGAAGAAAACACAGTTTCTTCAGATTCAGGTACCTATTTATATCTCTGAAGGTCACCTTAGGAACCCAATGATTAAAGATGATCTATCAGTTTCATAAACACACTCCATTCCCATCTGTATCTATAGCATATCTGTGCCTTCACTGATAGATGGAAATTCAGTAATTATTTATCTAATAACTTGTGAGGCCATAAAGGCTAGAATACATCTTACTGCAGAGGAGACAAAAGATTTTATTGAATAAAAGCAAGTGCAAGATTTGGCTGTGTGCAATATTAAAAACGTAAAGAAGCCATCTGTCTTTTCTTCATGGAGAACGATTTTGTGTGCTATGCAGTCATTAATGATGCATAGTGGAAGAGTTTGCTATATTTGTTTGAAGTGAAGCTAGCACTGTGCCTAATGGAACACCAATTAGGTGTTCCTAGAAGTCAAAATGTTGTGGAAATAGATAGATGCTACCCAGCTACAAAAAAAAAAACAAAAACCCAAAACCAACAAAACAAAAAAAAAACAAAAACAAAAACAAAAACAAAAACAAACAAAACCCAACAAAACCAAAACAAAACATTAGCACATTTATGCATTGCTGGTATAGAGTAACACAAATAGCAGAATGTGAAACCAGTATTTTTTGAGAAAATCTTCTATGCCCTCTCTCTGCATATGCGCATTTTTAGCATAGGTACACATACGCCATTCACATATAACCTTTACAAACCAGTAAACTGTGTGCCATTTATAGTTCACTTGAGGAAGCTGCTGGAACAGTATTTCATTCTACCTATCTACACAAGCTTACATACAAAACCACACAAACTATGTATATAGAATTTGTAGAGGTTAAATTCAAACATATGAAAGACTGAGCAGTAAACACCCAGTTAAACCAAAAAGCTATAAACTAAAGGGCATTAATGCTCCAAACTCTTACAGTAAAAATAGATGTGATTATGCAGCTCAGTGTATATTGCCTCCTGTTAACTTCAGCACTGGCTTACATGGAACTTGTGAAGCTAAAATAACACTACTACCGTTGCCAAAAAAAGCACTCATGAGCTGGGAAAACTCAAAATTTGCTTGTGTAATTTGAATGTAACACACGTCTCCTCTACTGCGCATGCCTTATGAGAGAGTCTTTACATGTTCAGACTCTACTTTTCCATGTGACACTGGCAACATTTAGTATACCTATCATCAAAGACTGATTTGCACCTGCTTCTGACACTGCTTGTCTTTGAAATCATTAAGTCTGCAAACAGCATTATTTTGATTTTTTTTCTTTTTACAGTAGTTTTGTATCAAGTCTTTGTAGCTTTCTAAAACCCAAATAGAAGAGAAATCCAAGACTTCTTTAGGTATCATCCTATTGCCACAGGTTTGGGCAATACACAGGGTTGGCACTGTTTGTTGTTTTGCCTGGGGCTGGCACAGGCCCTGACAGCAGCAAGGGTGCCGTGTCCCCACCTGCAAGGACCTCCACCAGACCTGGTACGGCACGCACTCTGTTGTTGCATTTCACAGCCATATGTTGACAGCTGGAGAAGACTGATGCTGAGAGTTTGGGGGTATAATTCTCCATGTCCTTCCATATGTCATCCCCAAACCTGAGACTATCAACGTGTTTTTACCCCAAGCCCGCTCTCTCCTCACCAACCTCTTCACCTCCACCTTCTCTTCCCCATCCCTACAGAAGCCACAGTCCATTCAGCAACCACATCACTGAATCGGTCTCCATTTCTGTGAGCTCCCCATCCCTCTTCCCACCTCCTCAGCCTCAGACACCACGTCTCCTGCTCTGGGCTGTTGGTCTTCTCTGCCCCAGACTTTCCTCACAGCTCTGGGGGGTACTGCCAGGCTTCAGACCTCAACTTCCTCATCATTCTTAATATCCCTGACTGACTTTAACTGAGTTTATACACATGGAGGGCTCTGTGCTTTCTGAAGGAGAAAGGGTCACAAAAACAGGGCATATAATTTTTCCTCAGAAATCAAACTCACAAATAATGTGATAAACTCATGAGAGTTGCCAAGCAGCATTGAATACTATACATTGCTGAAGGCCTCTGAAAGTCACTAACACTCAGTAAAACACTGAGCATTACACTAATACTCAGTAAACCAGACCACACTGAAGAATTTTGTGAGCTGGCAAATACACTCCCCCTCCATCAGAGGAAATAACTCGCCTTGCAGACAGGACTACAGGACCTTCCCCCACACCTCACTCAACCCTTGGCCTGAGTTTTGGAAACCTTCTAACCATTCAGCTGAGACAAAGAAGAAGAAAGGAAATGCTTTAAGAGGAAGAGAAGAGCTACAGTAACTATAGAGGACTCAGCATGACATGAGGAAGGGCTCACATTTGATTTCTTGTTTGTAGTGGTGTTTGCAAAGCCTTAAAGGAGTTTGTTGTGCCTCTGGCAGTTATTCGTCCAAGTGATGCAGAGCTGGGCTCTTGTTCTTTTGAAGCACATGAAGTCTTAAAAAAAATGGAGCTATAACTCCTTATTCTGTTCCTTGTTTTTCCATTACTTTCCGAGGAAGAAATGAGTTTCCAGTTTAATTTATGACAAGGGTGAATAAAGAAAAAATTAGGAGGACAACAATAGGAAATATACATTGTGTCATTTCAGAAGGAGCTCTGGACCAAATGGAACAGGATTTTTGACAATGCCTCTTTTTGTTCTTTAATAAAGTTTGTTCCGGTGCCCTGCTGATGAACACCTGTTGAAGTACTGCTCTGTCATTGTTGGTGATTGAGAGGGACTTAGAGGAGAAGAGGAATTTGAAGTAGGAGAAGGCAAAGAAAAGGATAAATGAGGCTGACATCAGCAGGGGCTCAGAGAAGAGCTGAGCCATGGGTTCACGAGTTCATGGGTTCTCTTGGTGCTAACCAATGATCCAGGAAGAGATAGTAGCCAAGGAAAGGGTCTAGCTTCCTTTGCTTGCCTCAAAAACTTGGAAATGTGGAAGAAATTATGTCTTTCAGATGTAAGGAGAGACAGATTTTGAATTTCATGGCAGACATTGTATGTGTTCAGGACTAATGTAGTTACAGTCAACCTCCATGAGTGAGACAAGAGTCCTAAAGCTGAATAGAGAGTGGCAGCAAAGGAGATGGTATCTATCCTTTTGAGATGGTATTTATCCTTGGGGTTTTAGCCTCTTGTTTAACCTGACAGCTGGGCGTCATCTCTTTTTCATAGAATCATAGAATGGTTCATGTTAGAAGAGACCTTAAAGATAATCTAGTTCCAACCCCCCCGCCGTGGTCAGGGACACCTCCCACTAGACCAGGTTTCTTGTGTAGTCCCTCAGATTGTTCCAGGAAAAACGTCATAATCTCCTCCTTAGACTGGAGAAATAAACATTGGCTGGCATATATCCATTTCCAGTGATTTTGCCTAGAAGCTGTTTCTTAGGAATGATGCAACACTGGCTTTTATTCCCTCCTCAGCTTACCAATGAGGTTAGGTCCCACTGTCCAATGCTACCACTTATTTGAGAGTACCCAGTTATGCTGCATTTGCTATTACCAACACTATCAGAGCAAGAGTGGCAGGAAGGTCATGTTACGTCTGCGCAAATATACTGGGGGCTACCACCTCCTGCTAGCACTCTCTGGCCCAAGTAGGAGCCATCCCATCATAATGTGGTAAAGGCAGAACTGTTTGGAGAACCTGAGGAGAAAGACAACCTGGGCTTCTGAGTGTGTCACTGTGGCTGTGATGTACAATGGTTTAGGAATTTTTATATTTTTTTTTCTCAAATATTTGCCTTCTCAAACATGATAGATCTTCCTTATTATTTTCTTTTTTTTTT
>VYZM01018482.1:83992-218845 GCA_013398915.1 Dromas ardeola
AAAGTCAGTCTTATCTTATTAGCTTCTTTACTGATCTCTTCATTGAGACCATGATACTGATTTCAGCTTTGAGACGCAACAAATGTAGTCTTCAACTTCTGTCATTTTGATGTATGGCTTTTCAGGGAGATTCAATTTAAGATTTTCTAAGGACTTTGACGAAATTAATGCTCAAATTCTATAGATTCGGCAGAAGCCTAATGCAACTCCATATTGCAGCCACACTTGCTGGTAACTTGTGGACATTGGAAGAGTCTGTTTCAAGACTTTCCTCTTCCAAGCTACACCATTCTGTGCATTTGTACTTTAGCCCAAAATGCTTTCTGTTAGTATGAAACGCAATTAATCTTTTACAGCTCGTGATGTACCTCACTTGGTGATACCTTATGAGGATTACTCTAGAGAATAGGTTTCCACTGAATGTCCAGAAATGTCCATCAATCTAAAGTATCAGACTCAGCCCTCAGCAGAAAACACCTGGTGATCCTGGAACCCAGACCAATACAATGTGGTCTCATCTGAAACCTGATTAATAAGCTTGATGTCCCTATGAGCTGGAGGCTTTCACTTAACAATGACTAGGAAAGGCAGCTAGAAGTGAAGTGAATAAAATTGGTCTGACCCTGAAGGGCACTATTAAGTATTTTGGTTTGCTTCCATGAACATCAGAATGACAGGATGAAATATTTTAATTAACCTAGGTTTTGGCGTTGCAAGGTTGGTCCAGACTTTTCCACTCGTTTAGAAGCAAACTTGCTCTCCATCCATACTCTTCCACCAGATGTCTCTCCTCTGGCCTTTCCCAGACTTTAGCAAAGGTAGAAAAACCTACCTTGGCAGACAACGTGCACTGCTAAAAATAATCTCCCCTTTGTACTGAGCAGGCGGGGCAAAGGCTATTCAGAATGCGTACGTATTGATCCTATCATTCACATGCCAGAAGTAATTACTCCCTCTGAGCATGTTTATAGATCTATACAAACTCCTGGTTCCCTCATAGCATGTCAGGACTGAACAAAAGCTGTCATAAATCTGTGTGGTTTCTGGAGCACGTGGAGAACCACAGAAGTTTCTGTGTCAGGTCTGACAGAAGCCAGCCACCTGGGACAGACTCTTCTGATGGCTGGTGCTACCATGAAGCTTCACAAGCAGCTGGAGGTGCAGCAGGGACCCTGTGGATGTGCCTCTCTGAGGACTCACAGGACCACCGACATGCTAGGCATGGCAGTTTGCACTGCAGAGCTCCTTTCAAGCAAGTCCCTGTGCTTTTTTCTGGAAAAAATCTGGAAACAGATAATTTTTTTTTTTCAAAATCTGCAGAGGGTTTACCACGAATTGAACTTTATTCTCATCCTGGCTGACTTCCGTGAAAGGTGAAAAGCCTCATGGTCTCTCCATTCACCATGTTGGACTGAAGCACACTTTTCTGACATTTGTCACTGTGGCTGGCAGATCAGTCCATGACCTGTTCCAATTCACTAGTAGCATTATAGTATGCAAAGAGACAGCTGCTCGCATAAGAGCCATGTGAAGTGCTGCTTCTCAGTGCTTTTTTCTCTACAACTTCCATCATTCCTCTTCTGCCCTCTCCACAAGCTTGAGCCTCCCAAGTACAGATGGAGAGCAAGTTACTGGCAGAAATGTGGTGCAATTAGCCTCAAAGCCCAGCTCACTCTGGCTGTGTCTGTAGAGCAAGATAAAAGCTGAAAAAAGACTGACTGCTGGTTCCATAACCAAGTGGGAGATTTACAGTCCCCTTACAGAAAACTTATTTTGAAGACAAGAAGTCTGAGCAGGTCAAAACAGGGTTAGGAAATGAGCTAATAGTTAAACAAAAATCTTCAGAAAATATTAATTTAATTTAATCCCTCCTCCCTGCATGTATGTTTGCATGTTCACGTACCCAGGACCAAAATAATTCTGTGTTGTTTTGGCATTGATATTACAAGTTTTCCTAGCTTGAACTCTCCTCCTTTGGCAAAACACCTAGTTCTCTTGAGTAATGCAAGTCTCTTATCCCCTCTCCCCTAAAATGCCTAAAGCCAAGGTAACAAAGCCTCTTGTGAACCAACTAAAAACATGTCCCTTGGCATGTTTGTTCTAACTCACTGAATCAGCCTTTCTCAGTAGGGAACATGGGGCGTCGTACCCGACTTGTTGATGTGACAGGTGGCAATTAGACAACGCTAGGACAACTGCCAAAAATGCTGCCTGCAACTGTGTGACCACTGAGTATACACATTGTTTAATCAGTAACCACAAAGCAGGAGCACCTTGAACATTTAATATCTTCATAGGTATCTCCTTCCTGCCAGAAATGCTTATATACCGTGATCTAACTTCAAGTCTCAACTGAGCTCCTGGGAGAGGTTTTGCTGCAGCTTATAAGGTAGGAGCGAGAATAAAGAATTTACTCGCCAACTGCTTACAATTGTTTTTGAAACACAAAACATTCATTGTTGAATTCATAGCTGCCGTGGTTGCCTGGGAGCACTGACCAGTGGGGAACCACAAGAGGTAAGGAGATGACAGGTCACACTTTGGTTCAGTCGCAGCTGGTGCACTTTCTGCCGTTGCTTTTAACGTGCTGTCTGTAGGAGAACCAAAAAGCCAGGAAGGCATAAAATAAAAAAGAAGAGGCAGCAAGAGAGCCAGGTTTAGGGGCAGGTAACCCAAGCAGTTACTCACGGCCAGGTCTGTTGGGGGACTAGTTATCCTTCAACCAGTTCTAATCATTGAGTGTTGGAGAAGGAGGGAGGGGTTTGCACTTTAGTCTATGCCTGAGGCCCCATAAGTGTAGCATAAATGTAAGTGAAAGGGTCAAAGTATTACCTGAGAAATTAGGGGGGAGAGATTTAGAGGGGTTTCCACCATTGCTGTTTCCGGAGCCAAAGATATCCTGACACTTGTCCAAAAAGAAAGACCTGCTGACCTCAAGCCCAGCAAACTTTCGTCCTACCAGAACGGTCAGTGATAAAGAATTCCTCCCTCAAGAAATACAGCCATTATGTGACGAATTAGTATCAAATTACTTATTAAACACCTTGCAGTAAGGGAGGGGGTTTTGCTTAAATTTTGTATGAAGGATTAGATCAGATGAATTATTGCCAAACATTGAGGAAAAATGGAAAGGCCAAATGATCTCATGCTTCTATCTCTTACCTTCAATTACCTTTCTCTGTTTTCCTGTTTTGGAACGCTAACAGTGTGATAAGGATGAAGGTGGCTGTAGGCTGACAGAAGGCTTACAGGGACAGACAGGTGGAGAAAAGAACCAAAAATGTAGAAAAAAAGCTGTGTAGTAGTTCACGTATACATGTCATCCCTAAAGGTGCTCAGATATCTCCCGGCTTCAATCACAGCATCACTACAAACCAGAACAGCTCCTAATACAGTGAGGGTGTTCATATGAAGTACGTGGTCAGGACACAAACCGGTGAGTGTGTACGCATGTGTGCCAAGTACATAACTGCGCATTGAAGCCACTTAGTAAGCACGTACAGCAGTGGGGCAGCGTATGTATTTTATGCAAAGGATGCAGGGCTGGGAGCCTAGCAGCTGCCCACTTAGTTTGTAATGGTAATTGCTTGGTCAGCCATCTGCCAAACGTTGTGCCGTCTTGCCGCTCGCTGCATTGCCCAAACAAAGCAAATGTGAGTGGCAGTTCTGGTGTTGTGTTTGTGCTGGGGGAACTTAGGCAGACGCTGAAGGGGAGGACAAATTTTTGGCCTAGAAAACCACCGAATTGGAGTGCAGAACAGATGCCCATGCACAGCAGCACGTGCTCTACTGAGGAGGGGACAGCATGGGGACGGGAACTGGTTTGCTCACAAACATCAACAAAGACACTGTTGACAGAGACACAGTATAAACATAGAAGGATTAGGAACCATCATGGCTCAAACCGAAGTCCAACAAGCCCAGGATGATTACTCCACACGTAGTCAAGAGCAGAAGATCAGGGCATGCAGATGGGAATCTCCCTAGAAGAGTCTCCCAGCTTTGACAATCTGAGATGCAGGAGCACCCTGAGCAAGAAGTGGTGCCTGTGTGTGTAACAGACCTTAAGGACTTTTCCATCACTAAAGTTTCCAGCTGCTTTTGGGATCCAAGTATTCTTCAAGGATTTAGGGATGTGTTCAGTCTTCCCAGTATTTATTTTTCTGGTATGGTTGTGCTTAACCTGCTTGCAGCACAACTGAAATACGATGGTGTACTGTACAGTCTTTGTAACTATTTCAGGCCGTGTTAAAACTATTACCACATTTGAAGTAGTTAAACTTTGAGGATCAGAACATCCTGAAGCACTGCACTTTGGATTTATTTATAACTTGTGCAAATTGGTACTATGATAAATGTGTGACTGCAGGAAAGAGCTGAGGTAGGCAGAAGTATTTTCTATAACTATTTCCCAAAGAAATTCTTGTATATCTCTTTGTACATGATTAATTGTGGTTGCCTGAGCTCTTACAGAAGACCTATAGCTGAAGAACTGTGAGGTTATATATCCATTTAACTCTACCTCAAAACCCAACTGTTTAATAGAAAGTACTACACAACTTATCTGAAGCTCCACAAGCCCAGATTTCTTGTGACTTTGCTTACTCTCTGGTGAGTATAAATTTGAAACTTTAATAAAAATAAGTGTGTTTGAGCAGTTTGGGAGAACAGAGAAACAGGAGTAAATAAAGCATGGTCTTTATGGCTTTACAGAGCACAGAAACAGTCTCTTTATTTTATAGTGCGAATAGGAACTTGTTCTTCCTCAGTTGTGCTGAGGACCAGAAGGCTAATTTGTGAGTCAAATGTGCCTTTGTTCCACTGAGGAGTGCTATCTTCCCAGGCCAGTGTGATGCGCCGCATTGTCACTGTATTTGTCTAGAGTAACTGTGAGCCCTTTTCATGAGTCTCCTGGCCGCAAGATAATGTGTAATATTTATGGTCACAAAGCAAGCCTGGTGGTTTTCTGATGTCTGGTCCCCTACCCTCTCACTGGTCAGACCAGCTCTGCCTGTGTGTCTCAGGGACCTGCTTGCACTGTTGTTGATATATAGTTGACATAGCTGTTTCCAGACATTTTCCCCTTCCCCCTGCCCTTTTTCAGTCTCTTATCGGGAACTAGAAACTCGGTTTTCCTGACCTTGCAGTGATCTGCTCCAAGGTTTCCCCAGACAGAAAGCAGTATCTTAAACATGACAGCCGAGCACAGAGGTTCTGTGGAAGCAACCATTGGGGAAATACACCCAAGCTGGCACTGGGGAGTTGCTTTTGCTGATAACTTGCATTATCATGCTTCCACTCAACACCAGAATAAGACCCTTCCTACACACAGTATGAAGACCTCTCCCCATGCTCCCCACAATGAAACAGGTTACCAGCTTATGAAATGTATTTTTAGTTAGTTTTGACTCGCAGTTTTCATCATATGACAGCATTTCATTCAGCTACAAGAAGGCAGGGATTTACTTACTAATTTACTTACAGGCATTCATCTTCTCCATGTCTGTTATCCTGGAGGAAAATTGGAGCACTGTGTTGACAGAACAGCCCCGAGTCTCTCTCTGTTTTTCAATAAAATTTGTCAATCAACTCACATTGTCATACATTTGAGATGGGCAGTGGTAAACAGAGTCCAGATAGTACACTGGGGCACATGCAGGTTTGTGTGGCTAATCAGTTAATCTCTTCCCTTTTTCTGCAGTGATGAGATAGTTTCTCTTTGTTAAGGGAAGTCCAAACACCAGACAGCGTCAATGCTTCACTTTTGTGGGGTCAGGCTGCAGTTCCGATGAAGATGCAACATTGCAGACATATGATGGTAAGTGATAAACTTCTTTATAATCATGCTTGATTAATTTTCCTGTTCATACTGAATAGTACAGCTAAATCCAACATCTGATGCTCTTGAGGTAACTTGTTTTGCCCATGGATGAAGTAGTTTCGTGATCTACTCCAGCTAAAACTTTCAAAATGTGTTTACTAATCAGCTTTGTTGGAACGTGGCTTGAACACACGTGGTTTATGATAAACTAAGGATAATTCAAAGAGAATGCAAAAGCAGATGCAATCACCCTCTTCTTCTGGGAAATTAAAAATAGATGTCTTGCCTGCTTTTAAAATATTTCAGGTAGAATTCAGCTGTACCACATGGTAATAAACCCCATACTTAGGGTTGGTTGGCTTATGAGTGTGGTGTTTGCTAAAATGGCACGATTTTATTATGAAAAACATTTTTGGATGAGTTGCTAATTTGTACAGATGTTTGTACAGTCTTGAAGGTCAGATTGCATTACGTATGTTCCAAATAGGCTGAACCCATCCTGGCAATATCACGATCGGGAGAGTTCACTGAATTAAGCTTGTAGATACTGCTAGATTCTAAATTTAAATCGGGAAAAGTTACTACAAAAATACAAAATAAATTTTTTGGAATGAAAGCCACTTGTGAATCAAGTTTTTTACCTCTAAGAGGACAAGCTAAAAGTCACTGTGAGAAATATAATATGTGGTCCTTACAAAATCCAAATGGTCCTTGTTATCTCTACATCATTAACATCTACATAATTTTCATTCTCATAGGCTATTTCCTAAGCACTGTGGGCTCTCATTTTCTGATCAGTGAAGCTGGCTGCATTCAGTGAAATACCACCATACTCACACTTGGGATAAATTCCGCTCAGGCAATGAATAAAATATATTAGGCTGCTACTCTACTTGTTCCCCAGAGAATGCTCGTGGCAAAGCCAGCATCTAATTCACCACTCTAATCTTCTTGCAGCAGCTTTTACTAGTTAGAAGGAAAACCACAATTAACTTGCTAGGTTTAACTTTTAGTTTTGAGTATTTTGTAAGGCAGATGCTGCCCCTCCCCAAATTATTCCTGTAAGAGATGATTCAAACAGGGACGAGACCATTGTTATCCCAGCTTTTTGATACCATGACTCCAACATCACTGTGCCCCTTGACACAGTCCTACAGTATGATTCAATCATCTGCATGCAGACATCAATCCATTTAGGGTGATAGTTACAACTAGGCAGTGGGTGAAGGGATTTAGTGTCACGTATATTTTAGTTTCTGTTCTTGCTAAAACTGATGGCAGGATCTTTATTTGCCCCCAAAGTCCACTCACCAGCCAGAGTTTTTTTATGAAATTACAGTATCGCAGGGACAAATGTAGCAATGTCCTACATAATCAGGGGAACTCTGTAAACTTGGCTGGGCAGCATGTGATTGACATGACCTCAGAAAGTCTGCTCAACCCACGTGGGTAGTAAAGGCAACCTAAGTGATCAACCAATCTGCTGGTGAGTCTTGCAAGCTAAACTTGTCCACGTACTCTTCTCGCAGGTATCTTACAGAGACTCCAGTTAAGCTACCAGGAGGTGGAAAAAGACCTGAACCAGCATTTTATTTCATTCAACTCTCACTCCTTTTGGATAGCTGCAAACAGTCTCTAATCCCTCTTATGTGTTGGGCTCACCAATAAGGCCAGAACCAGGCTCGATCTAGCTATTAGTAGCTGCAAAGGCAGGGCTGAACTTCAGGCTCGCAGAAAATGTTGCAGCAGTTTCTGGGAGCTCCAGTTCCATGGGAAGGGCTGTGGACAGTGTAGGAGGAGATGAATGGGGGTCACAGCATCAAATAGGGATGCAACTGTGGTGAAAAAAACATTTTTGGGTGTCCTTGGACTAGCGCAAATTGCAGGCATTTTTTAACACAAGCAGATCCCTATGTTATTGTGTTTTAAATATCACTATATTGAAAATGCAGTATTTCACAGCCTTACAAATATTGTTTCAGAAGGACAAAGGCAGCTTGTGAATCACCAGACTTTATTTGCAAGCTGATCACGGTTTTCATGTAAATGGCATTCTCTTAGCATTTGTCAGTTTGGTTAAAGCTGAGAGAAAATTGTCTTGCCAGGCTTTCTCAGCCTGCCGTCTCCCCACTTACCTCACTTGTCTGCCTTCTGCTCCCCTTTATCCCAGCGCCTGATTCACTGAGCAAACTGGATGGGAGATGACAGAGCCTCAGCCATAAGCTTGCTTGGCTGAAGTGACATTTCTTGTGAATGACTGTAATGCAAGTGGCATTTACACGACAGCATTTTGAAAAGGCAACAAATGAGGTAGTGCTGTCAAACAACCTTTTTTTCCTGCGTTAAAGAAGGATGGACAGTTGCCATTCACTATTTCACCACCAAAATTCTTCTATTTAGAATCAAAACTTCTGCTACATTTATAATGTAAAATCATGCAATATACTTAGCCCTATCTGATTAAGTGCTTTTCCGAAGCTGATGTTGAGAGTGATGTATTTTTATCACATCATCCCCACTTCTGAGATTCAGAGACATGATTTTCCTATTTTCTAGTAGGAAGAGGGAACTAAGTGTGTTGGTCTGAGCCGGATTGAAGAGGGATCCCAACCTAGATGTATAGGGTCACTTGTACTCACAGACCACAGTCAAGAACAGTCTGAGGTGGCTCCTCTGGCTCAGACTACAGACCAAAAAAATATGCTCTGCCTGTGATTGTCCATTCAGAGGGATGGCTACATTACTGGGCTGGGAGAAATCTTGAATTCTTGCATGAAGGTGTGCGTTTTAACAGTGTCCTGGATTCACCGCAGGTGTGACTTGGACTACGTCAAGCCTTGTGCTTAACTTCTTGTCAGCTGCCCATGGAAAGGGAATCCAAATACTTACTCAGGCTCACAAAAAAAAAAAAGAAGGTGCCATTCTCCAAACATATGTTGATGTGCAGGCTGGGGATCCAGGATCAGTCTGCCTCAGGCCATATGCATATAGGAAAAAAATGGTATTCTAGTATCTAATTAAGCTCCAGATCCACCTCTGTAGGCTTAATTTTTTCTCCAATGATTTAGCCAAGTTTCATAGCAAACATGTCACTATTAGAGCTGGAGTAATTAGAGAGCTTGGAGCTGCTGCTGTAAATAGAATTTTACTCCCATCTTTTTTCCCCATTACACTGGCAGGAGTAATGCCTGCAGAAGGTTTTTCTAATCATTTTCTATGACAGTCTCTAATTCTCAGCTTCCTTTACCACTGCTATATATCATTTCTTGACATGTAACTAATTAGGACATGACATGAGAAAGACAGAGGCCTACAACTAGAACATGTGCTTAGCAGAACAGAGGAGTTGCTCAATTAGGGCCTTAGATTCTTGATTACTTTGTATAATTTACAGGCAGTATTGCCCCAACTATATTTCTATGCAGGAATATGTGGTAGGACCTCTCCCTGTGAAAACACAGACTCACAAATTCAGCCACACTTGAGTTCTTCCTAAATCTTAGTGCAGCATCAGTTCAGCTCTTTACACTGACATCAGGTGAAGGGATTTATTTTCAGATATATCAAGTCTTCACTCTTTTCAACTAGGGCATTTAGAAGAGATCAAAATGTTATATCTCCTATTGCTAACATGACAGTTACAACTCTTAATCCAGTTTTTTAAACACATCTGACTGATTGCGTTTTATTAAACTAACGGGATGGGCATATGATCAAACACACTTAATTAGTTCCTGGCAGACTGAACCTACTGCAACTGTGAGCAAAAATGCCTTAGCATTTCATTGTCATGGCAAAGAGGCCATGAGCACCTGTAACATTGCTTTAAGGAACTGATGTTGGGAATGCTTCTTTGGAAAAAAATCCAGTGGGCAAGGGAATTGATTAAGAACTATTAGAAGCCTGAATAACATTAAAATATAATAGAAGACAAAATCATATTTTTAAATATTAACTTGCTTTGCAATAAACATAATTCTCTGAGGGCACCAATCCATGCATGCGCTGGGGAAGTGTGAGGAAGATTTCATAGACACAGCAACTGACCAAGATGAATGGTGATGTGGTCCCTGAGGGTATTGTCGTCCCCCCAAAAAATGTTCTTAGTCCTGCTAGGTGATTTGACATCTGTATTGCCTGTATAATCTTGTATACTAAATACCTACATATGTATTTTCTAGTCCTCATTTTCATAATATTGATGCCCCTCACAGCAGTATATTCTCATCTCCTCCCTTACAGTGTCTGATGGTGAAATGAGTCAGAGACCTACAGGTTTTCTAAATAAGGACATTTTGCATCTTTGTCTATTTAACTCTAATAAAAGCTTCAGTTCCAGCTGTCCCAAGTACTTATGTCAGCATTGCTTATACCAGTCCAGAAAGTACACCAGTATAGTTGTATCCTCATTCGGGCTTATGTCAGCGTATCTATATGTTGCTTTAAAAAAGTCACACAGCCGTCTGGCAGTAATCCGCAGTGGTTAGGAAGTCCAGGACTAAGTCTACCAAGACTGGGAAGTGCAAGCGCAGGAAAAAACATCTAATCCTTTCCCCAGACAGTTTGCACACTGTCCGTGCAGAAAAGCAGCTAACATAACAGGTAAATGAAAGAGCTGTGCTGTAAAAACACTGGAGGTATTGATTCCAGCGCATCAGCAGGCTAGATGTTGTCAAGGTCTTTGCTATCTTCACAGAAAAAGAGACTGTGAAGGAGGGACTGAGGGACAATCTTGATATAACTTTGCAAAGGTTTACAGAAGACTCGAAAATGCCGGTGATGCCATAGGCTGAAAAGAGTTGCAAAAAGTCATTTGGGTAGTGAACAGAGCTGAAATGGAAAAGCAAAGATATTAAGATCCTTGAAAGAGACGACAAGTGACCTGTTTCTGATAAAATAGAAAGGAAAAAAAGACAATGAAAATCTTCCAACACAAGAGTAATATGATCAAAATTAATGACTCATAGAACAGCACTTTGCAGCAGCAGTCTGAATGGATATGCAAAGAGACGGATTTGCCAAAGCAGATGAAAACAATTTTGTACTAATAAAGATGTAAAATAGTGAAAGCCTGGATGAGAGTCATAGCGTGTAAAGGAACTTTTGCAGTAGAAATCAACAATATCAAACCATGGCCAGAATGTGAAAAGCTAGAAAATGAAAACACTACGACTGAATGACGAGCTGGCAAGATATTAGGGGTCATAGAACTGCAGGATGATAGGGGTTGGAAGGGACCTCTGGAGATCATCTAGTCCAACCTCCCTGCCAGAGAAGGGTCACCTAGAGCAGGCTGGACAGGAACGCGTCCAGGCGAGTTTTGAATATCTCCAGAGACAGAGATTGAATGTCTCCAGAGAAAGGTCGCCACGATGAGGCAGAGGAACATTGTCATGGAGGAAAGAAGTGTTGATCCACATCTTGGTTTTAACTCTAATAAGATTAATCTGGTGACTGAGGCTGCCAGATACAAGCCCGAGTCTTCAAACACCATGGTAGCTACGTGCGGTCACTTGGCACCTTCCACAGAGGAAGAGGAGGGCTGTTCACTAGAGGATAATTTGTAATGGCATTTATTCCAGGTGTTGTGGAACAGACAACAGCAGAAGAAAGGTCAGGTTTCCTTAAAATATATACATATTCTTTTTCCTGTGATTTCTTCTGGGATATTACCAGGATGTGGACGTTGTCTATTAGAGCTTATTCACAAAGAAGCAGTCTGTGACATCTAATTATCTTAATGTGTAGCGAAGGGTAGATTTGTACCTCCCTGAGCAGAAATACTGCAAACAGGCCAACTACAGAAATGAAAGGAAAATGGAAAGCATACTAGCATACTAGTATACTCCATACTAACAGATGGAGTTCATACTGCAGTAATATGGAGGGAGGTAGGGAGGTAGAAGGAGGGTAGTTAGAGCAAGAAGTAACTCAGCATAGGGAAGAGTCACTGCAGAGTATTGGTCTCAGCTGGGGTACCCACCTTGCTCACCCAAGGAAATTCTGCTGTCGGGAGCAAACTGTCTGGCCAGTGCTGGACTGGGGGAATGTCAGTAAGTAGGAAACGAGAGAGAGCAAAGAGACTGCAACAGACATCAAGGGGAAGAGAACGAGGGGAGCTTGGACATACAAACATCTGAACAGCAGACAGCCATAACATCCAGAGAATGATCTAAGGAGCAGTTTGAAATACATGTCTGGGAGTACTCATGGACAGGAGCAAAGCGCTGTTACAATCCCTTTCTGCGACACCATTACTGGTGGTTACTGGGACAGTCACCACCAACAGCAAACTGATCCATTAAAAAAAATCCCTCTTCTGGGAGAATGGAGGTTGCTAAGAATCGAAAGCCTTTTGACCGAGTCTCCTTCTCAATAGTTAAGATTGAGGACCAAGAGGTAAAATGATTATTTCACGGAATCACGGAATCTTCAGAGTTGGAAGGGACCTCTAGAGATCATCTAGTCCAACTCCCCTGCTAAAGCAGGATTGCCTGGAGCACATTACTCAGGACTGCATCCAGCCGGGTCTTGAAAGTCTCCAGAGAAGGGGACTCCACACCCTCCCTGGGCAGCCTGTGCCAGTGCTCTCTCACCCTCACTGTAAAGAAATTTTTCCGTGTATTTGAACGGAACTTCCTATGTTCTAACTTGTGCCCATTGCCCCTCGTCTTGTCACTGGGAACCATTGAAGAGAGTCTGGCTCCATCCTCCTTCAACCCACCCTTTAGATACTTGTAAACATTAATGAGGTCTCCCCTCAGCCTTCTCTTCTCCAGGCTAAGGAGTCCCAGCTCTTTCAGCCTTTCCTCATAAGGGAGATGCTCCAATCCCTCAATCATCTTAGTTGCCCTTCGCTGGACTCGCTCCAGCAGTTCCCTGTCCCTCTTGAACTGGGGAGCCCAAAACTGGACACAGTATTCCGGTTGTGGCCTCACCAGTGCAGGGTAGAGGGGTAGAATGACCTCCTTCGACCTACTGGCCACACTCTTCCCTATGCAGCCCAGGATTCCATTGGCCTTTTTGGCAACAAGGGCACATTGTTTGCTCATGGATAATTTACTGTCTACTAGGACCCCCAGATCCTTCTCCTCGGAACTACTATTTACTGTCTTTTTACTGTCTTTTCTCCCTCCTCCTCAGAGAGCTGGAAGTCTTGACACACATCGTACTCATGAGATATGTTAGTGGAAGAAAGGTCCGCAAATATATGTAATCTTTTTTCTTAGGTTTGAGTCTAAATGTCCTGATCCTCCTTTAGCACCTAGCCAATGACTCGATTTATTCTGAGACAGGAGCAACCCACATGTTCCACAAGCCTGTGCACAGGGTCGGACCTTAACTCAGATCGCACTGATACAGGTACCGTTGACTCAAATCCACACTAAGCTGTGGCTAACAGAGATCATAAGATATGGCTGGAGTGCCCTGCTTCCTCCTGAAAGCAGATTGTAATAGAGTAAGGATCTCCTGTTAAATGGCAGTGATGTATCTAAAGAGGTCAGGGGGTTACCAGGACAGCCCCTGACATGGCCTCCCTAGGACATGGAGTTCTTCAGCCTAGGCTTTCCTAACTAGTCTGGGCAGGTGAGCAGCTGGTGGGGAGGCAAAATTCACATTTAACAAAATTCAGATTACATATATAGATGGGAACAAGGGCTGCTGTGCTCAGACAAATCCAAATTTTTGAGATTATCTGTTCTCCTGTTACCCCAAAGAAGTTAAAATCGTTATTTTCGTTCCATTTTACCTTTCTTTTGATAGAATAGCATTTCCAATAGACTGCACTGAACCTCCAAAATAATTTCTGAGGGATGATGCTGAATTCAGTGACGAGGCTTTTCCTCACTGTCTATCTCTAAGGTGTTCCCGTAAAGAAACAAGCAAAAGGAGGAAAAATGGCTCAAAGTACTTACTAAACACTGATGGGAATCAAAGCACTCAAATTTTAATTTAATCAGATTGTAGACTGTAATTTAGGGAAATAACTTATCTCAGTTTTATTTTCTTGATAGACTTAGCAAGTAAAACCTGTAATTTAGCGAATATTAAACAAATTTATTTAAAATATCAATCATACTAAGATTGAACTTACACACACAAACCCATCATTAGCACAATTACAGTTGTGAAAACTGTAAACATTACCTTTTAACATTAACTTCCCAACAATCAAGAGATGAAAATGTAAAAATTAGCTTCCGAGTTGTCACTCCCAGAGCTACCTTTGATTCAAAGCCTTTTGTGCATACCTTAAATCATCTTTCAGTGTTGATTACAAAATACATATACCCTTATTGAGACAACTTTCTAAGCATTCCTTCCTAATGTGAATATAAACTGCTTCAGGTCTAAACCATCTTTTGATACCCTTAAGAGCAGTGCTAGGGTGCTCTTGCAGGTGTAATTTAAACAAGTCGAAGGTCTGTTTAATACCATGCCACGTCCAAGCTTCAGAGAGTCATTATACAATTACAATATACAATTACACTTTCCACGCGTCTTCCTCATTTCCCTTACACTCTGTCCTCTGTAGCAGAGGGTCTGTCTCTCACTGGGGGATACAGATGCTCAACCTTTGTCCACCCTTGCGGTGTTTGCTCCCTCTTCATGCTCTCCAAAAGGGGCAGATGTTGCAGGGAGGATCTAGCCCCTTCTGCACAGCTGTGGAGAGTTCCCAGAGCAGCAGAACCCTCTGCAAAGAGAAGCCAGATTTGGAGATCCTGAAATATGCGTAGGTCCTTTTCAACCCCACCCTGCCTCATCAGTCCCACAAGGATTTCCTTCCAGTGGGTGCACAGCTGAGCTAAAGGCTGAATGAAACCCGATAGGTAAATCTGCAAATGCTTGCTCTGAAAATCCCTGCTTGTCTAGGTACTAAGATGTGGATTTACTGTTAAATCAATGTTTTGTGGCAGCAGTCTCTCTGCTGAGTCTCTGTAATTTGGCAAGGGATTCTTACTGAACGAGACTTTGTCACTTCAGTGATGGTCTCTGTTTTTATGTCATTTCAAAGCAATAATAACCTGTGGAATTGTGCCAAAATCTTATGATGTCCTTCTTCTAATGTGCTTCATTGTCTTAGACATTTCACTGAAAAGTTATGGCTTGCTTTTTATTTACAATAAATCTTGTTTGTTTTCATAAACAAAGCAGACTGTGGGAATGGGAATACCTCATACAGACAAAACCAATATAGATTGTAACTGAGAAAAGTAAAAAAATGCTTACACGTGCTTGGCTTTCCACACAGGTGTCTCTGTATTGCCATATTGCCTTGGTCTACTGCTGGTGGGGCAGACTCAGCTCCCCACTGCTTTTGCAGTTTTTCTACCGAAAAACTGAAGTGGCAAATAAGATTTCTGTGTCTTGCGGGAATAGGAAACTAAGAAATGCTACTTTTGAGAATGATCTGCTTTCTGGCCTGTTTAAAGGCTGGAACACCAGAGCTAAATCCCCAGAGCTAAAGAACCGTAAGAGCTGCTTTTCTTCAGGACTAGCAAAGCAGGAGGCCGAGAATAAATACTCCCTTGTGGACGAGGTGTGTTTGCTATCTGGGACTAAGACACAAACCACACTGAAACCTGGGCAGTGATTACCTCTCCTTTCACAATGCTATAAATCTGGAGTGTTAGAAGGGAACTTTTGTGTAACACCTGAAGATTTGAGGAAGAAAAAAGAAATGTGAAAATGAGTGACATTTCACAGAAATTCTGCTTTCAAAACAGAAATATCTCCAACAAAACAAAAGCTGTGAGCCTGATTCTGATAACCAGGATGACGGATCCGAACCTGGCACTTCTTTTTCCTGTGCAACCTGATTTCTCCAGCATTGCCTCTTCGACGTTCATTGGCACCACCAGAGGCCACGAAGTCAGTGAGAGCAGATGGCATCTCATCTACCTTAGAGGTGTCAAAGTTAGATGGCTAAGCTCGAGCTAGTCACAGCAGGCTTCTTTTACAGTTATTAGAGAAAAATGAGCACCTCCAGAGATGGTTCACTTGATCTGTCTTGGACAACTATTTTAAGATAAGATGAGTCATTTCTGGAGGCACTTTTTTCTTTGTACCAACTTTAAAGGTATTACAGGTGTGCAGCTTAGATATTTAGCTGATGAAGCTGGGGTAGACTGACTTTTTCAGTAACTCAGACAGTTTACATCATTGAGGATTCAGCCCACTTAAATCAAATATCCTAGTATGAAATAGGGATATTAAATCAGGATAAGGAAAGTGTGTTGTAACCAGGAGAAATTCCCTCTTATGCCAATATCTTGGGAACACCAGCAAATGGGAACCCTTACTTTACAGCGTGGAAGGGAATGAAAGGGCCCTTGAAGCTACAATCCTTCCATTAATAGTGGATAGGTTTTACTAATTTCTCCCTATTCCCCAGGGTAATTTGAATCCCAAACGAAATTATATTGCTGTTTCTAACACCAAAAGGCACTTACTGTATCTTAGGTCTTACCTTATTTTGACTTTTTGTCTTATGCTATTTCAAATCAGAGTAAACCCATTCTCTTCACTTTAGCATTACTAGGAGGTTCCTTCCCAAACTCACCAAATATAAGCGTTGACTTCAGGGAAAGCTGAATGAGTCTCCAAACTCCACTGCCTGCGCTGTGTTGGGTTTGGTGCTGTCACCTAACCATACGGAATCCAGTGACATTTGGGAAAGAAATCCTATGGGCTGTCAGATACGACACAATGCCTTCCTAGATTATCTGCCCTAGAAGAGATTCATGGCACTTTGCAGCAGCAGCCAGATAACTTTGAACATCTCAATAGCCCCTGGACACCTATTTTTAGGGAACCATCCTCCACCCCCGTACTCTGTCACTGCTGTCTCTTCTGTTTCCACATGCTAAGCAGCTTTCAGATGCTGTTTCCTTGTTTCTGAGAAAAACATGTGAGGCAGCCAGGAGAAACCCAGCAGAGAGCAGCATGTGGAAAGAAGTCAAAGCACAACACTGGGGAGCAAGATCTTGCTTCAGGGCATCCTGAGGTTTTCTCTGATCGCAAATAGGTGCTGCTTTTCTACCTGTCCTAGTGCACGACAGACCGCATTGATGATCGTAAGGCAGAGCTTATATTTGTTCTGGTGCTGATATTGATCCTGAATGTATAGCTCACTGATTATCAGTAAAATACATGCCATAAACTAAACTGCTTCAATTCCAATTCAATTTACACTGAGGTGAGCATTTTTTCCCATCACCAGGAGGCTCTGTCATGTTCTCTTCACCTTTATGTTCACTGTCTCGAGGATAGCTTATAAGACAAGTATATATTTATCTGAGAGGGAGGCTCAGTACTGTATGCAGCCTTTCTTGGTACTTCTCTTTCTTCACACTTCTTTGATATGTGACATGCCTTATGCTTTCTCTTCACATACTCTATTAGGCCTTTGTGTTGACTCATTTTTCATTCCTTCTGTACCTTCATGAAGCTTGCTGTAGAAGGAGATTGGCCTTGAGGAAGAGTCCCCACTTATTTTCAGGCTCTTTTCCTGATAATCCCCTTTCTCACGTGCATTCATCGGATACATCAGCTTCTGTGAACAGAGCAAGGTAATGCTGAAAGCTGTGTCCCTCACTTAGCTGGTGGGGTGTATCCTCCACTGAGGCTGAAGGTCTAAAAGAGTTAGGAAATAATCCCTTCAGATTTGGTGGCAAAGAGGGAGACTGACAAATTCTGTTTCCATGACCTTGTAATTCTTAAGCTAAGGGGCACAAGACCGGTGAAGCTGACAAGAGAACAGAGCCAACAGACTCCTATTTCTTGATCCTCACATCCATAATTTAAGATGAATGCCCAAGATTTTCTGAAGGCAGATTTTGTATCTAGAGATGCCCTTAGAACATCTTTTGATTTTTTTGATGATGGGGCCACAAGCTATAAGATTAGCTTTCTGAAAATAAACCCTTTAATCAGGCACAAACATACTAATCAGGCAGACGGCACAAAGGATCATTTAAAAAATATTTGAAAATATATATGGCAGCTTGAGGGTAAGGCAAGGGTTCTAAAACCCTCAAGTGGTACTTTCTTTGTATTTTAAATAGTTGTTATCTATGAATAGTAGAAAAGGACTTTGTTGGCAAGTACCAACTTCAACGGGCTTCTTAACAGGATTTTTCTGTCTTTCAAAGAGTATATTTCCTTTTTCTATCTCATCCACCAGCATATCCTCAGCAGGTATAAATCAATAGAGCTTGAATTACATTCCTGGAGCTATGCTTACTTCTGTCTCTTGGGGATATGCTCTACAGCCTCTAAAACTTTAAATGCATAGAATACAGGGACTTCTGGATTATTAAATTAATGGGAAATATAGATTCACTTTGGAAGCAATAGAAATGAGAGGCAGAAATCAGAATTTCAAAACCTCATGACTTTCTGGAATGATTCATAACTCAAAGAACATGATCAGTTTTCTTCAGACTCTGTTGAAAGTCTTTTTCTTTCTCTCCCTAGGAAATAGAACTGCTTTGTAAACTGAACTTGTGGGCAGATGGATAATTCCATCTCTTCATAAAAAGAAAATATCGTTCATGACTTGAGGAAGGTTCTTGAAAGACAGTGTTTAGAAGTCATTGTTCAGAAGAAGCTTTATTTGTTTTACAGAGTTTTTTTGGTCAAAATACAATTTGCTGAGTTGTAAGAAGAAAGTAAAGAACATAAACCAAATGCAAGAATTATGCATTTTTTTACCCTTTTTCTCTCTTCATCGCCCAGTGACAGTGACAGAGTTGGGTAAATCAAGACTCTACATATTAACTAGAAAGAAAAAAATAACTCTGTGGCAAGTTCCAGAATTGTTCTCAAGTGGCAGAAAAGTGAAACAGGGGGAGTGGATTCAAAAAGAGAATGCCATTGGGAAGGGACTGAAGCAATGACTATCAAATAGACTGAGGAGTGAAATACTTTGTGTACTGGTGCTTGCTAACATCATATGAGTCACTTGAAATAATGCCGACATCCACGCATAGAAAAAGGGGCAATTCCACTGTGTGATCACAAAGATGAATTTTTTATTTTAAGTCACAAGAACCCTACAAGATATTTTTAGGAATACTCTGATAATTTCTCTATGTGGTGTTAAGATGCTTAACTTTTTAAAGATTCTTTTAAACTATTGGTTTTAGTGGAATGGTTTACCTTAATGAAAATGCAAACAGGCATTTCTTCAGTCCACAGTAACACTCAAATCCTTTTTTTTTTTTTCCCCAAATGGTTACTCAAATCTCGGTAAGTTTGCAAAGATCAGAAACACTTAGTATTTAATGCTTCCATTGAGTTCTTCATCTTGAAGAGGACAGCAATTATTAACTCTCAAAAAATTCTTGTGAAAAAAAGTATATCCTTAAGAAAATGAAAAGTAAGCACATAAATTCATAACGTGTTTCCCCATGAGGGCACACTTTCAAACCTCTCCTGCCAAGTGCTCTTACTGGAACAAAGTTAAAGTTTTTATTGCATGTGTTCTCAACAATCTGAAGAAAAGTGACTGAAATAAGGGCTAAACTTGTCAGACTTGCATTAATAGACCTGAGAGAATATCAACTACTGCAAAAAATGTCCTCTGGTTCTCAGACTGTCACTGAGTTTATGGCTTGGTCCTTTACTGAGTACCAGTCTGGGGATGGTATCACCGATCTTCAAGAGTAACTAAAATGCAGTAGCTGTCAAAGGAATAAGTTGTTTGCTTGAGCATAATTGACGGTTATTTATCCTATTAACATAAATGGTATGAAAATTTTGCATATTTTCAGAATTCAGTGGTGTGTCAAGTCAAGGAGGAAAGTAAGGCTGGCACAGTAAATCTTATGTTCTGTCTGCCCCTTCAAAACATTATCCTATATTTGTGCTGAATAAAAAAACCCTCTTCAAACTGTAATTTCCTCCTCTCTTCCTATTTTGGTCCTAATTTCTTTAAAAGAACAGTGGCATCTAGCTACACAGAGGTATAGCAGAAGATACAATGAGGAAAGTGCCACTGGACATCAAGCCATTAATCGCAACTCTTTGAGTGCAACCATCCAGCCAATTCTTTATCCACTGAGTGGTCCATCATCAAATCCATGTCTCTCCAATTTAGAGACAAGGATGTCATGCAGGACAGTGTCTATTGCTTTGTGCAAGTCCAGGTAGATGATGTCAGTTGTTCTTCTCTCATCCACCAATGCTGGAATGCCATCGTAGAAGGCCACCAAATTTGTCAGGCACGATTTGCCCTTGGTTAAGCCATGTTGCCTATCACCGATCACCACTTTATTTTCCATGCGCCTTAGCAGAGTTTCCAGGAGGATCTGCTCCATGATCTTTTCAGGCACAGAGGTGAGACGGACTGGCCTGTAGTTCCCCAGGTCTTCCTTTTTTCCCTGTTTAAAAATTGATGTTATGTTTCCCCTTTTCCAGTGAGTAGGAACTTCAATGGACTGCCACGACTTCTCAGATATGATGGACAGTGGCTTAGCAACTTCATCCAGTTCCCTCAGGACCTGCGGATGCCTCTCATTAGGTCCCATATTCTTCAAACATATAAAACAATACCTGCAAAAAAAGAAGGGAATGTTGTTACCCACGTGGTTGAATAAGAAGTGGATGAAAATTCAAATACTAGATGCAAAATAATGCAAAGCATTAGGAGAAACTTTGTCATCACACAAACAATTATGCCTTCGAACTATCTTGAAAGCTTTTCAAGGTCTTTCTTCTCTATTTTCCCTAAAAAACCTCTGACTAAATGCTTTCATCTAGCTTTGGGGACCACCTGCTCTTCTCCAGCAGGTATTAGAGTTTTACCATGTTTCTATAACTTAAAGACTGGAGATTTGACTGATTTTTTGTCAATTTTTGATTGAAATCCCTTCATTAAATCATACTTTTAGTTGTGAATCCCACTGGGGTAATGGAAGGAACATTTAATTCTTAATGGAAACATCTAGCACTATAAGCATTTTGAGTCCAAATGTCATTTTGACATAGCTATCTTTGTATGTTGTAATTCAGTATCCAACAGGGTAGGGATCAATAACTGCCCTCATTTGCTGTTTGTCTGACAACACAGAACACATCCCTTAGGGGCGTATGCTTAAAGTAAATGTTGTTGCTAAGAAACCCATTAAAGTATGTTGTTAATTGATGATGAATAGCCTCGTAGTTATTGGGAACATTTCTTACCAGCTGTTTCATGCGGTGTGTAAATGAGATGACATGTACTGGTAGTTGCTGATGTCAATGACACTGGTTATTTAAGAAGCGCACACAGCGGGGAATGAGAAAGGCCATGAGATAAGGAAATTGCTTTTGTTTGCTTTGATGTTGGTAACATTATTTGGGTGACATCACAAAACTCTGCGTGACTGAAAGGAAGCGAGCGAGAAAACAGAAAGCACAGTGAGATGACTTGACTTCTTGCAGTGAACATTTGTTTCCTTGTCACAGTCTCAGGAGCAGAAACTGTTTCTCCCCAGTTGCTATTTATTCTTGGAGCAAGGTTCTGAACATAAGTAAATATTCTGGCTAATGTTAATTTTAAAAAATATTTTCAGCCATGTCTCCGTTGTAAAATACACTCAGAAGAGATTTAAGTGGGCACTGTTGCCATGATTGTCCTCTTCTTGATAGAAATATATGCTGAAATATACTCCCTCAGAAATAAACCACACATAACAATTGTCTCTGTCCTGTTCCTTTCAGTGGATATCCTAAGGCTTTTCCATCTTGCTTTTAAAACCATGGCCAAAGGTGCCATGCGTCCTCTTAAGTAGGATGCAAGCATTGAGAAAAGGTATGAGTTGCTCAGCAAAATTAAGAGCAGCATTCAGAAGAACAGAAGTATTGAATGTTTCTCTAGTTAACAGGGTTTCTAGGAAATGCTGGAAGGGAAAAGGCTTTATGGAAAATGAATGGCATCTGAAAAGGAAGCAGCAGCGTATTTTGCCCCTTTTCTGACTTTCTTCTCTGCTGAAATACTATGAGCTGTAGAAGAACTCGCATAAAGACTAACTAATGCATTGTACCTTGGGAGCTCTTGCAACATGTCCCCTCCCTAAACAGCTTCTTGCTGAAAGTTGGGCATAAGTAACATTTTATTTCCATTTTAAGCATTTTACGCTGACCAAAGTGGAGATAGCACAACGGGTAGTCAGACCTTTGCTTTGCTGTGGTGTGGATTCTTATGCTGGCCAAACATACCCTTCTATACTGCCATAAAATGAACAAAGAAGCTACAAAAGGTGTTCCCTCGAAAGACCAGCTGTTGTGGGGACAAGTGTGTGTCCAGAAGTTCTCCAGCAGAAAATGCTGTTCTGCTCAGGCCCGTGCCTCAGGGTAACAGCCAATTCTGGGATGAAACCAGCTGCCATCGATGGGGGTTGCTCAGTCATGGGAATGAGACCGAGTAAAGCATCTGTATTCGCACATATTTTTTCCCAATGCCTGAAATACTTCTGCTTTTCACAAGCTGCCTTCAACACTCCAGTTTTGTTGTAAGAGATATCATATACATTAAAATAAGCAGTTTTAACATTTTCACAAATGAAGCTACCTAACTTCATTCACCTGGCCTTTCGTCTGCTGAATATTCACCAACCCCTAGTTTGGTTCCCAAAATCTTTCTAGGTTGTAAATTGTTAGAGTTAATACAGAGTTCATCCAATAAATTGTGTTGTTAAACACTAGTCGTTGCTTTGCTTTCAAAAAATCTACAACATTTACACAAACTAGAAGCAGAGAATAGAACAGGATTTTAATGAAACATGTCATAAATCATATAGATACCTGTACTGGTGTCTTCTCACATTGAGTATTTTGACAGCCTTAAGGATACGGTGTGTCTATCTCAGGATGTGTTGACCGATGATTTATAAACAAAAATGAGACATGTTTTAAAAAATTATCAGCAACTCATTTTATCTTTTCTGTATGTCCTTATTCCTAGTTTTAATTGACGTGAATTGTTTATTCCCATCTCATCTTATCTGTAAGAAAGTGCAGTGAAAAGGCCTAGTAATACAACACAAAACTTACGAACATATGAACCTTTTCAGACAGCAAATATTGTGTTGAGGACCACAGGAGAACACAGCTGTGAAGTAAAATAAGAAAGCTTATTTCTGAACTGAAAAAAAAAGTACGTTGATGCAATTTATTACAATCTTTTGGGAAAGAAACTTCATTTTTTTAAGCATTTCTTTAAGTTTACAAAGATTAGTGTATTTATTAATCTAATCCTAATAAAATCCTTTTAATCATTCTTCTTTCAGAAATCATGGAATTTTTTGAGATTTGTTTCATTTTAGCTTTGGAAAGACTTAGGTATTTGGGAAGGATTGATTCTGAATGTTTATGTGGCTCACTTAAGTGTTGACTTACAGAAGCTGAACCAGCACTGAATGGAAAGCAATTGATTCTTAATGCTAAGCAGAGAGGATGCTGTTGGGTTACTAAAATCTTGTTGGTCATTTATGTTACTTCAGATCTGTTGGGTTTTTTTGCATTACAAGTTCTATGATCAAGAATATGTATTTGTAGGGCTGATCTAAACCAGAAAACTGCTAAATTTTAATATAGTGGACGCATTTTATAGCGTGTAGTATATTTCAGTTCTCCTCCATATTCCAAAGAAAAAGGGTACAAATATAATAAATTCAGAATTTCAAAATAAAAAAATTATAATTGGTCAAGAATTCCCCTAGAAGAAGAGCCTTTATAGCTCTTTCCTATGACAAATTTATTGGATGAGTGTGTCTGACAGGCCAACACTCTCTGTCTATCCAAAATAGAGGTTTCTGCATTCAGTGACTTCTTCCAACACAGCAGAGGTGAGATAGGAGTCACCTGGATCTCTGCACTCAGTCACTTCAGAAAACATGAATTTTCAGCATAAGCTCTGTGGAACAGATGTGACTGCTACTATTAAGTTTGTACACAATGCCCTGCTTAGTATTTCAGATGTGTATGAATTTTTTGGTATATATAGAGAATTAAAATGATCCTAGTTACTAATGCTTTTTTACCATCTGAAGGACATTTCACAGATTTAGAACTCATCAAAAATTTGTGTCCAGTGACTATTGCTTTTGTTTCTGCTTCAGACAGAGCTGCATTCACACCACTTTCAAATTTAGCACCTGGCAATCTCAAAATAGAGACTGCATGTAGAAGACAAGAGTCCTATTGTCATGTAACTTCATGAAGTTGTTTACACTAGGTTGTATTAACTCCAGAAAACTACTAAAATCTACTTATGAGGATTAATTGTGATTTACTTCTTTGACAAAGTAGTTTATTGATTAAACTCAGTCCTGAAGCTAACATTCAGTTTAGAATAAGAGCCCGCAGTAACCACTTACCACAATGAGAAATTTGTTTCACCGTGAACACATAAGGAAAAGCTTTGTAACTGAAAGATATTCCATCCTTTCCTGTGGCCTGTTCCCTTGAAACAGGTCTTATAATATGTGTATCAGTCCAAGTAAATCATTGTCGTGTTTAATCAAAGATTAGAAGAAAAATTAATTTCATCATCCATCTCCTCTCAAAGATATCTCTGGGTCAACAGGGTAGGAAACTAAAGTTATTAACTAGATGATGAAGGAATTCTGCCAAGAACAGTACATGACTGCTCCCACGAGATCTCTAAATACCACTAATACTTTCTTCAGTAAAATTAATCCCTGTTCATTAACACAAAACTCTGAGAAAAATCTGCCTGCTTTAACCTGACAGCAGAGCCTGTTCTGGCCAAAGATCCTTTACTGCATGCCAGGTTTGGAAATTTGGAGGTTAGGAAATTCAGCTTCTTATAAAGGTTTTTGGATTCCTTCCAGTTATTGCCTCCTGGTCCCTGATTGTGAAAAAAAGCCTCATTTTCTAGGAGCTGTGGAGGTACGGACAACTGCATACACATGGCTCCAGTCTGGAGAGAGGGGTGCAGTGGTTGCGCATTTGAAGAGAAGCTGTGAAGAAGGCTTTCTTCATCATGAGATAAAAATGTTCAGTCAATGTGGTTGACCAGCAAGATGCACTGTGAAAGGTTCAGATTCCCAGCCTAGGTCTGTGGATTTCCTTCACTCCCTCTGAGGGAGTGCTCACTGACTATGAATTTTTGCTGTTCTTTTATTTTCTAAATGGAAATTGAAAGGGCACCTGATGCCCATTAAAATTACCTCTGACAATTCAAGTGGAACTGCACCTAAGCTGACACAGTGAAGTGATGTTGTACTAAAGATATTTCTTTGCAATGAAAACTCTAATTTTTTCTGGGCCTGGCAATATCAACTTGCTTAAAAGAAGTCAGTGAGGAGACCTTAACTGCCCGCGTTCACTCTCAACATTCAGGTACAGCTGTGAGAAGCTGATGAGGACAAAAAGATCCAATGAGTGCTGTTGCAGTGTAAAAAAAAAAAAAAAGAAAAGAAAAGAAAACTTATACTTGTTTAACAATTGCTGTAAGTAAGTTTTCTTTGCCGTTTTTCTTCTTAGGGAAGTAGAATATAAAATAGTACAAAGGAGACAGTATAAAGAAAGAATCCACTGAATGCTTGTGTTTCTGGTCTGATTTTCAACCTGTGTCAGTTTGGCAACTTCTGTTGACTTTAACAGAGACATTTGATGGTAAGATATTCCAGGGCATCTAAACAACTTAGGCTCCTAATTCGGTTTAAAACTTTCAATACTCTATTGAGATCGTAAGTACCTTTGTAAGTCAATCACACTTAAACTAATAAGGTCTGACCCTAAAAAAGGGATTTATGTGCCACAGTAAGAGCTGTAATACAGTTACGTACACGTGATGTAGGTACATGGCCCTTGAGATTGGAAACTCTCCTTGGTGAGATACAGGAACAGGTTGCCCAGAGAGGTGGTGGAGGCCCCATCCCTGGAGACATTCAAGGCCAGGCTTGATGAGGCTCTGAGCAACCTGATCTAGTTAAAGATATCCCTGCTTCCTGCAGGGGGGTTGGACTAGATGACCTTTAAATGTCCCTTCCAACCCAACACATTCCATGATTCTGTTACTCATTCTATGAAACATGAACAACATGTTAAGAGAAGCAACTCCTTCACCGGGTATAGTTACTGCTGGACACACAGCTCAGCAGTGCAGTGGTTGTACTGCACCTTATCCAGGCTACCAGGCTGAAGAAAAAAGCCCATTTGGAAAGATCTGCTTTGAGATGCCTCTGCGGTACCCAGTTTGTTTGTTAAGGTTGTGCCACAGCAAAACAGGAATTCAGAATTCACCTGGGTAGGACAGGCCAAGCTGAGCTTTTCTCCAGTGGAATGGTGGGATACAGCCAGACGGGAGAAGGTTGGCAGATGGTTCAGTCTCACCCCCTTCAGCTGCTCTCTGGCTCACCTTCAGTGACCACACAAAGTGTGTGAAACAACTCCTGATACCTTACTTAGACACTGAAACACTTTTGCGAAGGGGGAGATGTTAGCATAGCATGTTCTTGCATGAACATGTCCAGTGAATGAGTGCTTATAAAATGATCTTTTTGAAAAACTGCGCATACACCGTGACAAAAAGGCAAAACTTGTAGCAAATAAAATGTGTGAGCCATTGGCCATTGGCCATTGGCCTTGCTTCCCCCCGTGGTACCTGGTCTGAGGCAGCCAAGGGGGTGCAATGTGCACTACACACTGAGGTTGGCTGGCTGATACTGAGAACCTGGATGTTCTCTTTATATCCCTAAATTTTTTTTTTTCTTTTTTTCTTTTGTTAGTACTAGAGCTTTCATGCCACTTGCAATTTTTCTCTCATTGTTTTCTCTCCAGCTGCTATGAAGATACCTATGGGGTTGAGGCCTTCCTACAAGCAAGCTAGCAAGCCGCCCACCAACATTTCCACTTCAGTCTTCCCTTCTAATGTCCTTTCCCTCACTGTCTGACACATTGCAAGCTCTTACTTTCCATCTGTATGTCAGCAGAGCCAGTGAAAGTCAAAGCACGTAACTTGCATGTCTGTGACACTGCATCAGTCAAGTACGCACAGATCCCTCACAGGCTTGTGACTTAAATGAAAGGGTAATACTTGTTCTTAAATCAGCTAATCCACTCATATTCTGGGGAGGGAGTCCATACTTAAACATGCAGTGACCTACTTCTTCCATGGCTAGGATTTAACTGTTGACAGTATGTAGTTATGTTCTTCTCCATTCAACAATGTTTACATGTGTAGGGGGAATATGAATTTAAACCCGTTCCTTTTAATAATTTTCTTTTTTATTTTGTAAATATTTGCTTCAAATTCCACCACCCTGCTGATACATCTTACCTTCTAGGTTTTAAGTTCTTTCTAGCAGTAATTCTCATTTTCTAAGTGTAGTGGCTAGCATCAAAAGCTATGCCTGGCTTTCCTGATGCTCACTCCAACATTCTCTGTGATTCTGTCCTGCTGATTCCGCCACCTGGGGATCTCCTGGAGCACCCCATTGCATCTGCTCAGCCCCCACACTAGACTTTCCTCCTTTTAAGAACCAACATCATGAGGCAAGTGGGCATAGATGTGCCTGATTTTGTCCTGTCATCCAGCTAGATGACCCTAACCTGGACTGGGAAACAATGTCAATAATAATAATACTGTGGATGTAGTCCAAGGAATGTGATCCATGCACGTTCACTAGGCACTGTTAATGAGAAGTTATTAATTTCCAGTGTAGAAACCCTCATCCTTATTTTTCCCTTCTATTTGAGAATTCACTGTCTCAGAAAATGGACTTTGGCATTTTGGGGGATAGTGGTTTTGAAATAAGTACATAGATAAAAAGGATACATAAACAATCTTTCTCCAGCTCCTACACAATATTTGCAATGGGTATAACTGCATTTAAAGACAACTTCAAAAGCTACCTCATGGCAAAACTTGCCAGAGAAATGTAACTATTGTTGGATGAGCATTTTAACCTTGTTCTGTTATTTCTTTTATTAATCATGAGAAATGGAGAAAAGCAGGGCTGAAATTAAGTGCAAAAAGCTATCAACTTTTGCATTTGGTAATGTTGGTGTAAGATAGGAGTCAGGCCCCACTGTTAGTTACATCAAAGCAAAGCAATGAATTTTTCATTAGCCGACGAGGTTAAATAATTCACCAGAACGAAGGGGAACCAGGAGAACAACTTCAGCTCAGCCGAAAATCTTCAGCCTCCCCAGCACAAATCTTCCTTTCTCCTGAACTCACACCCCGGGAAAAGAGCTGCATCCTCAGACAAGTTGGTGTACAAGGTGGAGCATGCTCTTCATTTCTGCTGAAGCCCTTCACAAGCTATGCACAAACTGTGTAACTCTTCAGGGGCACTGAGACTGAAACCCAGGAGGCCTGTGTCCTCGGTGCCACCCTAAGCAGCCAGCTGGTGGGCTGCCGTGGTGCAAGTAGATGGTCCTGGGTGTATTCAAGTGGTTTGAACGGAGTGGAAAGGCTGCAAGCAGAAGGTGAGAGGAAGATGCTGTGGAAAACTGCACCATGGTGTTGAGCCTGCTCTCCTGGGAGGTCACCCCAGGTCTCCTGGGAGGATCTGAGACATCCTGAGGGGATTTGCAGGTCTCTGAGGACATCGGAAAAGCAACCTCAAATCAAACAGCAAAACCCAGATTAAATTGTTTGGCAAATGCAGGGCCAACCTGACATTAGAATAGTAAAAGCACATAGGTTGGGGAAAAAAATCTACTTGCTAAGAAAGAGAAAAAAGCTTTCACCATAAATCTGTGGGGAAGTATCTCAGTTGTATCTTGCCTCCATTTAAGTCAGCACTGGAATACTGGTCAGACCATGGGGAAATTCATGGGAGTAAGGAAAATTAGCACAGAATTCAATTTCATGAGACTTGTAGTAGACATGCAGGGCCCATTTTAAGGAACTTGCAAATGTGTCTGAAGGGGAAACCATTTGCGAGCATTCGTTGGACAACTGCTGTGATAATCGAAGCAATGCTGTGACTCCTCTCCTGTATCGGGCATTACGCTCTTTCTCCCACTCCAGGCACAGCTATTTTACCTTACAGACTTACATAGGGTTATTGATTTAGAGCCTTTACTAGGGCCCACAAGAGGTTAATAGGATTAACTTCATTCAAAAGAATGCTGTCATAAACACTTATTAAAATTCCTGTTTTTTGTGCATTCGTCAACCAGAAATTGGCAAAAATACAAAAGGTGATAATGGAAATTAATTTCCCCAAAGGAATCATTAAATCTTCCTCCTCCATTTTCTCCCCGCATCTGCACCTCCCTCTTCCTTCATGGGCTCCAGTACTGGAAGCTTTTAATTGTCTAGATTGTCAGTTTTTGACATCTTAATCTTGCCTGATGAGCCTGGCATCTTAGAAGCACAGCATCTGAATACTAAGCGCTGCACCTCTTGGATAGCCGCTATGCACAAACCAGCTGCAGCTGGACCCCAGTTTGCACCAGTGCTCCACTTCACATGTCCTAGCCCCTCTCCTGCTCTCCATGGTGCAGGTACGTGGCTCCACCAGCTTCCCCAAAGTCATTCTCTTCTCTCTGATTTTAAAGTCAGGATTTCATCATCTGCAAAATTTGCCTGTAACACAAAACCCAGGCAGACACAAAGGCAAATATTGCTACTAATTGTGCACCGGTATCAGTGTATTTCTGGTCAGATCAGTTTGCACCACAGGTATCAATAGCATTTGAACCACCAGAGCAGAACTGAAGCTGGTGTGCTGTGCTTGTACGGACTATTATACTGCCCAGACCTGGCAGCCTCCTCTTCCCACTGAAGACTCTAGGTCTAGGTTTGACTTAGAGTCAAACCCATAAATTTTCACTCTGGATGATACCAATCAAACCTAGATAAAATAGGTGCCATTGTGTTATAATGAAATCTGGACTGGTTGAAATAAACCTGGGAATCCCCAGGGCACGGGAGGCTGGGAACAGCATAGCTACATGTATGAAAGGAGGTGGGCAGCTTTGATCTTGCAACGGCTTTTGTGAAAATGCTTATGGGAGAAGAATGAAGAAACATCCTCAGAACACAGAAGCAAGCAACTGCTTATATTTGGTTGACTATATGCAGGGGTCAGTTACTAGTTAACCTGCTTATTTGGTAGGTACTCTGTATGCAACGACTGTGTACCAGCTGCCCCGCCATGAAAGTTTGGAGTTCTCTTTCAGGGCTGCACTTGGAGAAGAGGGTCATTGAGTGAGGCCATTGCCTGGCTTCCTCGAAGCAAGTCTCTTTAAACAGCTCTTGCATAGTCTTGGAGGTTAGATCTGCCAGAATAGCGACAGACAAGACACAAGGCTTTCCCTCTGCAAATTAGAGAATTATAAAGGACTGAGTTGCTTCTCTGCTTTAATTTTCCTGTATTTCCACAGGTATGTGTTTTTTTTTTTTCATTAGTAATAGCACAACTATTTCCTGGAAAACCTGTTACCTGTTAATATAGCTGTGAGGTGCTGGACCAGCTGCTGGCTGTGCACTTACATCCATTATAGAGATACCTGGAGGGAAAGGTGAGTCCTGCTAACATTACATTTTTCTTTCAAAATCAATTACAGTCACAAAAGAAATGAAGTAAGGAAAGAATATGAAAAATTATAGGTATAATTTTAAAGTAGTGGCTGTTAATGGTGCTTTACCAAAAGTGAGAGAGATTCTGCTTGTAATTGATTCAATCCAGGAAGATGCTGCAGCTGTACAGAGGCACCACAAATGCTCCATGCCTGGGTCCTCCCCATCCTAAATATGCATGGCATCCTCCAAACCAAGCTCTTCTGATATGCCATAAAGCTGCTGTCAGAGCTTTCAGTTGTTTATGTAGGTCATTTTGATGTCAAGACCACAGTTTATGCAGCATAAAGGTTCTGTGGTAGCAGTCCAGGCTTGGTGGAAGGAGTCATACAAGATGCCACCAAGCGCGTCTGGGGAGAAATACTTCCTAGAGTCCTTGGGAATCTGTGGAATGCTGGGTCGTACTGGCTGCTCCCTGGCAAACCAATAGAGAAGCACAGAGCAAAAAGGCAGATTAGAACAACCCTCCTCCAGTCATTTGTAAATATGCCCCTGCTTGCTTGCGCTTCCTGGAGATACAGCCCACTGCCTCCCTCTGTGGACAGTGTCTACTGCAGGGCTAATGAGTTTGCATTTCTAATGTTTTTTTGTTCGTTTGTTGGTGGTTTCTTTTTTAAATAAAAGGACATCATTTACTGTGGAGCTAAAAGCGTTATTTTGAAACAGTCCACAAAGACACTGTAGGGATGGCAGTGTAGACCAAAATGTTTATTCACAGACCTTTCTGATGCCACAGGGAAAAGCTGCTCAGTTCACATGGTTTGAATTAGACCAGAATTGAAAGAGTTTATTGATTTATTAAAGAGAGATCATTGACTCACAATCTATGAACCATATATGCAGAATCAATAATGGTAATGTAACAGATAAACCACAAAACTAGACAGTTACAAAACATTAATAAACACCTACAAATTTCTAAATGCTGTTCTGTAGCTGATCCCAGGAAGTTCTGGTCTCACACACATGTGCACGCAAGAGATGTGGCTGCTCTGACTGCACGTCACCCCCGCTGCTCCCAACACCCCGCAGACCTCCTTGACAGTGAGGAAGCCCCCATGGCTCCAACTCACTGCCCGAGGTGTGGGTCTCTCCACACTGCACCCACATGGTCACCCCCTCTGGGTGCTGTCTGCATCCCCATCCCCCATCCCCCGGGGAGGCTGCCGGGGCAGGGGCTGTGGAGCCATGGGGCCGCCAAGATTTTCACCAATGCTCTTTTCCCACCACAAGCACTCTGTCCTCTGGTACATGTATTTTGTGCTTCTTTTATACTCATTTTCAAGCTCACTTCTTGTTTTGAGTGTCTGTGCATCTCCCTGGTTATCATTTAGTCCAGTAGATGGTCATTTTCCTCTTTAGCATGATGCCTTTTGTACAATTAGTGTGTTAGACACGCACACACAAGCGTGCACACATACATCATTTACTGTCACATTTCTGTCTTACCTGCTGTTGTTGTTGGCCATTTGCCATGGGAATCACAGAATCATAGAATCATAGAATCATAGGATGTATTGGGTTGGAAGGGACCTTTAAAGGTCATCTAGTCCAACCCCCCTGCAGGAAGCATGGCCATCTTCAACTAGATCAGGTTGCTCAGAGCCTCATCAAGCCTGGCCTTGAATGTCTCCAGGGATGGGGCCTCCAACACTTCTCTGGGCAACCTGTTCCAGTGTCTCACCACTGGAATCAAGGGCCACAATCGTGCCTGATGGCATAACTTATCTTTCCCTTCTGAGCAATACAAATGTTTGAAGACTCAGTGATTATGCAATAGTTAGTGCTGGCAATGTGCTTTTCTTCACTGTGATATCTATTGTTTTACAAATATTTTTCACCTAGAACTAAACTGAATAATTCACGCTTGAATAGCCTGTTTCAGCTGTGTTTCTGCCTTGTGATTTTTTTTCAGTTCCATTTTTCAGAAACATTTTGGAAATAAATAAAAGTCATTTTGCATAGTCAGAGCATTTGGATTCTAAATGTTAATATTTAAACAAATCCGTTGAAAACTTCTTTATTCTGGACAGAAAATGAGCTCAGACTTTTATCTGAGTCAAAACTTGCAGCTGAAAATGTTACCTCTAAATTAAATCTGAAAACTGAACAGCCTTTGGTTTCAGTAGTTGAGAGGACTTTTGCTATGACTTACAATAGTTTTCATTTCCCACTGAGAACGCATTTGTACTGGTTTGTTTTGACTCACTGCTGTATTTAGTTAGTATTTCAAAGCAAAGCTACCTCTTCTGTGTTTTTCTTCCTGTCAACCCCATTACAACCGAGGGCAGGGGACTGACAGAAGCCTTGCAGCCAGCCCCAGTTACAGTCAGACATGCCGTATGGGACTCACCGAACCCGATGTCCAGCATTACACTGTAGACTTTCATGTCCTGGGCATATCATCAGCAGAGAGAAGCAGGCTTTTCTATGTGTGATTTAAATCATCTTAGCATGGATGTTTAAAATAAGTCAGAGGAACCAAGCTCCAGTGACTCTAAACTGAGCCTGGAAAAATGGTCACTTGTGGACATTGACACCACAGGCTTTAAAAAGTTAGGTGAGATGACTCCAACCCACAATGTCAACCCACTGCAGCTCACGTAAATTAACATCATGGTGGAAGGAAGGAACAGAGGATTTAACAGATGAAAAGAAAGTCTCAGTGGTGCTCCAGAGGTGAGCAAGGTCAATTTGAACACCAGAGGAATGTAAGCAATGCTCCGACTAATCCATCCACTGCTATCCCTTGATATCACATAAATAAGAGAATAAGTCACAGAACTCTCAGTGACTTTACCGGCAAAGATGCAGTCTGTTATCCTAGCACTAAATTTACTACTGTAGATTTCTTTATCTCTGACCTTTAGATGTGTGTCTTATACCTATCCGTAGGTTTAACATTTAAAGAGTCATAACCTTTGAAAACAGAGCCAGTTATTGCCTAAATAGGGATGGGGAGCTTGTAAATTGCTAGGCTCTTGTTTCATAGTTTGAGTGTACTGGAGCACAGCAAGGATGTTGTATAAATCAGAACGAGATTGAACACTCCTTTGCAATGCATGGAAAGAAATCATATGGACTTCATCGGGAGCTTCAATTTGGAGGTGGGTAGTGGCAATTGTATATAGACAGCAGTTCACATCACTTTCTAAAAGACAAGGATTGCATTTCATGTCCAAAACACATTGCACACAACATAAGATCACTCTTCCAGACACTCTTCCAGACCTTCTTGTGAAGGGTAAAGGAAAATTCACTACTGCACTGGGGATTGGTGGCTACCCAGTACCTGTGGTCATGACCTGATGACATTTGGTAGGAACAGAGGGCAGTCCCAGCTACTCCGTGATTCTTCAGGCATTACTGCCAAACATAACATACTCAAATTTTCATGTTTCATCTGGAAGCAAGTATAACATCACTGCCAATGCATTTTGTGGGTGTTGTAGATTGTTGAGGAAATGCGTACCATTTCATATATATATATTATATATATTATATACTTATTTGAGCACAAGAAAGGGGAGAAGTAATATATCATAAGGTGGTTCCTTAGTGAGATGGGTGCAAGCAAGCATGATAGGTGACGCTTAATTCATTTTAGATGCCTACTAGTGGTCTACATCAGAGTTGGCTACCTAGGATGCCTTTATCATCAGCATAGAGAATACATCATTCAGGATATGATTTCACCTGGCCTACTTTAAACACTTTTGTCAGGATAAGAGTGGTAGGGCTTTAGAAATGTCAGTACCTTTATCTTGCAAGTAACAGTTCAGGTGTGGGCACCTGCATTGTAAATATACAGTTAATCAGAATACCTTTGGTCAGGTGAATACCCCCTGAGAGTGTGCATTTAGGAAGAAAGAAGATAAATCAATATAGGGAAGGGGAGATGGTACTGTAGAAAGTAAGTATTCTCAGAAGACTTTGGGGACAGTAAGGGAAATATCACTGCGTAGGGTTGTGAGTGACGGATTGGTATGACCTTCACAGAAGAAGAAGAAGAAGAAATGAACAAGAATATGGAAGCAGTCTTCTCAGCATTAAATGTGAGTAAGACCAAAAAAAAAAATCTCCATACAAATACAATCTGTACTGTCAAATACAATGAGAAACTGGAGAAGGCTGAGCAAAACATTATTCAAGAGAGTGAAGCAAAGGCCTGCTAGGGTGAGATATATTTTTTTTAAAAAAAGTGTGCAATAATATGGCATATGACAAAAAAGTTTGTCATAAAGGAGATCAAAAAGTGACTTGATTGCAATATTTAAGACTATTCTCATGAAGAAAAATGCTATTTATGAAAAGATTCCTTAATCTAATAGAGAGTAACAAGTACTAGTAGGTGAAAGCTGATACCAGACACATTTAAATAACAAGTCAGGTGCAAACTTTTAATTGTGAGATGAAATTACCAAAAGAAATGATGGACCCTTTCACACTAGCAAATCAAGCCCTATCTGTTTGGAAGAAATAGTTTAGTTAAATACAGACTGTAGTGTTCAATTTGGGGGCCAAGGGATGGGATATAACAGCCTTCCCTCCAAGACAGAGCAAGCCTAGAGACACCTCCAGGCTCTAAAATGTCTGAAGCTCCTTGGAGAACAAAGTCAAATTTTATTAATTTACAAACAGTTGTCACCCTCTCTTGGGAAGCCTGAGTGGAAAAAAAAGAAGGTTTTGCATGTAGAAAACCATCACTATTTGCAAAGTAAGAATTACTACAGTTCACCTACACATCTCCAAGAGAGAAAGCAGCAGGAAAACGGTGCGTATACAGATTGCAGATCATGACATTCATCAGAAAAAATAGTTCACGGTGAAAAAATTTACTCTTGAATTTCAATTTTGATGGTGTATTATGCAAAGGAATATCAAGAAGACAATGATCATTTAGAAAGATTAAGATATTCATAGTAATGACTTTACAAGCTATAATTTAAGGAATAAAAAAGGCTCCAGGTTTTCTGTGTAACTTTTTTTTAAAGCCACATTGAAATGTAAAGTTAAAGGAGCCCTCATTTTTTTAGATTGTTCTGCTCTTCAATATAAAATTATCATTCCTTTTCTGGCCAATAAGAATGCATTCTCTGTTTGTCAGCCTGCTTTCGTGGGTGCCATTCAAAACTTGTCACTGTAAAAATACCTGAGCTGCTTCTTATTTGCCTTATCTCGTTATACGTAAGCCTTTTTTTGTTAGGTCCATTTGCCATTTGTAGCTTATTTGGGTCTTTATAACGCAGGGTGAGAGAGACCTGAAACTGACAACTGCATCTTGGCAAACCCATTTGTTCCTATGGAGGTGCAAAAATGAATGTACACAAGAAAAGGAGACAAAGCAAAGTGGAAAAAACCCTAATACTCGAAGGACAGAAGCACTGTAATCATTTTTCATTGTGAACTGCTTGTTCATCAGGGAATTCCAATTGTCAACGGAAGGGGATACACACTAAGAGTAGGGGAATTAGTTAGTAGGACTGTAACTCAATAACTAGGCTGTGAGTTGTGCCCAGTCCCTAGGCACAAGAGTTTATCCAGCACTATTCTCAGGGAAAGGGTGTGCTCCAGCCCTTTCTGCTTTTCTGCCCTCTTTTCATAGCACCACAGAATAATTTAGGTTGGAGGGAATCCTTGGTGGTCATCTAGTCTAATACCCCACCCAAGGCAGGTCCAGTCACATCATATTGCTGAGGGTTGTGTCCAGTTGCAGTTTGTCACCAGGGATGGAAATTCAACAACCTCTCTAGGGAACCTCTTTCAAAATTTAACTATCTTTCCTTTTAAAATTTTCCCCTACCTCTGGACTTTCATATATTTCAGCTTGTGTCCATGGCCTCTTGTCTTACCCCTGTGCACCTCTGAGAAGAATCTGGCTCAGCCTTCTCTATACCTTCAGAGTAGGTTAGTAAAAACAGTAATAACTTCTCCCGAAACTGTTTCTTTTCCAGGATGAACAGTCCTCTCTCCCTCATCCTCTTCTCATCTGTTAGGTGCTCCAGCCTCTGGCCATCTTGTTGGCATCCACTGCATTTTTCCCAATATGCCAAAATCTTTCTTGCGCAGTGGAGCCCCAAATTGCGCAAAGTTCTCCAGGAGTGGTCTCACAAGTACTGAAGAGAGGTGAGGGGTCACTTGCCTCAACCTACTGGCTAATTGCATTGCTAACACGATCCAGTATGTGGTTAGCCTTCATCTAGCGTAGCTATCAGGCACAGCATAGGTAGCTGGTCAAGGGAGATGATGGTGCCACTCTACGCCTCAACCTCGGGTACTGTGTGTGGTTTGGGGTACCTCAATATAAGAAGGACATCAGACTATGAGAGTGTGTCCAGAGGAGGGTGATCAAGATGGTGAAATATCTCAAGGGCAAGACTTATGAGGAGTGTCTGAGATGATTTGGTTTGCTCAGCTTGGAGAAGGGCGATTTCATTGCAGTTTACTCCTTCCTCAGGAGAGGCAGCTTAGGAGGAGGTGCTGATCTCCTCTCTCTGATGACCAGTGATAGGACGCATGGAAATGATATGAAGTTGGGTGAGGAGAAGTTCAGATTGGACATTAGGAAAAGGTTCTTCACTGAGAGGGTTGTTGGTCACTGGAGCAGGGTTCCCAGGTAAGTGGTCACAGCACCAAACCTGTCAGAGTTCAAGGAGCATTTGGACGGTGCTCTTAGTCATATGATTTAATTTTAAGTAGTCCTATGAGGAGCAGTGAGTTGGACTCGATGATCTTTATGGTTCCCTTCCAGCTTGAGATATTTTATGGTTCTATGATTCTGTGGTCTCTCCATGCTGCTGACTTGTGGCAACTTCTTGCCCAGCACAATCCTCAGGTCCTTTTTTGCAAAACTGCCTTATGTCCAGTTGCCCCAAGCCTATACTGATACATGGGACTATTCAACCCCGGGTGCAAAACTTTGCATTTCCCTTTGCTAAACTCAGTGTTCAGCATCTTTGTGAGCTTCCTATCAGCCCATATCTCCAGCATGTCAACGTGCCTGCAAATAGCAGCCCAGCCCTCCAGTGTACCAATCACTCCACCCAATTTAGCACTGCCCACAGGCACGCTGAGAGGGCATGCTGTCCTGCTCTGTGGATCTCAAAGAAAGTCTGAAAAGGGCATTGTACAAGTGCTGAAACCTGAAAGACACCACTAGTAGCTAGTGAACAGCTGGATTTTGTGCCGCTGATCACAATCCTTTGAGCTTGGTGGTCATGTCTTCCATATATCTTATAGTCCACTGATCCAAATGATGTCTCACCAATTTGGCTGTAGAAACACTACATCAAACACCTTGCCATGGTCAATGTAAATGATATCTACTGCTTTCCTGTTGCCAATGGCTCAGAAGGCAAACAGGTTGGTCAGGCATGGTTTGCCCTGTCTCTTCCAGGTCACCTTCTTGACTTCCATGTGCTTGGAGATGGCTTCTGGGAGGATTTGCTCCACCACCTTACCAGGAACTAAGGTGAGGCTGACATGTTGTTCTTCTTGCAAATGACTGTGACAGTTGACTTTTTCCAGTCATCAGGATTCTTTGCACATGTGACCAGCTTTAATTTAGTTTATGAAAAGAAGTAGTGAAAATCTTGACTCAGTTTTTTTGTGTGTTGTTTTATTTTCAAAAGTGTCTGTTTGTTCTTTGTTCTTACAGTTTGGTTTTCTCAATTCACTGAAGTTACTTCTTGCTAATCCAGCTTCTAAAACATTGAGAAAAGCAAGGAATGACAAGGGATGATCATTCCACATTAAAGGTGACATTCTGGGGACACGCACACAAAAAAATCTGAAGATTCAACCTTATAAGCAGTGGACGAGGTATTTTAGACACGATGTATCATTTAAAAATCAAAGAGAAAAAAAGAAGTAAAATCTGGACATAACTGTATATTCCTTCTCTTTTTTTTTTTTAATCTTACAAAATATCAGTCACAAAATTTCTGGCAGCTATAGAATAGTAAGAAAAAGCTTCTTTTATGTCCTCAGAAACCATCCTATTCCCTTCATGTCTCTGAGCAGCATTTAAACATACTGGTGCTTTAACATCAAGGTACATAAAGGCAAATACCTTTCTGAGTAAAATCCTTTCATTATTTTTCTTTGTTGAAATGATTCATGTTACCTTATAAACGATGCCTGTAGAACTTTGGTTCTTTCAAAACTTTTTTATAGACTTAACTCCAAGGCAACTGGGTTAGTGAGACTCATAACTAGCACTGGCGTGTTTGTCATCATGATTTGTCACTGCATCAGGTGAAAACTTCGAAGTTAATCGTTTCATATTTAAACCATGCTTTGAAAATGCAAAGCTCAGTGCTGTTTTTTTCCATAATGAGGTCCATTTCTTATACTGACTGATAAGCAGTCAGTATAAAATGATAGGCTCTTAAATCTATGGGAATTGTATTTAATGAGAATGACTCTGATTCTCATTATATCGATTTCAGTGGGAAAACTTTCACTCATTTTAATGGGAACAAGACCGACCCTTGCTGAGGATTTGGAGCCAGTCCAGTAAAGATCATAAGTATATGAAAGGGAGGTACATTAGCTTCACTGCTCAGGCTCCTGTTGTCAGACTGTGCTGTCTGCGAATGTTCCTGCCTGAGCACATGGGAGGACCTGGGTACCAGAGGCTGGAATGCATATGGAAAGGCTTCAAGCACAAATATTTGCCTAAACTTCACATTTGGGACCCAGCTAAGGCTTATTAAGCCCTTTTCATGTAGAGTCCAGAGCCCAAATTTCTTCTTAAGAGCAGGCTGCTACCAGCAGTTTTCTAAAGAACTGGGAAAGACACATTGCTTTAAGTGGCAGGGGCTACAGATCCCCTTTTTTACCATAGCCAAGTAGTTAGAGCAGTTAATTATGAAGTGGAAAACCCAAGTTGAGTGCCTTGCTCAAGCATGTCCTGTCCACTGGGACATAGGCCAAAATATACAATGAGATTTCTCAAATCTTTCATGGATTATTTGTAACTATGAAGTGAATAGTACAAGATTCATGAGGGAAGCGTGGCAAAAGAAAACACAAATCATTGGGAGACAGTCTTTATTAATGCTGTTTTTCTCTTCCCCAATATTTTAAAATAAAACCTGTCTTGTAGTTAAGAAGACAAGTTTAAAAGGACAAAACAACATGTTCTTAAAAGTTGTCATTTCCCAGAATTATGATAATGACAGAAGTACAAAATTGCAGGATAAAAAGTGCACCCTAATAGTGCTTTTATTTCTCCAATTCTCCTGCTAGTTCTTAGATATATTTCAAAGCTGCTCACTGCTCTGAAGCACGCTGACACTTTGGGAAGGATTCCAGGACCCAGTCATAGGTCTTTAATGTCACTTAGGTGCCATGGGATAACCCCCTTGTCCTCTAGCTGACACTCCAAAGGCAAAGCATCTCCTGTGTTAGATTTGTCAATCCTGCACGCATGTCACAGCTACATCAGGACGTCTAAAATGGCCACTGGAGGCCAGGCATGATAAGCCAGGTAGGTGACTAAATCCCACAGTCTATTGTTGTCAGGTTGTCTAAGCATGTTCAAAAGCTCCATCGGGAATCATGGCTGCATGGAAAGCTATCAAAGCTATGGTGCTGCATCTCCTCATAAGGTCTTGAGCCCCTCCAAGGAAAGGAGTACGCGTAGCACACTGCTCTGCAGAGGTGCCAGCTCAGGTCCCAAACCAAGCATGGCTGCACTAGCATGCCATTATGTTTCAAAGCCAATTAGTGGGGCTTCATCAAGCCACATGTATCCAGATAGATTTCCCCATGCTTCCCTCAAATCTTCCTTCACATAACCTGTTACTTAGCTTGTAAGGTATCATAAAATCTCTGTTTTGAAGTGCATTCCAGTGCATTCTTTCCATCAAAGTAATTTGCTGTTAAGATTACCACTTCCTCTCTACCACGAGAAAATTTATGAGATTTAAAGAGAACATGCAAATTATAGATGATTCAGTGAAACTTCTGCTTTAAATGAAGTATCCAAATAAACTTTGAAAAAGTTTGTCTTGAATGCAGGTCCAAATTATTTTTCCCCTGCTCTTTTCTGCCCAGCAGCGAAATGCTGCATTTCTCTGAAGATCAACTTTCTTTGTATCGGTTTCCTTCTCTGACTTACATAATTGCACTTACCTGGATCATCTGTCCTTTAAAGAGAGAAAGGAATTGAGTGAACAAAGACCTTCATCAGCAAGCAGCAGGGATAGGTAGGGACATAATCTATTCACAAGATACTACTTTTCTTTTTTTTTCCCCAGGTGACCATAACCAGTCAATGTAGCTGTGCCAGCATTTACGTTAGGTGCCAATTCACATTTGCTAATACATGTCCACTTATGATCATTTTTTTATCATACTGGTAGGTCTCAAGGGTTCCACATTTCTGCAATGAGAACACATGAAGATATATTTGACACATTACTGTGAGCACTCACAATAACTGGGTCAAAAGAAGTCTAAATACTTTCCTACATTTTGGTTAGAAGACCTTCAGAGAAAGAAGTGGCCTGCATTTTTTCTCATCATCCTGAGACTGCCTTTGCTGGAGCCTCTAGAAATGCACTCAACAGTGGAGCACCCTAACCTCAGTGCTTGTGAATAACTTGATAATTCCCCACATGCTGGTATGCCTTTTGAATTTGGCTTTTTGATCCTCCATGATACCATTTTAATAAGTTACTCGGAATCAACTTTAAAGGTATTTATTTAGTTCAATATTCTTTTTTGTTCTTTTTTTCTTCTTTTTCTTGGAATGAAACACAAGGAAAAGTTCTTTCTCAGACATTTTAATTATTTTCATTTATGGAATCTCTGAGTAAAAACACTGAAGAAGTGTGACTAAATCAGCCTGCACAAAATCTTTAAATAACCCTGTTTAGGGAGACCAGGAGGACTGACAAGTTTTTGGATAATGAAGTCCCACTCTTGCAAAATGTATGTGGTTTTGCATTTATTTCATACAGGTTATATGCTGTGAAGATTCGGTACTTGGTTTGGTCCCATCCAACTGTAGATCATCATACTCATTCCTCATCCAAATGACAGTCTGATGATCTTTTCAAGATCTAGAGTTGATGATGCTTGGTTTTCTCATTAATACCATAGTCAAGCTGACTCAGACTGAAAAATCTGTAAATCAAGCACTAGGAAATCTGACAAAGATGGAATAGATGACTTATCATTGAAGGATCTTTTTTTTTCCATAATCACCTACATTTAAAAATGAACACACAAAGGTACACCTGTACTGCCAGTAAATGAGAGCAGTTGCAGTACAAATTATGAAGAATAGAGTGTTGCCAAAAATTCACGCAGGGAAATGAATCTCTTCCTGATGGGCATCATTTTCCAAATGGGCTCCTGCATGCTGTTGTGGTTTGAATTATGAGTTTCATGCAGATACAATCTGCAGTTCAAGTGCATGGGCTGGTGAACAGTAGCTGCTTGTCTAGAAAAATGAAAACAAGTGATAGCCTAGCGAATGAGTATTGTAAATTTAAATTAACAGAGAGGTTGTCTGCTTTAATCTCTAAGTGAAGGGCACATTGCTTTCAAAAATATCTCAGTGAAAGAAATAACTCTAGCATAATTAAGTTTTTGACTTATAAGATCTGTGAATGTAACTTTGAGAGCTCAAGGAATTAAATCTTGCTTGTTGTTGATATATCAGCTGCAAGGAAACTCTCTTAAGTGTCTCATTATTCACAGAACCTGTAAAGTAATGTCTAGGTATGAGTCTCAGTCACGAGCTCCTGTGTAAGCTGTTCAAACTGTTGTAATGGTTAGGTAAGGCCAGATGTTACACTTCTGTATCCGATAAGATTAATCAGCCATTTGGATGAAGGTGGATTTGAAATTTATTTTCCACAAATTAGACTTTACTGATTTTTTTCAGTCTTTTCAAAAGAAAACACACTTCTTGCAATGTCTAAGTATACAGTTTTCTGCACTATGTCCTCACGTCTTTCTCAGTGGGGAATTATCAATATGTCTGTGTGGGACTTTCAGAGCTACCAAGAGTACAGCAGGCAAAGCAGAGCAATGACGCGGCCTCACCTGCCTGCACTGCCTGGAGATTCTCCCTAGCTGCTAGAGAGACTGGGCTGTGATCTCCACTGCTGATGGACATCACAGCTCTTCCCCGAGCTCTGCGAACCTTCCTCTGCTTCCTTGTGTATTGCTTTAATTTCCACTCTTTTTCTCCCTAGTTTATTAGGACTGGAACGTTTTATTGGACAGCCTTTTAAAAATCATTGATGGAGCATTTTCTGTACTGTTATAAAAAATCGTCTAACTTGATTTTTCATCATTATAGCATCTGAAGTACTTCAAAGTCTTTTTCCTTATCTTCATGATTTCCTTTGGACAGGGAAATGCTTACACCTGAGGAACGAAGCCCTAGAGGGGCTGAGTCCTTTGCTCTGCTGAAGTACTGAGGTACCTAAAAACAGGCTCTGACAACATGTAGGTGTCTGAGCTTAAAGCTATGACCTATAAAGTCCCACCTAACCTCTCTGACATCTGCAGTGGCCAAGGTGTTTTCTGGCCAGGTTTGCTCTTGGTGTAACACTTTTCTTCTGTGGGTATATCTATATTAGGATTTTAGTTCAGACAGGAGTGCGCTTTTAAAGCTGATCTTGCTGTCCCTCTCACTGTGCTTCATGGACCAGTCTCACAACACTCAAGGCAGATTCCTTTCAGATGATGTAAACTGGGACATATATTCCCAAAATGCAGCAAATGCTTTTCAGCTAGTAATGGTCACTGAGTCCATGGGCTAAGGCTAGAGCTAGTGTAAGGAGGAACATACATACAGCATGGACATCAGGTCCTGAACACCACCTATCTCACTCTACAAATCGGTTCCTTTTGGATCACACTGTTTGCTAGTGTAGACAAAGTTTGTAATGGTGATGGGTGCTGAGGTCTTTACAAGGCAGATCTGGCCCCATCTGAAGTCATCCCATGTTACCAAGTTTGATATACACACGCAATTCATTCTGACAGCAGTGAGGATGGCACAAAAATGAAATACAGTCCTATAACATAATTTTCAAAAATATGTGATCATTTCTCTAACAGTGAGCCTGTATTGATGCGATGACGTGCGAAATGATGTGCATGGGTTCACTGACCTCTCACAAAGTTAAAATTCTCTTTTCCCAGACACAATTCTCCTATTGATTTGCGTATATATTTAGCTGGAAGGTGGTAGCTGTGGTATCAATAGTACCCAGATTTGCTGTCAAAAATACTCAACTATTTCATGAGAATATGTTCGTATATTTGATCGTAGCTGGGAGTGGAGCCACCTTTTTTCTCAGCCTTCATGCAGGAACTGGACTTTTCTTTCCTGTTTTTGACCCCACTGGCAAAAACACGGAAATGCTTTAGGCGGTGGAATGCTGGAGAAGCTACTGTCAGACAGCAGCCCTCAACACCTCCCTGTTGAGCCACCTTCATTTTACTCAGTAGGGTCAATTCTTAAATTGTTTGCTGCACAGAGATGCAGCTGGATGGAGGGGGGAATACTCCTCACTTCTTTTTCGTATCCAAGGCTCCTGGCTGCTATATTTCCCTGGCAAGTGAAAAAAACAGGTTTGAACCAGTTAAGCTAGGCTTTCCATCAGCAGAATAACACCCTGCTTGCGATGTGTATGTGTGAGTATCCCTTGTGTACCCATTGTGTACCCCACAGAGCAGACTCACTGGAAATACTCTTCCTCATAACACCTTCCAAGGAAAATGGTGTTCCCTCAGAATTACTGACCAGATTTAAAGATATTTTTGCTTATTGCTTCTCTTTTTTTTGGCATGCTGCAAAGGAAACATGTTTTTAACCTTAACCATCCTTAGAATTCACAGGAAAATTACTGGTCATCAACCAGCCACCTGAGGAAGTCTGAATTTGGTTTTTGAAACCTCAAGCCATACCCAGCAAACATTTTCTTTAGAAGATGAGTTACCTTCATAATACTTGTCTACTTTGCAGCCTAATAGTGTAATTATGATTGATTTAATTTTATTAAGTCATCAAAGATTCTATTTCCTTTCTGAATAGCTACAAAAAATGCATAAGTTCTTAATGCATTGGGATACAAAAAAAGCAAACCAAAGTGAAGAACAATTCCTGAGATTTATGAAGCTGTGGTACTACTTCAATTTTAATAAAATATAGCCAATGACAAAAAAGAAATATAAAAGTATCTAATTATAATTATATAAAATGTAATTGTGCACATTATATAAATGTAAAATTGTATAAAAAATTGATGGCTAAGCTAGTCATATAATCACATCTCCACTGAAATAACCTTGATGGCTAAAATGGAGTTGGCATTCCAGACAGGTGTCAAATGAAGAGGAATATTTATTTTCCACTGGCATAGTTGATTTCAAGTGGGTTTTTTCATATTTTGATTCTCTCATCCTACTTTCATAATTTAACAATATCAGCCTTTGCCTTTCGCTTTCTTTTTTTTTTGCATTCATTCAACAATAAGGTAGAATATATCTCAAAATAGGAACTGAATTCATCTTGTCTTAACCTGGTTAGCTACAAGGTGAATGCCTACATGTGAGCAATTGGCTTGGCTCCACTCTAGTCAATAGCTATCTAGTCAACACCAGTCAATGGAGTCTAGAGAGCAACTCACTGCAGTCTAAAATAGCCACCAGGTAAACCATCCTTTATATACTATTGCTTATGTTTACTAGATCTCTGTCAGCACTAATAGGAACTAAGAGCACTCAAAATTAGATGAATCCTGTCCCAGGCATCTATTCTCTTGGTCCTTTCCATTCATCAGCGTCTATGTGCATATGTTGCTGTGAGATCCTGTTCTATAACAAGTTTTTTCTTGTTCTTACCAGTGCAATTTATCAGTTCTGCATTAACGATACTCTTTAAATGATTCTGTGGTCAAGTGTTTTATGTGACTGTTTCACAGCTTACCATAAACAACGCAACATGTGACATTTATATAAATCAGTGCATTATAATGACTTTGGTAATCCTTTACACCAAGAATCATATTTAAGTCAAGGAATGTCTTCCAAGACACTTAAGTCTTAAATGCTTATATAAACACTCTCTTTGCTATATTGAGAAAAAGGTCAATCACTTCAGATTGCTAAGAGGCACATCCATTTTTGTAAATATTTTCAGCCTGTGTTTCTGGCTTCCTTCCAGTATTTTGTATTCATCCTGTTTGGGAAATATTTATGTTCTGCAGCAACATGCAAGAGACTGTCCTTAGAAACTTGACTTTTAGTTCCCTTCTAGAGCAGTTGTTTATTCTTTTCTTTTAGTACTCATCAACACTGTCCTATTGTCAATCCCTTGGAGGACACTCCAGCTCCTCCAACTCTAGAAAAAAAAAAAAGGTTGAAAAATACAAAATTAATATTGGTGGTATTAATCCATCCGTAAAAACAAGCGTTTCCAATTAGACCACCAGTAGACACTGCATTGACCTCAGCTCACTAAGTTACGCAATTTATCCTCAAGTTATTCAATGTTTCTGGTCTTGGTTGGAGGAAAATGTGGCATCTTAGTCTGCCTCCAGGAAATACCCAAAATCTTCACCCTGCCCCTCATAGTTCAGACTGTGTTAGTGCCCTAGGGACAAGAGTATTATTTTAACCATACTGATGTTAAAAGATGGAGATGAGCTACTTATTTTCTAGCTAGCAAGGAGTTAGCCAGCTGCTGATGCATGTGTCATATAGGTACAGAGACTGGAGAAACAAACTGGGCAGAAAGCCCAGTCATTCCACTGGAGTAAACAAGAAAGCCATAAAAGCAGCTACCTCATTGACAGGATGAAATCACATTAGACAGTAGATAACAGAGCAGTAGCTTGTAGCCCAGATAGGGATTTGGGTTGTCCTTACTTATAAAAGAGTGTTGCTTTCTTTTTATTGCCTGTTCATGCTAATTTTCGGGAGTGGAATGCCCCAGGGAAAAACGTGTTTGATAGGACACTTAATGCTAGACCAGATGGATCTATCATACAGCTTACAACTCCTTTCTTCCTTAGATTGCTACTGTTGTCTTCCCTCTGTTGTTTTACCACACTGCACTTAACTCCTCAGCACCCTTTGTAGCCCTTGTTCTCTGAAACCCCTCCAGTGTGTCAACAATTTTCTGGCAATTTGGTATTTGGCTAGAAAGCAGTCAAGGTGCAGTAGATGAAAGTGCTGCTTCTTTCCTGCTTCATGAATCCTCTGGCTACCCAGCTCCAAAGTGACACTGGATTTTTATCCCATTATATTGCATTAGAAACATGGGTGTAAATTTCTGCCCACTATTGCTTTCACATCTTTCAGCATTAGAGCTCTCCAGTGTTTTTTCTCACACAGAGAATATTTATGATGAAATTTACGGTTATACTGCTCACTGTATTTCAGAATTACATTTTAAAGTGCGGGTGAATAAGAAGACATGAAGTAAGGAGGGAAAGTAATGTTATGCCATTATGCTTATAACCATGTAGGCGTCTGCAGTAAGTAACAATCACTTCATATTTAGTAAAGCTTACATGTTGGTCATAGAGTATAAAACTGTTAATTTGAACACACAAGTTTTATAGCAGAAGTCCTGAGAAAAACAAAAAGAAAAATCTTAGATCCCCACTATAAAAGTTATAGAGGGACAAAAGAATGTATCCACCTTCCCTAGGAGTCATTTCACCTAATTTTAGCAATCTAAAGTGTATGCATCCATTTTAAACCTGCGTCTGGTTCCCTGTTTTAGCATTTAGGAAAAAATTCCCCCTTTGTAAGACATGAGGTGAATTACCTTCTGGCGATTCTGTTTTTTCCTCAGACTATGGAGATAGGCTGTTGAGAAGAGTCATCTGTCCTAATTCAAGCATGTGAAGCTTGATCTCCATCTGACCTGTTTGCCCTGCCCTCCTTTTATGGTCACTGTAGAGAGGCAGGCCTCCTCCACAACACAGTTTGTCTCATCCTTAGTGTTTGAAGTAGATTAGATGAACCACTTTCTCCAGATGTCTACATGTAAGAAAGAGTTACTTATTCCAAAATAGACATCTAAAGTTTACACATCTCAAATCTGGTCAGATGAATTTTGTTTTTTTGGGTTAGATGACGTCAGACTCTTCCCCAGCGCTTACAACCTAAAGTGAAAACGCCAATGTTCAGAGAAATGGGAGACGTCTGTGCCTGCTGATAACGCATAGGTATGGCACCTTGCAACCCCTCAAGCAAGTGGGCTTCAGAATCCAAGCCCCCAGTGCTGCTGGGAAGCAGGATTAATCCTGCTGAGAAGCTGGATTAATTAATAAAGCAGGACAGCGTCACACTATCCGTCAGCATAAATACACTACTTCCAGCCACTGTCTGACTGGCACTGTGGTGTATGGTTGGTGTAGGCACACCAGCTCCTTCTGAAGCAGCTTTGGTACCTCCATCACGGAGCAACACTAGGGATAGAGACGACTTCTAAATCTGCTGCTGGAAGGGAGAAGAGCATGGGGGGTAATAGGTAAACAAGTGAATGCATTGCACTGAAATTGAGGAGGAGGACTTCACATCTGTTCAGGCTTTCAGTCTGCAGTCATTGCTATGTTACCAACCCTTCAGGTGAGGGTAAGCAGTAATCCAGGAGATGAACTCTGTAAGAATACACTACTATTAAACTGCACGCTTTATAATCCTCAAATTCTATGATAAAGCACATCAAAGACCTCTCAATTGTTTTTCAAAATTTTCCGTGTCGGTACTGAATTTCTTTTAAGTACAGTACATTTCTATCATCTCTGTGGTCATCCTCTTGGAAAAACCAACTAAGATATCTTTTTAAAGAAGTTCTTTTCATTTTCAGTCTTTTGTGACTCAGTTCTATTATAATTCTGCTCCACCATACATTTTTTTACTAGAGTCTTTTTTTTAATAGATTTTTTCTTTTTTTTTTTTTTGGTTAANGTTAACTGCAGGATGTCCTTCCATTTCCAGTCTTAGCCCATCTGATTAAAATTACACAGCTTGTTTCAGAGGCTGGATCCAGTAATTGCCTTTCTAATGTCATCTGAATCCTTCCCTGCTCCTCCATACAGTCTGACCCTCCTGCAGAATGGGCATCTTTGTTTCATTGCTTTTCTTTTATGGTTTCTCCCCTGTAATGGTTTGCTTTGACTTTCCCCTTTGAGCATGTTCTGAAGCTATAAGATCACTGTTGGCTTAAATCTTATTTTATTGTCCATGATGGGAACTTTGTAAGCTGATCTTTGCAGTAAGAACAGAGATCTAGCTGCTGCCCTGCATGTTTTGGCAAAGGCAGAGAATGGGATGGAACTGATGACCCACTCCCAAATCCACCTGTAGGCTTCAGTAGTGTAAGAAAAAAGCAGTGCTCCTGACCCAGAGATGGGGAGCTGTGCTACTTGCGACCATGGATGGAAGAAGTTGGGTCAAAGCAGTGTAATGGGAAGGGAGATGGACAGCCCACAAAGACGAGGCTCAGGAGCCTTGTTGCCATGAGGAGACAAGAGCGGCCATACATGTATTCTGTGTCTGTATGAACACTTATTTTAAAAGGTTCCTATTTGCTATTCTGGGCAAACCAAAGAAATAACACAAATAAAAGTAGTAACATCCCTACAAATAATCTATCCTTTAATACTCTCAGGAGAGACAAAAAAAAAGAAAAATCTCATCACTTTTACAAACCCAAGGAAAAAAAGATAAGTCTTGCAATAGACTTTAAAGCTCAGTCTTTCTAAAGGGAAAAAAAAAGCCAGAAAACACTAACCTGACACTCTGCATGTTTTGGGGCATGCCAGAACACAGTTCTATTCAGTGAAAGATGCAAACCCTGAGAAATACCATCTATATAGAATACAATAAATTCAAACATTAATTTCACACAGTGGAAACAAAACCACTTACATAATATTGTCTCAATATCAAGTATGAATATTTTTCAGGTGTTTGTTACTCTATCTGATGCTGAACTCATTAATCTTTTAAAACTGTTTTCTTCAGGTCTCTATTTGTCTGATAAATTTATTATAGCATTATTCACTAGCAGCCAAAAATACTGTAGTAAGTCTGTTGTAGGTTTTTATGGCTACGATCATTCTTCTACAACATCTTATTCTTGATAGTAAGAGTAGCTGTAGTTTTTGACAATTAAAAGTTGTGCTGGGTGCATATTTTCCCTTTACAGTGATATTGATTTCAATGCGTCACTGGTAGTTCTGCCAACCATCTCTCCTCCAGTTTGTCTTTTTTCTGTCCTCAGGCTCTACGACATCTACCTGACACTGTCTTTTCCAGTGCAACTCTCCGGAAGAGTCTGCATCTGCCAACAACAGGGGCAAGGTTCATGAGTACGGTAGGATCTGACATAAGAAACTCTCTGCATTTCAAGCATCTTTTTGGGGAGGTGGCAAAATCCTTGTCTCCTTGGAACTGCCCGCATGAACTTACTCATTCAATAATGGCCTGGTTTTAGAAGATTAATTCTGAAGGAACATTTTGTACACCATATATTATAAGTGCAGACAAGTAGCCCGCCACCCATGAGAGAAAGCAAAGTATTTTCCTTCTGTGTGTCAACTTTGATGATTCTCATATAAGCTGTGAGTAAAGCCTCTTTCTGCTGTGCCCCAGAGGATGCTGTGCCCCTAAATCCTTGCTTAGAATTTAACCCATGACTTTACCCCTGCATTGCCTGGGTAAATTTTTCCTGCAGAATAGGAGCAGTTAGGAGCTTTCCAAGGCCAATTCTGAGTGAAGACCTGTTGTTATCTCTTCCTACCACTTTCCAAGATGTGCAGATGAAAGACCAAATTGATTTTAATATCTTTGCACATTTCTCACTAATCAAGAGAACTGCCTTTTTTACACACGTTTGGTTACTGCTATTGGATCGTGCTTTTACTCTTGCATGTGTCTACTTGCCTTCCTTATCCAAGATAACAATCACCAACTGAGTTCATTAACAATTTACCTTGTCTTGAAATAAAAATTATTGACAGGCCCCCATGGCATTTGTGAAAAGGAGTGTTTATGAGTGAACTGTAAAGGTTCAGACCCTAGAAATGCAAAGTATACCATTTAATGAAATAATATTTTTAGGCTTTTACATTTCAAGAGTCACTCTCAATGGCAATTTATTTCTACAGTATCCTCTTCATATAGCAACTCTGTGGTAAACAGAATAAACTTGTCCCCCAAAAACCTTATAGTTCCTGTTCATATATATTCTTTTTTAGGAGATGGAGGAGGGTGGAGGGAATGTTACAGTGGCACATCTCCACCAGAAGTTCAAGAACTAGTTACAAATACTTTCTACTTTCGTGTTGTGATCTGTTCCATTTTTGAGTCCCTCAGACTGTGTCAGCAGTCATAACGTTCATAAGGGAGCCATATGGCATCACAAGAAAAAGGGAGGTAAACATGCATCATCTGTGTACAAATAAGTTGAACTTCTTCCTAGACAGACAGTCCAATAATTAAAAAAAATAACGGTCCGAATTTTTAAACCAAAATGCTATTATCCCACCTATTATTCCCTTTTTCTATTTTTCAAATTTTAAAGAGGGATTCTTGTTCCTTTACTCAGGGGAAGAGTCTCTTACTTCCCAGCAGAGAAGGTAATTTAAATTTAACATTAAATTTAAAAAATAATTTAGTTTAATACTGGAACTTAAACATTCCTCTAGTTGTAGAGAACAATGTAAGTGTCACTGGAGTCTTAACTTACATATATTGCATGTATTAGGCCACTTTGCAACTCTGTCATTGTATGTGAGAATTCAGCAATGTTACTTTTAAAATAAGAGAACAACATATTGTATCTAGGTCTATAATGATTAATGATGTATTTCCTCCATCACGATTAATGATGGAGGAAAGTGATTCTTATCTTATATTTAAATATGCTTAAAATAAGAAATGCATAAACAAGTCACCTATCTTCTTGATCTCTTACAACCAAACTCCAGGAAAGAAAACTGATCCAGCTGATGAAATTCCAAGTGCAGCTTTTATTTTGAATGGAGGTGAAGAAGGTCTTTTGGCACTGATTGCATCTCAGCGCTGCTGCTTGAGCCTTTTTTCATGGGAATGGGAAGAACATCAAGCACACTTGGTTTCTGGCTGATCCTGATACTTAAATGAGGTTCTGCTGCAGTTCCCTTGGTTGAACAAAATGAAGCAGAGATTTTTTTACAGCTAACTGCTGTGCTGTACTGCCAAGAGGCCCCTATCATAAAAAGAGAACATTTCTGGTGTATCTCTAGGACACATTCTATGGATAAATTATTAGTTTGAAACCCACCCTACTTTAAGAATTATGTATAAAATTGACTTTCTATTTACTTGACTTGTAACTTCCAAGAGAATTTTCCAACTTGAACAACATCATTTTGAAGTGGCACAACGGTAATATGTATAGGTGTGTATAGTAATGACTCATGAGCCCAATGCATACAAGATTTTCTGTAATTTGCATGTGTTTCTTATGAAATATGGTCAAGATTTTTTTATGATAAAGACATTAAGAGAGATGTGATACAAGAGAGATCTTTCCTGATAAAGACTATGCAGTCCTTACAAAGGGTGTGGGGAAGAGGAAGGAAAAAGGCTAAGGTTCAACAAACACTGAAAAGTTGTAGCTCACTCAGTCTGCCACTGCTCTTACTCACATTGATGGAACTGAAGTAGGAAACACAGATTTGCAAAGAAGCTAAGAGTCAAATCTATAACACAATATTGGGCTACATTTTGTAATGCAAGCACACTGTTTGCTTCTCTAGGATTCTGCAAAGATGTTAGCATATGTTTGTGCCAACTGCAGCACTAGTCCAGCCATCCACTCAGGACTGGGGCACTAGCTAAATGCAATTAAATTTTTCACTGTATGCCTTTATTTTCCAGCATATCTTCTTTTTAGAAAACTTAATATTACAGTACATATGAAAACAAATTCATAAAGTGGCACATTTCCTGAAGGTACCTAATTCTTTGTTATTGAGTAACCACCAATCCCAGATGCACAAAGAAGCTGGATGCAAGAGGAGGGGGAGGAGTGATAGCCAGAGCAGTGGAAAGAAAGTGAAAAGCAGCTTCAATCGACTGAAGAAGCCGTTTCATGGATTTCCCACCACTGGAGGTATGCATTGACAGTGACAGGAACCATTGTTGGATACACACTCTGGGTTTCAAAGTTCAAATTTTCACAAACTTTTTGTGTGTCTATGGTGCAGCAGAATACTTCCAGAAAAAAATGAACCGAGAAAAAACAAGTCCACATTGAAGGCCTTGATGGAGTGGGATGGTGAAGGACAGGCGCAGGCAAGGGACTTTAGCAATCAATCACATGGGGATTTATAGGCAGTCATAAAGCTCAGCTTGTAGGGCATGAGGTGGGGTGGGTGCTCCACATTAATTCATGGCTCTTGCAAAAATCATCTCTTCCAACTACATGCACAGCATAGTCCAGAAATTTCTGAGGAGAAGGGTATAGACTTCTTACATCCAAATATTTGGAGCATTTTAAGAACAAAAGCAACCATCCTGCAGTAAGTACCAAAAAAAAAACCTGGGCCACTTTTTGTTCCCTAATGTTCTCATCTAGGACAAAATGAGCATATAATATTATATGGGGAATGTTTGCATTGCCTTTAGTGTACCTTTGGGCTTTTCTGTTGGACCGAGATTGATTGTCTGTTTACAAGTGAGTTATAAGACAAGTAAATATATTGCAGATCACATCTGGGTTAAGATTATGGAGGTGGCTACAGAAGCCGATAAATTATTTTTCGTACTGGAGAGCAATACACGGTGCAATCCAGAGGCATAACTCGTAATGTATTAATATGTTAGTCTTAAAAGTGAGCTAGCAAGAGATTTACAGGCTGAAGCTGCTCTTCTGCTACAGCATGAGACAGCTTCCAGAGCAGCTTTTGTAAACACAATAAATGGTAGAGGAGTCAATATTGACTGAGGGGGCTCAGCACATTCAGTTTCAAAAGGATGTGGAATACTGAAAAAATTGTTTGGCTTAACAAATAAGTGGTGGAAGCTTTTCTAGACACACAGGAAATAAAAGAACTTAATTGCCAACCAGGTTGTACATATAGAGAGTGCTGGGCTTCGAATTTCATCCAATAATGCTCTAGTAACATGCCTATGTTTTAAAAGGCACATACTGTTCTTGCTTTCACTAGTTTTATTTGGTTTCTGGGCAGATCTGGCATTGCTGACTCCAATTCTTGAACAGAGCGTTCATTTATTTTCAGAAATTATATAAAATGTTACATATATGCATTTCAAAACAAATAGCATTAATTAAAATGCCAATTTCCTCTACAGTTTAGCATTGGGACGTATTAAATTAATATGCAGGGGGTGTAAAAAGTTTTAATAAGAATATTGAGAGCGAAAAATTCTTTATTTTAACATGTCACTGTTCCCTTACCAACTTCACTGAAATCAAAGAGGATCTTTCAGTGAGTAATTTCTCGACATTATGAGAGATGAGCTTGCAATCTAGCTTTGATCAGTTCTCATTTTTAAATAATAGGGTATCAGGAATCTCTGGATTGGTTTACGGTCTAAGCACTGAATGACTTATACAATTCTTCTGACATTACACCAAGGAAAATTTAAAGAAAAGAATTAGGTAAGCAATTTAGAAACCAATGGAGTAAAGACAAGTTGTAAGCTCTTACTCAATTTTGGCTAACTGGTTGAGAAGCTGGGCTAAGGAAAAGGAACTGGTGCTATTCAATCCATTGATTACATTTCATTTGGACTATGCCTATACTAGTAAATAAATATGCTAAGGCATTGAGGCCAAATGGCAGAGAAGAGCCCAGGTTCACACTATTAACACTCTTAATTCCCAAAATACGGTGGCTGCATGCAAACCAACCTTCTGGAATGGTTGCTTGGCCATGCTGTGGTCTGAGATGTGCCCAGGAATTTGGTCCAGACTGTGTCAGTACAAGTCTTGTTCCAGGGCCTGGCAATGCTTTCTGGCACTAATCAATTTCATAATGTAGAACTAGTTTTGTAGACCAGAGACAGGAAAGAAGGAAGTGTACTGTTTGGAATGCTCCTCTCTCCATTCCCAGCTCTCTCACTCCATCAGTGGCAGCCGGGACCTCCAGTTTCAGTCCGTCACCAAATTAGGCGCCCGGAAACCTTTTCCCCAGCCTGTATCTAGATGACTAATTTTTTTGAAGTTGCAGTGGGTTGAAGCCTGCCTAGAAATGGACACCTAAATATATTGGAAGGACCAAACCAAATTCATTAATGTGGCTAGTCTCACAAAAAATCTAGTGAAGCAGGAGAATTGTGATGAGCACAATGCCTGAGCAATGCAGAAATCAAAATAAATATTTTAAGGCCAGGCAAGACCATGAGAACATTCAGGTTGTCATCCTGAAATGGGTTTGGTCTTTGCTGAAGGCCTTCAAACAGGTAGTGTGTACAACTTCAGCAGTGCTCATAACTTGCAAAGTCACCAAGTACCTAGTTGACACATACATAATATTTTTTGTGTGAGGACCATAGAGAGGTTTTCTAGGTCTTCTATAACGTCCTTACATGTATTTTTGGAAACTATACAAGAAAAAAAAAAGGTTCCAACTGTGAGTTTTATAACAAAGTGAAGAGCCTCTTCTGGTTTCACTCAGCTGTATAATAAGATGATCCTGTGTCTAATCACAGAAGAAGAATGAAATGTACCTATGTCCTGTTACATAAGATGCTTTATGGCTGATCAGATAAGTGAAAAAAGCAAAATCTGCTTTCATCTGCTAGAATAAGCCATTGCTCATACATGTTTGAAGTTATTTCTCAGTATTTCGTACAATGATGAATGTTTAGTTATTAGGCCGATGTCATTATGTTCTGCTTTTGTATAAAATCATCCTTTCAGGCTACAAAATGTTTGTACTTCAGCTTTTGTTTTTTCTTCAAGCTTTTCAAATAATTCTATGAAGACTGCCAGTGTATTTAGGTAGTAAACAGTCTTACTCATGATTTCAAGCTTATTTTATATATATATATATATGTGTGTGTATATGTATATATGTTATATACCATATAATTTTCTCAGTTATATAGAAAACAACTGATGAAGTTCAGTGAAATTACACCCATGAAGCCAAAGAGATATTTCTGTAAGCATACTCCTACAATTAAATGCTCCCAGAAACCGCCTCAGCTTAGGGACACCCTGCTATCCCCCAGTGAATTATGAAAAAACAAATACATAAAAAAAACCCATTTAGTTAAGTGCAAAAAAATAATATTATTTTTCACAAAATTTAATTTTTTTTTTTGAAACTGATGTGAACAAAAATCTTTCAAAGAGAAAACAGGTAAGTCCTGAATCAGCAGGCAATGCTATTAAGCTAATGCAGTTCAGTGCAGGCATTAGTGAGACGCTACAATGTGAAAGCTACAGGAGACACAGTATAAATCACTATTTTAACAGTATGACACTGTTATAAAGTGACAACATGTCACTTAATGTGCTTTTGCATATCTAACGTTTTTGCAGATTGATTACATAAATGAGTGAAAATAATGATAACAGATGAAATTCATACACACTTGAAATTTTATGTTTTTGACAGAAAGTCAAGACAAACATTTCATTTTCTGTATCTTTAAAAATTGAGTTCTTGACAAAGTAATTTTGACAGCAACAAAAGACGTCATTATCCTCATTATTATCGGTTTGCTGGATGACACCATGATATCCTATGACACTTCACAGAGGTTTTAAGATGTGACAGACACTGCCCCAAATTATTTCCTACCTAAGCAGAGTCTAAAGGATAAACACCAAAGAAAGGCAGTGGAATGGAGTGGAAATAACATTTATAATAGCTGTGTGGGGTATACCCAAAAAGGTTTGAAAGAAGGAGGTGGCATCAAAGTGGACTCAATGCTACTATAGCAAAAAGGGATCTCATTCCTGGTATACAGTGAAATAGAGGATGAGGAAAGAAGACCAAAAAAAAGCCAAGAATTCAAGAATAGCTGGACACAAGGACAGAGCAGGGAGGAAGCATCCAGATGCAGATGCAGATGGCTTGAAGTTCACGTGGGAGATCCTGTAAACAACTACTGCCAGCAACGCCTGCACTGATGTGAAAACCAGCACTGCTCTGAGCGGACGCTGGACCAGATGACCTTTTGGGATCATCCCAGCCTAAATTATCCTGTGACTCTGGTAGCCTGTCTGGTAAGGTCTGCCAGCCTGGTCTGCCATAGGGCAAAGGCCTGGGAAGTCAACGTGATGCTGAGATATGGTCCTCCTTCATCTGGCAGAGCCTATCTAGCTGACTCTCTTGCCACGATGTACTTTTGATATTTCTGAAAATCTCCTGAACACCTGATAACAACTAAACACGGGTGATCTGGTCTGATAATGAGTGGACCTCAAAAGGTTGGCAGTTTGATGTGATTTTCACACTTCCCTAAAAATGTATTTGGACACTGTCATGAGTGGAGGAAACAAAATTTGTCCATTAATTGCCACATGTCTGGAAGGAGAGAGAAAAAGACAAGAGGGAGAAAAGAAGAGAGCAAGCACATCTTAATCAGTTTTGTAAAAGAGGATGTAACTTCGAAGACGATACAAATGATTCTTAATCGCTAATAATCTCAGCCTCTCAAATAATATGCAAAAGCCTCATGCATAATTTTAAGAGTACAAATCTGACATGGAAATCTCATTTCAACTTCTCTGCACTGCAATGTATCTGTAGGCCTGTGAGGTTTTTAATAGCTGTGCCTTATAACAAAGCAAATTAATCTCCATTTTGCAGCTAAAGAGAGTTGAATTTTGCTCATTAGTTCTGCACTGCAGCCTGCCTCTGCCTGACGCTTGCCCTTCCTATGAATTTTTATTGTTGTGGTATTTATTTGGTCATAATTATCTCATCTCTACCTACACCAACCTGTCAGAGAGAGTGCTAGTTTTTCTTTACTGATTTGTAATTCTATTACACAGCCCATCAGCAGCTTGTTTCTGATTATTGTAAGCAGTATGCTCTTCTGGTAGCAGCTGTTAATATTTGCCCCTGCCTTATTAGGCAGCAAGTACTTGTTGCTCGCCCATAATAATGTAGAGCTAATAATGCCATCCCAGGCTGCTTCCTGGGAAATTATGTTCTCCCTGTTCCTTTTCTTTATTTGTATAACATCACACGTAGTTAACCAGCTATTTAATATATCCATCATCTTGACAAGTCACAGGAACAGAAGAGGGCCAGCAGACATGGCAAGAGGGACGCCGAGAAGTAAAGACTGCATTAAAAACTCTCTGGTGGAGTTCACAGCCCGTAACCAGCAGGGACATCAGAGTACCCGGGGGAAGTCATGGCTCATGCGGAGCCATGCGGAGGGATGTTGCCATCATGGTACAGCTGAGGCCATGGGTGCGCAGGTCACCGTTTAGACTAGTGGATCCCAAGAGCTATCTAACAGGGAGGATGCTTTGAGAGGAGCAGTGCCAGGCAAAGCAATTTGTTGTTTTCTTTTTAGGACTGCAAAAGACTGACAGGGAACATTTTACAGAGATTTATCAAATATGGGCAAGCCACAAATTCCTTTTTAAAGATTTTTTTTTCCTCTTTCCTGATCAATGCCATTCTTTGGACTGTTGGAGGATCTCACCCCCAGTCACAGAGAAAGACGTAGTCGTCTTCTTTGAGATACCATTTACCGTTAAAAGTATAGTGCTAGTGGCTGCAGACAGGATTTCATCTCTACATCTTCATTCACAGTTGCTGTTATCACCTTTGAAGAGTATTTTTACCATAAGTTTCAAATTCCTGACTTTTAAAAAATATCTATTCACACTCTAGATGTCTGCAGATGAGGGATTTCAAGATAAACTACTGAGATTGTTTCTAAACATCTTTCTTTCTATGATGCAGAAACCTTTCAAGTTACATTCTTCAAGCCTATTTTTTAAAGTTATGCTTCAATAGCTTTCAAGTCAGTGGAACTGATGCAAGTGTTGATTTGAAAATATTCAATGCTGGGAATTTCACAGCTGTCTTCTGACTGAGTGTCCAATTCCTTTCTCTTCCTCACCCTGTCTACCCCCCAGCCCATGAGGAGCTTGTCCAGATAGTGATTTAAACAGAGGTCAAAATATATTTCTATTAAGATTTTCCTTTTAATTTTACACATCTTTGTATACATTTTTACTTCTAGGCGTTCAAATGTCAAGATTTTAAAGAAGAAATTTTTTTGTTAAAATTGTGTCCTTTCTCTTTCACAAAGGAGTTAAAGAATAGATAAATCCATTACATTAATCTTAGTGTATATTTCTGAAGTTGCCTTAAGCACCTCTCACATCACAACCTCAAGTACTCTCCCTTTTGGACTGTGGCAGAAAATCCTCAGAAGCAGGAGAGACACCTGTGAAGGCTATGAAACTAAAGTTCATTGGAACTTGAAAATGGGAAAATGAACCAAAAGTGGCTTTTTGTGCTTTTCTTCTAGTTACGAATGGCATCTATTGGAAGGAAAGTATCAGTTCTGGAATGAGATGATCATTCAGGTCAAAAGACTTTTTCCCCAAGGTAGCCATGTAATAATTTCAAATTGAGTTGCTCTATTCCATAGAGAGCTAAAAGTTTGGGATAGATAGAGAAACTCAAGAAAGGACATGAAAAATGACAGTGGCCCTCACCCTATGTTTCCACTTGGTAGAAGATTTGCCTCTGATGACCACTTTTGTAGTTTTCAGTCCCGTGAGATGCGACTGAGGGAAAGTTGAAAGTCATGTGGCTGCCTAAAATAATTAATAACCGAACGCTGACTGCTGAGTTCATGAAAGTGTTGAGATTCAAGCAATGCCTGCAGTCATAGTCAGCACTTAGGAGAATACCAGCTTCCTATCTCAAAATCCTATCTTAACGTATCCCATTCAGAAAATCGTGTCTGGAATATAAAGAACCTTAGATGAGTAGAAATCAACACTTCGTGTCTTGAACAGTGGCAGCCTGAAGATGGTAAGTCTGAAGAGAGATTCTGTAAAGCTGTGGGGGCTTATAGCCCGAAGCAGTGGGATGAAATTAGAGGGAGTAAAGTTAAGCTGCACATCACAGAAGGTCTATTAGACAGACACACGCATTCCTATGGGAAATGGTGGAAGATCTACTCTCTGGGACACTTGATGCTAAACTAAACTTGAATGATCTAGAAAATGCCTTTTATTGTAGGGAAAGCAGAATTAGCAAGGCTTTGAACTAGGTGCCTGAATAAGCTTTTGCAATATCTAATTGCAATACTTATATGAAATAGCCCATAGAAGGAATAAGGAAAGGAAAGAAACGATGAAAGATAAGGTGCATGGAAGAAAAGTAGAATCTCTCGTCTTACATTTCCACGTGTAAAGCTGTGTCAGTGGGGTATTTACCTTTTTTCTAGCTAGACTAAAATCTTTTCCTTATTGCAAGCTAGCAAAGGACAGGTCCCTCCAAATGAGTTCACTTCCTCAGTATCTTACAAAGAAATTAAGGAATTTAATGTTTTGCTGCTCCACTTTCTTTTGTTGTATTACATGATCTCCAGGACTGCAACATACCTTGAGGTATTTCTAGCACTTGTTAATAAGAGTTCTTAAAATAGGATCTAGAGCCAGCACTTTCATCACATTCCTTCAAGTGTCACACTAAATATTCACTAAATAATTAATTCAGCAGCTGGCATCGTGTCACAAGTGGTTATGAATATGCAACAAAATGTTGGCAAAGTGGTAATTTGGATTTAAAAATCTCACTATAAACATTTCTGAAAAAAAGAATTCTTTATGCAATATATAGGAGTAAAAAAAAGGGAAAGGATTGTTAATTGTGAATGTGTGTCTATTACACCACTGTGACGGGGTGGGTGTCTCTCAAAATATTCTTAATGATTTTGAAATGCAGGAGATGTTATTTGCATATTTTTGTGTTACAGCTATCTATATATTTATGAGTTCAACTGACCAGCCTTTCTAAAGCAGGCATTTGTTAACAACACTGGCAAAGTTTTCCTGCGAGTGTTTGGCAGAAGGAGATTTACAGAAAATCTATAACCAGGACCCCAAAATCTTTGATTCTCAAATTGTGCTGGGTCTTATTTCAGGGCCTAAGGCCTGATCTTCTGTTCATACACCTTATGAAACCAGCAAACTTTGAAATGTATGTGAATCACTTGAGCTGTAGGCACTGCAACTTCTAGAGACTGGGAGGTAAGGGAGATAAAAGGCGCAAAAAAGCTTTATCAGACAGACAACTGGTTCAAACAGAGGAACTGCAATCTCTGCAGTCTAACTTCATGGTGCCCGGACCCATTTGTAAGGGCAGCTTTTTACAAAAGCCTCACATGATTTTTTATTTTTTTTCCTCCCTCAACATTTGATAAAGTTTTTGTCCTCAGGATCCTTGACTCAGATTCCCCTCCCCACTTATCTTTGGGAATCTAATTTTGTCTCCCCTGTGAGGAGCCCGGGCTCCTAGTATTGCCAATTAAAAGAAATTAGCTTCTTCAGAGACTGTTCAGCATTTGGGAACTGATTCACCCTCCAGTGAGCCTGGGTGAATACTCATCTTCCTTTGGGCATGCCAAAGGCCGAGGGAAATTATCTCACAGGTGAAATTAATTTGTCTCCTTCCCTCTGCTCTCCCCCTGTGTGTGTTATGGGAGATTTGGAGTACCTTCGTATCTCCTCGCAAATGTGTCCTCTTAACTAAGAACAGAAAGACTGTGAAGCCAATTCACAGGATGCTGCATTTTCCTTGGATAGATCCTCATGTAGCTGTGGAGTGTCTGAGTTGTGGAGCCCGAAGTAAAGCAGATAGAAAGTCCTGCAGATGTCCGAGCCATCGTTCCTGGTAAATATTGCAATACCTGGTATGGCTTGGTTCATTCTAAGTAAGTATTTTGATGAGACTCGGGTAACATGTTGGAACATGATGTGATGTAAGTAGCACCCAGAGAGAGGCACAGCAGGTGCCTCAGGAGGAGAGGAACCACACTGGTGACAAAGCTCCCAAACAGGCTCTCAGAAAACAGCTCCTGGTTCTCAGTTTAATCAGCTATGAAGTGGTTACAATATGGTGCTGTAAAGCCAGCAAAGATTTCTCAGGAGATGCGTGCAGTCAGGAGCACTTTGTATTTCCAGTAAGCAAAAATCTTGCAGTACTCTTGTCTATTATCTGACCAAAACAGATTCACAGAAACCCTTTTCCTTGCCTTTTTTCCTCCATGTCGAACTGCCATCATGAGGTGGGAAACTGGTAAGGGAGAGGGTTCATTAGTGGGATTTCATGACTGTCCAGACAAGAGGTAGAAGTCAACCCTCTTCCATTTCAGGTTTGTTTCAAGTTTCTTCAAAGTGCTTCGAGGAAAGACAGAATCCACAGATTGCAGAAAATAAAACAAAAACTCTAAACAGCATGAGATAATGGCCTCTGCCATCACTCTTCTCATCGTTTCACAGTCTCCTTTGTGACATCTTCTCCTGGGCTACCTGCAGGACAGGTTGTCCTTAATCCTTTCCTAGCTGACTTACCTAGAAGAGGCAATAAAAGGGTTTGGGCTGTTGCTGATTACAGCCTGCATTGCTGTTTTTATCCTGAGTGCCCGGTCTATCTGATAGCAGCTTTGCTCCTGACCCTTCGGTGGGAGGCAGATGGGCTTCATAGGTGTCCTGTTTGCACTGGGTTGCCAGTAGCCTTCAAAGATCCTTCAAAGACCCTGCTGTGCTGAGTGTTTATGCTTAACAAGACGTGTTATGGCAATGGCTTTATACATACTCTGCTGAGGTGTCCTGAGCCTCTCTCCACCTCATCCAAGAGGTCTGGGTTTCTGTTGCTACTAAGCAGAGCCCAGGGGAACCAGGAAACAATGGGACATTGAAGCAGCAGTCATTTCTTAAGAATAATACATCTCAGGCTAATAATTACATTCAGAAGAAGCCTCTGGCTAGGAATAGCAATAATCAAATTAAACGGTCCACAATAGTGAATGACTTTATTGCAGGGAGGAAATGCAAGAGAGCAGCAAGGTGGATAAGTGGAAAGATACCTCCTCTCTTTGAGAGCAAAGTGGCCCCCACAGACGGCTTGTGCAGTTGGCAAAGTCAGTTTTAATTCAGCACAACACTGTGGCACAAAGGGAGGACACCTCTCAGCATTAGTATCTGCTCGACTGACCACCTCACTGAGACAGACAGCAGCAATACTGAGTCCATCCCCTTCCTGTGGCTTTTCACTCCCTTTCTAGGAGTGTGTCTAGAGAAGGCAGTAATATATATGAACCCTAATTCCCTGTTTATTTTCTTAAAAGTATAAAGATGACTGAAGGTCTTTAGAGAAACAATGTGAGAAGGAAAACAGAAAGGAATTGATTAGACCTTCTCTAATTCCATCTCTATGTCACTATGGAAATAGGTGTTAGTTGTTTTGAAAGGTCAGATAAATGGTGCAGCAATTTATCTTTTTTTTTAATCCACTCTGCAAGCTAGCTATGAAATAGATGTATTTAGCTATATATAGACCAGGTGTGAAAACTTGTTCTACAATGACTGTCTCCTTCTTCTTTTGCTACATAGCAATCAGAAACAAATGATACATTTTAGCAGATATGAAATTCTAATTAAAGGAAGTAGGAAAAGGGTCAGTTAACAAATACATCAAAGTGCTTCATGCAAATTTGCTTCCTCTCCCTGACAAGAATGTTAGACATTAATTTATGCCTATGGTAAATGATTTGTATAAAAATCTTTCTTCATGCATTATGGACAAATAAAAGATGCTGTTGAGGTTGGGTTTTTTTTCCAAAATTCATCCTATTTTAGTCAACTTTCCATGACATTTACTGTTTGCAGTTTGACAATGTCTTAATCCATGCCACAGAGCACAACCCATCATGCTGGGTGCTCTCAGACAAAGTTAAGATGATGCCTGACCCATAACTTCATGTTTTGCAATTCGAATAGGCAGACTGTTTCCTTGACTGTTTAGATAGGGGAAAATTGGAACTCTGGAGGGAAAATTCCTCCATTTTGATCAGCACAATAGACTGATGTCTTGATTTATACCTATGCTCTGTCACTGAAGAAAGGCTGCAGGAAGTAAAAGCCACAAAAATGTTGGAGGAAAGGAGTGGAAACACTTTCAGAAGAAAGCAATAAAGCATCTTCCAGAAGCACCAAGAGTGAGACTCTCCTCGCACAGGGCTGAATCTGCCAGATGGACCCTCGGAGGGCAGAAATCCATCTCCACAGAACCCACTTATGTTTTCAAACACAGAAGCCTTCATTTCATGCTGCAACAGGAATCTCAGTCAAGCCACAAAGGAGCAGAGTGCATCAATGCATTCATTAGTCCCACTGCACTAGCACTCACAGATTTGTTCCATAAAAACAGACTGCCAAATCAAGGCCCAAGCACCTTTGGTACTTTCCTTTGTAATTGTTAATGTTTTTTTCTTTCTTTTCAGGACTTGTTCATAGATAGAGTGAATTTTCCATTTAAGACAAGTTTTTCAGGGCCACTGGCATGTTGGGTATCAAGACACAGAACTTCTGTCAGTCCAGGTCCTCCTTGTTTTCAGGGCAATATTAGCCCGACAGGTCACGAGAAATGCAACAAGCAACCTAAGCTAGATAGAAGAGCTGTGCATTTCAGTAGTCATTCACATACATTTTAAACACTGAACCTAGTTAATGACAAAATTTCCAGTGATTTGAGTCGGGCCATGGTTTCAGATCCAGTGTTTATATCCAGCACCTGAAAAAGGAAATGTTAACTCTTCCTAGGAACATAGGAAGATTTGGAGACGTACAGTGCTTTTCCTTTCACTACTACATAACTTTTCTCCAGCAAATCTTTACACAGTACATCCAGCAGCATTATACAAGGGCATGTAGTGATAGGACGAGGGGCGATGGTTTTAAACTAGAGCAGGGTAGGAAGAAGTTCTTTACAATGAGGGTGGTGAGACACTGGAACAGGTTGCCCAGAGAGGTGGTGGAGGCCCCATCCCTAGAGATGTTCAATGCCAGGCTTGATGAGGCTCTGGGCAACCCAATCTAGTTAAAGATGTCCCTGCTTCCTGCAGGGGGGTTGGACTAGATGACCTTTAAAGCTCCCTTCCAACCCAACACATTCTATGATTCTATGATTATAACCCAAAAAAGGTTCACCCTGACACCTTTTCTAGTTGTCTGTTATTTGCAAACCCATTGTGATTGCTTATTTTGTGAATGCCACTGTAAATTCAAGGCTACTGCAAAGAATTAGAAGTTACAAATTATATCAGTTTGCCTAAACTACTCTTTTTAAGCCCTGTGCTCTGTGGAGCATGGATGCATAACGGGAGCACCCACACTTTTGGAGGTTATGGAGGTTATGCAGTAAAAATGGATAGTTCAATTCTATGGTGGTCATTTGGAAGAACTCTAGTCACAAAACAAATGCTTCTCCCTTTTTCCAGATGGTATTGCAGATGTCTAAAGTGTAGTAGTCCTAATGCAGAAACTACAAGATTTTGTTCCATAACCTAGTGCTGCAGAAAAAGTTAAATATAATTATTTAATGTATAACCTATTGCTAGCAGCCTATTGCCTATTGACCAGTCTATTGACAATTGCCTCTACCTTTCAAAAGTTCCTTTAACAAAATACCATGACTTGTGATATATTATGCAAGGAAAAATACAATGTTTTTTCTCCAGTCCAGTGCTAACTAGCTTGTAACAATGAGATGGTTTTGATGTCTTTGGACAAGACAGTAAAGAAAAGACTCCGTCAAGGATACCAGTCAAGAGAGGAGTTGGAAATATTCAGGAAATACCAGAAAGAGGCCCAGCTTAGTTGTACTTAAAATAAGGCAAAAGAAAACAAAAGCTTTTACTACCAACTCAAATGAAATTATTATTATTATTAATAATAATAATAATAATAATAATAATAATAATAATAATTCGTCCAACACATATAATTTGTCACTGTGCAAGCTACAAGCCTGCAATGTAAAATTCAGATTTCTTGCTCTGCCATATTATGATGTCTTTTGGTCCCAGGGAACTGGACCTGAACTCCCAAACATCTCAGATGGTCTCTCCAAGTACCCACTCTATCAGCCAATTCTCTGCATATCTTCAGAAAGAGTGTGAATTTCTCAAACCCTTTTCTGCTGACCTTACACCTTTCTTTCTTGGGAATAGTAACCTCAAACATTTCACAGTCTCACTTAGCCAAATTGCATGACACATATAGTTTCTCATTCATTTCCACCTTGTCAATCAGACAAAAATCAGAGCAGCCATTTTGCTAGTAGCTTCTTCCCCCCAGGTTTTGGATATGAAGGTTCTTCAGTACTTCTCCATTACTATTTTTTCAGCTAATAAAGTTACCACTCAAGTGTTTCATAATAGAGACTGGATTGTATGTGAGAGCTATGCTGGAAAACACTTGTTGGGTGTTGTCTATAGTATATGAAATTGAAAATCCAGTATAATAAAATGAAGCAGAGATAAACAAAGTTCTTTTAAATGGAGAATTGTTCAAATAATAAGTAACACTGTCTTTTCCTCATGCCTCAGGTCAGAATATTTACAGAAATGTGAGGACTTTTGAAATGAACATTGTCTAAAATTCCAGCATACCGAAAGGCAAGTGTAATAGAAAATTGACTTGATAAGACTAGTTCTGTTTATTAACTGGATGTCCTTTGAATCAGTCTTCCATATATTGAATTTCATGAAGAACAGCTGAAGAAAAGAAATACAGATATTAATGGAGTAACAGTTTTAAGCAACTGCAGTCACCTGCTTTCTGCAGCACTATCTTTTAATTATATTTAATCTATATGACGAACAGAGAAAGGAGACCTTGAAAGACTGATTAAAAGAGAGAAACTGTGCTGCAGATACAATAATTGATTGTTGAGGTCCACAGTGTAATGAAAATATTGATGCCCTAATATGGGTATCTCTGCATAAGCACAAGCAATTGAATTAGCACTTCCGAAAAAATTGCTTACCTTGCAAGAAGTTTGTTTTTCCTCAGCTGGGGTGTGGTAACCAACTATCTTCCTTGTCTGTAGCACTGTGAAGTAAAAAGGTTTGCTGTTGATTATCTAGTGTCACAACACCTGTTTTGCTTACGAAACAGTCTTAGGGTGATTCAAAATGCAAAATGTTGCATGTCACAGATGGCTGAAACCTGATACTCCACTAACAGTGCCATTAACATTCTTGTTGATTTAAATAATTGACTTGACTTGATGTTCCAACAGGCTTTGAAGGCCAACACGGTCAGTTGCTACATCTCGGCGAGGGAACAGTGCCTTCCAGCTATGGGGTTGTATCTTGATTACTTTTGAGCTTGTCCCTGTATACTGAGACTTTGGTTATTCTTCCAAAAGGGGAAAGAAAGCTCAACCAGAGACACAATGAAATTGCAGCATTAAGCCCTGGCAGAAACGCCCTTGGAATCAATCCAAAGGCTCGCTAACCTCAGAGAGCTTCAGTTTGGTCCTAACTAAACACAGAAACCATCGCTCAAAAAATAAAGGGCAGGGGGGAAGCCCACTCCACTACAGTTAAAGTAATTCTTCCCATTGCACCGTGATTCAGCATTATCTTTGTAGCCTCCAAAGACAGAAAGAAGCAGGATGTCATCAGGAAAGGGGTCGTCTCAGACAGATACGAGGTTTTCTTCAAAAATTGAGCCACTTTTTTCTTTCCCTAATCAGTCCTACGTATCTCATCCATTATTATGTTGCTAGTTTCATTGCACATCACTGTTGACTAGGCAAGGAAATACTCTTCTGCAGCTTGGTACAATGTCTCATAGTATTGTGTATCGCTGGCTAATTACAATAAAACTATCACAAGTCTTAAAAACTGCATATGAAATTATTTGCAGATCGAAAGCATACAAACCGTACTGCGTAAGTGCAATGCACCTTTCGTTCGATGTTACCTGCGCTTCTGCTTTGTGAAAACTGTGACTCAAAAATGTGGGCTCACAAGCTGCTGCACTGGATATATCATTGTGTAACTCCCCAAAATAAAAGAGACTGGAAACCCTTAAAACAGGGATACTGCTGAAAAAAGTTCTCCTTACTTTGGGGATTCTTTTTTTTTTTTTTTTTTAATAATTTACGTATCTACTTCCACTGCATGTGCTGAAGCCATTAAATATTTAGTTTGTATTTGATTCTTCTCTCACAGCTGGGGTTAATCAGCTACCCTTACTTCGAGTAGGGTACTAATGCTAACACATGACGTGCATTTAAAGGAACACTCCTGTAGTCTTGTTACTGGAATATGAGTAATTATTAACAAACAGTAAGGCCAGATTTCTATCTGCTTAAATATCATTTGGGCTCAATTACCTGATACTAAGATGAACAGGTCATTAAGTTTGCTACTCTATTGATTCTAGTTTTAGCTGAGCTCTGTTCATGTTTTATTTGAGCTCATTTTCTTTGGCTTGAACTTTGACTGCATTATTTGATTGAAAGTTAGCTCCCATGGAAATTATTGAGAGGCTAAGGCCTTATACTCCTACATACATACCTGAATTCAATTTGATGTTAACTTTTGCAGGGCATTTTTTCTCTTGTCGGATACTGTGCCATGGCTGCGATGTTCCAAGGGCCCTGGGAGCCTCTAGGACCCTACTCTTCTAAACTATATTTGTGCTTATGGCCTCAAAGGAGCTGTTGTTAGGAGGAAAGACTAAAAAAACAGTCACTTAAACAGGATGGTGGGAATGGGGAGGCTGAGCCCCTTTTGAGCTGGGCATCCCATGTAGGGAGGGTTCCTGTGGGCTGACAGGTGGTGGGGCAGCATTGCTGGGAGCACGGGCTGGCACGGAGCAGTTGGCCACTCCTGGCATGAATCAGCCAGGGGCAACTTCCCTGGTGCTGATGTGGGGCTCTGCCCCAGAGCTTCAGAGACTGTGGGGCTGCTTTGGGATGAGGTGGTGATGGAAGGAACCATCTCAACTTCCACTGCAGCTCCAAAGTTTTTGGGAAGAGTGGGGAGGCAAGGGTTAACGGGTGAGGCAAAGCCCTGGTGCTGTGCCCGTCCCCAGCTTGGTAGATCTGACTTGTGAGAAAAGATTCAGAGGTCATCAAGGCCAGTCTCGGGGTCAGTGTGTGACATTGCTGAGAAGATAAATGGGACGCTTAAAAAATTTTCTTAAACAGAGCATCTCTGACAAAGTAGAAAAATATCATATTATATTGCCTGGAGCTGCCACCATCACATGCTAGAGTGTTTGGTGATTGAAAACAAAATGCAATCCAAATGCTTTTTTCAGCTAGCTTTCTCAAACAGGAAGATTCTTACATGAACTACATGAATTTTTACCATGGAAAGGAGTAGTGCTTCTGGGAAGGAGGGCCTGCCATGCTTTTGACTTCATAACTCTTCATCTTTTCTCTAAAAGGAGGAAGTGACTGCCCAGCTGAGATAATTACACACAGTGTCTTTCCCATCACCGTGAAACATGACTGTCGATGATGTATGTGCCAGATAGGAATGGATAAATAAACACTTCCCAAATAAATCACTCAGCGGCCATCTTAAGTTCCCTCTTCATCACTGCAATGACAGACTGGGTATGAACCTGCAACCCAGAAGGGAATACTCTGGCCGTGTGAATCCCTTCAACGCTTTGCAGTCAACTTATTTTACCCTTGGACCTGTGCAGGAAGCGCCAGCATCCTCTGATAAAGACCAGAAGATCTAGGCTGTCCTGATCATCTTTGCACATCTAACCTAGAAGGTACTAGAATTCAACTCAACTTTAGCCTTCAAAACGTCACAGAGCCTAGTGATTGCAAGAAGGGGTAGGGACTACATGGGTTATTCTTGGATGATATTAGAGGTGAAGAACTGTTGCCAATCTCTCTTATTATAGTGGTGCCACTTGCAAGACAAAATTCGAGACTGGAGGAAGAAAGGACATGCAAGAGTGTGATGCTGTCACTGTTGGTTGGCTTCACTGCTGGGACATGAAGCTGAACTCCTCCAGGCAGCGAGGAAAGGGAATTGATTGCTCCCATTTTCTTGCTGAGCACTCTATTAGTCTGCTATACAGATTGCTGTAACTGATATATTAAAACTGTGAAAAACCAAGGGAATCAGCCGCACATTCTCCCTTCACCTCATTTGGTCCTTTGAACAAAAAAATACAGTTTTTGACTTCTGGGATCTGTGCTTTCCATCCACGGCCAGCAAAGATACCTAACTCCCAGAGAGGACCAGGATTTCATCTTTTTCCTTAGTGTTTCCCACTGGCTACTGCCCACTGATCATGCTGCCTGCAGGCCTGCAGAAAGCTTGCTCACTGTAGTTCTGGCATCTCCGTCTCTCCCCCTGCAGAGCACAGGCACGTGTGACATCCCATCCAGGGGCTGGGCTGCACTGTGGTTTGTGAGCCTCATCCCACCCCTCTTTCAAGACTGCAGGTGCTTTTTTTGTGTCTGACTCTAAAGCTTCATACCAGGAGGCAATATTTACCAGACAATATCCAGAAGAAGCTATGTATAAAAGTGATGCTTGTGTTGGTACCACTAAAGATTATGGGATTGCATAGAGACTTATCTTTGTACAGAAAACTTGGATTTTGTATGTTTGCAGGCTTGAATAAAAAGAGAGGGAGAGAGAGAAGGGAAAGTGAGCAAGCATGAACAGCAGCAGCCTAAAAAGGGTGTTCTGGTCAAGGGGTGCACCTAAGTGAGTCGGATATAGAAAGGAACCTCTCCCAGTTTTCTGATGCTGTTTCAGAGACATGTCACTTCAGGTGACTCACTGGAGCAAGCCAAAAGTACCTGCCTGATTTTCAGAACTCCATAGTTTCCAAGTCCCTTTTCTCTCACTTTACTGCATGCTTTTCATCTTTCCCAGGGAGAACTAGAGCAGCATGTAATGAGCCATGTTTCTCATCTACTCCTAGCCCTAGGAACTCTATTGATCTCATCAGTGTTAAATTAGCCTTGATAGAGATATGGTATTTTGGACACTACTAAGCTGCAATGTTGCCACTTCCTAAACAAGCCGTAGGCTTTGTTTCAAATGAACACAGCAACTGATTAATCAATACTGAAGGGTTATCAAAAACTGCCTCCTGATAGCAGGTTTTCACAATGCCCAAGGACTTTTTTTTTCTCTCAGTTATACAAAAAAACCATGGCTTTTTTTTAGTGCTTTTACTGCCTTCTTCTGGAGCATTGTTTTCTTCCTCTGGCAGTCCACGGTGTTCCCACGCGCTCTCCTGGGTAGGGAGGATCTTCTCCCATTCCTGTGCCCAGAAGGATCCCAAACTGGTCTAGATCCCCCAGGAAAACCATAGTGGCCTTAACTGCTTCCTAGGATCTAACTCAAATGTCTATGCATGACTGGCATGCACAAAATGTTCCCCACTACCAGAAGGGGTCTCAGCCCCAGGTCCCCGCTTGCCTGCTTCCAGAGAGAAGATTAATGAGGCATGCAGCTCCTTAAGGACCTGCCAAAATAAACATGTCCTGCTTCCACCATCTACTGGGTCTACTCAAAACTTTGTTGTGTGATAAAAAAAGACTTGCAAAAGGAGCAGGGAGGCCCAAGGGTGTGTGGGCGAGCCCCATTAAGCCCACAGGGGCCAGCTGAGTTTGCTGCCGTGGCCCCTCTGGAGCATCACTGGGAGAAGACATGCCATGGACTGGGTGAGACCCACCAAGATGAATCCGTGGGAGGGCTCTGGCCAGGTCACTTGACAGATGTGGAGTGACTGCCTGCAGGCACAAGACTCTGTGTTGGGGAAGAGCATTTTGGATGGGATGTTTAGAGGAGGGAACAAAGGTGGCAAAAGGGAGGGATCAAGGGGTAGTGGGGAAGACCAAGTGTGAGAAACCAGAGGTAAAATGGCATAAAAGGGGCCAGTGGCAGGTAAGCAGGTGCTGGTCAGTCCATGTGTCTGACCATGCCTGTGCCAGACAGTGCAGCCTCTCCTGTCTCCTCATTAAACTCTGTTTCTGATGGTGCTCCTGGGAGAGGGACCCAGACCCCGTGCCCACACAAGGGAGGGCTGAGCGCCCACCTGCTGCAGGGCCAGGGCCAGCACTGGAGAGACGGGAACATGCAGGGTGTCGGGGGGCAACCACAAGCGAGTACAGGCTGGTGAGGAGGTGAGGGGGTTGAGAGCTGGGTGTCAGGGTGGACCCTGGAGAGAGCCAGGGCTCTGCCAGCTGGTGACTGGTGGCACCAGGAGGTCCAGCACAGCCTCTGGGGACGTGTGTGTGTGTGTGTGTCTTGCGCTTTATAGCTCCTCCACTACCATACAAAATTGATCACTGTCATGCTCAAGTGAGAACAAGGAGATGCCTCTACAAGCTAATTGTTAAAAGAGTCTGGTGTGGGGGAGGACTTGTGTCCTGGGCTTCACTCTAATGAGTGTGTAAGTACATAGTATAAATCAGACACACTTAAAAAAAGAAAAGAGTCCCTTTAGCCTACACAGCACTAGTAGATAGAAGCTGGGGAATTCCTTGAAACATCCATCTCCCTTCAAGCACAGACTGAATTTGGACTAAAATCTCCAATATCCAGTTAATGTTGATTTAAAAAGGAATCGGTAAAAAGGAAATCTTACCTTTTAAAAGGTATGAAGGAAACTCTAATATTCTCCAGCATTTTCAGAGCTTTTAAAACAAAGGTTTGACCTCTCTTGTACTTTATAAGGAATAGCATTAAGTACCTAGCTGCAGAAGAGGCTTGATACTCTGCATCTCAAGCAGCACGAGGTTTGTTCTTGTAGGACAGTGGGTCTGATGCAGGTTTCTTACCTCTCCTCAGCACCCCAGGCACTCTCTCTGCACTGCATTTTCCTGTGAACCCTCTGTTTTAGCACCTAACTCTCCAGTTGTGTTGGACCGCGGCACCAAACAGGTGTTTGTGAAGCGCCCTGGGGAAGCATGTGCCTGCAAAGGTGCCTTTGCTTTCAGGTGCGCATGGGTTCAGTCCTCTCTAGAGGGGAGAAATAGGCTTTTCACATCACCTATATTATGCTTTTGCTTAAGCTCACCTTTAGGGAAACCAGCTTGTCTCCATGAGCTGTAGAAGGAACCCTGTGACTGCAGCCCCCTCCCACGTGCACATGAATTCGGAGGCAGAGGGAGAGATGGCTGCCCGGGTGCTGCTCACGCACCCACATCCACATAAACACCTTTGGCTAGAATGTCACCCTGTCTTTACCATATAACTTTGCTACAAGGTTTTCTTTCCTACAAGAATTTCTTTGCTATGGGTTTTGGTTGGTTGGTTGTTTTGTGTTTTTTTTTTTTTCTAATCCTTTCTACAAGATTTTCTTTGTGAACAAAATCAGCTCTTCCTAGCATTTCTCACTTAAAGGAAATATTAGAGAAAAAAACTTCAGCTCCTCTTGTTTGCACATGGGGCTGAAGTTTAGTTGGTTCTTTCCTTGTTGAAACTGGCCCTTAGGTTTTCTGAAGGATTCCTTCCAGCACGTAGAAATGTAATATATAGTATATATCATATAATATACAAAATATGATATAAGGAACATGATATGTGATAAATTATATCTATCATACATCATATAATAGAATACATTTTTATGCTATGTATTATGCTATATTGTCTATTATTTAATATATATTGTATATTTACATTTTATATATATTTCTAAAACTGAAAATTGTGGAGATTTGCATTTTGATCTTTCTCTTTGGTTTTTGCTATTTGAGAATATAATCTCTTTGGAAACAAAGTCATGAAGTCAGTCAGAGTCAAGAATCACAGAGCTGCTTTGACTTACAATGAAGAAAAACTTTATTAGAGTGAGGGGAGAATCGATCTATTAAGCCATCCTGTGTCTGTTGCCGCTCTACTGGCACCCTACACAAGCTGCATAATTTATTGGACCACCATCATCAGAGCTTCCCTGTCTACACAAGCCAGCAAGTAGTGCTCATCCTCTGCACCGAATTTTCACAGCCTGCCCCTATCTATTGACTCCAGTTTTAAGGCAATAACACACATTTCCATAGAAGTTTTAAGCACTCTTCCGCTGGTGAGCCCTCTGCAGTGTTGACCTGTCAAACCAGCAAACCTGTACTGCAGCCAGAGGGTGTCTTGGCTTTTTCAAATGTCAGGATCTAAAGTGAAATTTTGCTCGATCAGGCCCTGTTCCCTCCCTTAGCTGGCAGTATCCCTCGTTAGTTACTTCCCAAGAAATGACAGCTGAGATCAAGATGAAGATGGATTTTCGTTCCAGAGAAAACAGGCTTAAAAATGTCTCAACCATTGTGCCATCTGCAGGCTCCACCTAATCACACTTTACAATGAACCTTGATTTAAAACAGTGGAGGGAACTCCAGGTATGAAGCTTCCCGAGGGAGAAGAAAATGCTCTTCTTCATCTATACTTGCACTTCTGGCCTTCTGAAAGTGAACAAAAAGCTTAGCTGGATTTTCTTATTTTGACTTAATTACACCTCTTGGAAGCACTTTATATATAAAAAGTATATATATAAAAAAAAAAGCTATATAAAAAGTTAAGCTTAGCATTATCCTGTTACAAAAGTGGGAGAACTGTAAAGCTGAATCAATATATTTTAAAAACTGCTATTTAATTTTTTTTCAGTTGATTAGACAGACATTTGATTTTATAGCAGTGCAGCCTGCTAGGATTAAAGCGCAGTAACATCGAGGTATATTTTCTGATAACAGCTTTGTCCACACATGTATTATAAGCACGTTTACAGATGGCAGGCAAGAAAATGAAGCTATGGGAGGACAGTAAACTTACCTACCTAAATTATGACATGTCACACAGCACTTCTCCACCTTCTGTAAGAAGGGGTTCGACCGCTCTGTGTGCCTGTCCTCTTCGTACAGCAAGACTTCCAACACGAGAGGTCTCGGTCCAAGCAGTGCAGTGAGGCGAGTCATTAAAAGGGTAATTCTAATGCTCTCTGTATTTCAGCCTTGTGATCCATGAAATACATTCAACTTCTGCTGTTACTCCAATGCAGCTTTTTACAATAAATGTTACTTGCAAACAGTGGTGAGGTTATCAAATGTATTATGCTTGACAAGACCACCAAGAACGTCAGATGTGGCTGTGACGTTCACAGTGAACCAATGGCAGAATACAAAAGAATGAATAAATGAGAGGGTGAAAAGATTGTCTAGCACATTTTCCTCAAAACACAAACTTTAGTTTTGTCTACCTAATGCTCTTAGGAAGAAAAACACACTGGTGTCATTTCTGCCAGAGGCTTTTCAAATATAATATGTGATAGCAGCTATGCAAATCTAAAAATGCACCCGCTACAATTTATAAATTAGTGCAGTCCCCAGTGAAATAAGAGTCAAATAATTTAATAACAAACTACTATTTGATTAATTACCTTATGATAAGAACTAAAACATTGTGAGAAGAGTGTTATCCAGCACAGCCTTCTTGCATCCCACATAAGGTGGGGGCTTGGGGACTTAATCTTTACTTCCCTTTCAGACAGGTCATTCTTTTTAAACCAGCAGCCCAGCAATGCTGACATTTTGCCAGAGCCTGAGCACGCTCTGTAATCCTTACACAAGTAAAACTCCCTTTCATTTCAGCAGGAGTTTTACCTGAATATGAAAGACACTGTCATGTTTGGCCCTGCTTTAGGATAAGAGTAATTTTTATAGTCTACTAAATCCCTTTCTAAGTTAAAATAACTCAATTGCATTTCTAATAAATGCTTAATTATGGAGGCTGGAAATTTAACATCCATGCCAAGTAGGCAAAATGGAACTAAATTTGCAGAGAATAAATGCTTTCGGCATTACAGTTTGCTTTTAACACAGAATCTGTATTCTAGGAAATCCAGACTATTGTTGGCACATAGTGAATCCCTCAGAGGCGGAATTATCCTTAATATCCCCTTACCATGAGGTTATTCAGGAGGGTTCAACTAGATGACCTTGAAAGATCCCTTCCACTCCGAGACATTCTATGAGTCTATGATTCTATGACAATTTAGGGCAACAGTCCTGAAATCAGCTCAAGGTCCTTCCCAACAAGTTTCGGAGAAGGGAATTTTTCATTTGTTTGGGCTTCAGGGCACAAAATCAACAATAAACTTGACAAACACATACTTGCATTTCCAAACTCCGAAGTCCAGCCTGGGACTTCATTCTCAAATCTTCCTTTTCTCTGAGAAAGAGTTCTCTGCACTGCCCTCACTCCTTTCACAATTTTGAGATGAGTTTTCAGGACCAAAAGGCCTTCATGGCAGCTACCATGGTTGCCAAAGGCAAGGAAGAAGCTCGGTGTGATTTCACACAGAAGTCTCAAGACCTGTTCAAGAGGGGGACCCAGGAGAAAGGCCTGCCTCAGGAGGCAGACGGGACAGAGATGCCGCCTTTGTGCCTGGCACAAGGGCTGTGGCCACGGAAGTGACATTGCTGATATAAAGCTGAAAAATGTATGAGAATGAAAAGACATCTGCAGGAAAAGTAAAGATGGAAATACTGTAGTGAGTTTTTTCTTTCACACTGGTCTTAGCTTTAAAACAGTCAAAGGGGCAATTGCGATATTAATTCCATAATATTTGTGGAGTTTCTGATACTGTTGGTCCATTTTCTACTTTTTGTTGGTGGAACTGTAAGGCAAAGGCAGGGTGTCACAAATGCACATCTGCTGCAAAGCTTTTGCATCCAAGTTCCCCATCTTCTGTTGTACAATGACTTAGAAGAATTTTTATGTAGGAGGAAATGTAAATAGTTTGAAAGTTTCCTAGCTAAAGTGAAAAAGTGGGTTCAAGGTGAGCCACAGTCTTTCCTTGCTCCCCTGTCTGACACTCTTTCACATATTCCCAGTCAAGTTTTGAGCAGTGCAGATTTATTATGTAGGTTATGGAATGGGGAATGCATTGAATACGGGAAGGCTACAGATACTGGAAGGCTACAGCGTAAAAGAGGATATCCTGAGAAATGGCAGGGAATGGAAAGGAGAAAGAGAAGGATCCTCCAGGATTTTCAGCCAAAGGAAAAGATTTAAAATTAGCGAGAAAAAGTGAGTGAAAGACAAGGAAAGAGAGAGCCCTGTGCTAATCCTCTCTCTCAAAAAAAAAAAAAAATTACAATGACACTTCTCTGAAACTTTTAATATTATGAAATTTGTTGGTATCATTACCCATGATTTGAATCTGTCTTCCAGCTCATTCAAGTGAAACATCATCACTATCCTTATGGGACTCTCTTCCACCTTGCCACATAAGCAGCTTTGGTGGGAAGGGAGCTAGTCAATGCACCATGGAAAGAAAAGTGCTCCTGTGTGAAAACATTCTTATTTTTCTCTATTCGCATGCAGCCATTGTAGAAAGAAAACACGTAGAGTAACAGTGCAATTCCAGGAGAGGAATTGTCTTGCTGTCCCAGGCACAGCATCCTTTCATATGTCCTCTCACTAGTTAACTGCGCCAGTCCTGTGAAACCAGTAGAAATATCAGTCTGCTGCATTCTGAAACTCTTGCCGTGTTCAGTTTTCCCTCTAATAAGAGCATCATTGAACTGAGTGACATTCAAAGAGGTGTGTGAGCAGTGGTATCTTGTTAGTCTTCCAGCTAAACGCTATCCACCACAGCTCTGCAACTGTTAGTTTAGTTATCCAGCTGAGTTTGTAGCTAAACTGTCTTGCCAGCTAGCCTCCCATCAAATGCTAAATGAGCCCGAATGAAATGCCAGGGGGCACAGACACCCCACTGGTTGTCTGTGGAAGTCAGTGGAAGGAAAGCCTCAGATCACTCACACTGTAAATAGCAGATTGCTGGATCACCTTAGCATTGTGAGACACTAAAATATGAGGCATCAGCCGTATTACACCGATGTCTGTTAACTCCCGTCTTTGATTGATCAAAGCTTACTTAATGAGCATAAATATGTCTAGTTGTCATATTTATGGCTTGGGCTCTCAAGTCATGTGTCACAGTAATAGACCCAGCAGACCTCTGGAGCACTGTTTGCTATTATGCTGGAAACCATAACGCTGCCTGTGATTAAATGACAACATACCTGCTTGACCACCTTTTATCATCCAGCACTGACAGTTATTTGCTTTGATCAAATAGCAATGATAACCTGTGGGTTTTTTTCACTGCTTGGGCTACTTATCTGCCTGACCTGGAAACAAGGAGAGAGAAATAAGTCCAAGAAGATATTCTTCCTCGTGAAGTATACCTGCAGTCACAGGTGGTTGTTTCAAGTCCAGACGTCTATGCAGACCCGACACACGATACTGGGAGACCTGAGCACTCACTGAGTGGATGTGAGATCCATAGTTACAGAGATGTTTACATCGTAGACCTACAGCTGCATGACCTCCTTAGTAGGGCAGGTAACCACCTTCTTGGGAGAATATTCTTTTGAAATGCCCTCCACAGTGGATCTAGCAGGGCTAAGGCTACAAAGCGTGGCAAGAATGAATGTTAGTTCATACTTGGGTGCCCACAACCAAGGCAGTCCTAGTGGAAATAACCAGCTAGGCATGAATTTCCACAAGATCTAGGCACAAAGTGGCTAAATCCAGTGTAAATCCCAGCCAGAAAGAGAAAGTTGAGCAGACAGTTAATAACTAAGGAGACAATTCACCTGAAATTCCAATAAAGTAGGGATTCTCTGACACCTAAATACTTATGCCACGTGATTTAAAAATAACAATAAGCATATTGTTAATATTGTTAATGTGAAAATGTAAGTGCAATGATCTGCTGTCTAAATTCCTAGTTATGCCCCAACAACAAAAACATTGTACATAATAAATCACGCATTATGTCATCCTTGCAGGCAACAGTGAGGAAAGGAAAGCCTGCTCCTTTATGATGAGGGTAAGGATGGGATCTGCTGTACAAAATGTTGCGTACATGTCTGTACATCAGTGTAGCTGGGGCAGCTGTTTACCAAAGGGGTTAGACAAACCCAAACCTATTTTACTGGTGAACAACAGCCATAACACTACAATATCCCAAGACTGTGGTTATAGCACTGACAGAGAGCTCAGCATCGGCAAGGTGAAGCCCATTGCTCAGTGATCCCTGAGAAGTGCTGAGATGCTCATGCTGCAGCTGCAAGGATGAGGCAGCACAAAGATCTGGTGAATCCTTCAGGGTCTGCAGTGCTGGTGTTCAAGACCTCTGTCTGTTTTATACAGATGATAGCTGTGACAGTAGTTTCCAGATGAGGTAGGTTTGTAAAATGTCATAAAGCATGGTGCAACAACTGCCCTCCCACCCACCTGTCCGCCCCTTGGGTTTTCTGTACAAAGGATCATCATCCAGGACATGCTTACATTCAACCTAATAACCAGTAGCAACAATTTTACTTTTGTCATGTCCTTGAGAAGGAGTACAATAAACTGCAAACAAACAAAGTAAACCCCCCTCCTTAAGACGACGTAATTTGGACATCATACCCAAATGAATAAATCATTCCTGAAAGGCAGAAGCAATATTAATGTTGAATTAGTGCTGGATGTTCTTTTGTTAAATTGTATACAATCAAAGGAAGGTGCCAAATTGCCAGCTAACTGTCTGGAGGTCGATTTTTAAATTCACGGATGAGCTAATGCATTTGTGGCAGTGATCATAAAGGGAGGAGTTCACCTTGCATTAGCCTTGACTCATAACTATAAATCTACAATGTTACCAGAAATAGATGTCCTGTTTCTTGTCATTGATCTGCAAGCCACAATTTAAACATTTACATGTTCTAATGTTGAGCCTTACAATCGCCCGAAACATCTCTCTCCAGGGATGCTCACCACAAGGGCAAGGACTGTAAAAATAAGAGCATCTTCAGTAAAATGTGGGAAACTTTGGCATCTTGAAGTTTATCAAAAGTCTCATAAGTCAATGAGAATCAAAACTGAATGATAAAAGGCTACCAACAAGGGTCAAATGAGGACATGACGGAAGTAAAACAAGTGTACGCTAGATTATAGTGTCTGTGGGCAAAAGAAATTAGAAGTGAAAGAATTCTGCATGACTATTAAACAAAATAGCTGAAGAAATTGCTATAACATTAGCTGGTATATTGTCATGTTTTTCAGCAGAACTAAGATTGTTACTATAGAGTCATTCACTAATAGAAAAATCGGAGAAACATTGTTCTGCTTGAAGTAATGCTACGTGTTTTCCTGAAATTAATATTTTAAAAACAGTGTGTATGGAAAATGAATGAGTCACGAGTTACAAAAAGACATATTCATTCAGGTGAAGTATGTGGCAAACCTAAAGGAAGTGGTTTCAAGGAAGTGGTTTCAAGGCTGTAGTGTGACTGAACAGACATTATTTGTAGGGGAGATGGGAGAGTGCACAGATTAATTTCCAGCCATGTTTGCAATATTTCATACGCAAACTTCTTGCCTGTTTCTTGTGAAGTGCTGCCCTTCCTAAAGTGTGGAAATTGCTGTTAGATAGCTCATTAAAACAGTGCAGTATGTCCAAACATCAGAGCGAAAGGTCCAAATACCAATGTGAGTCTTGAGGTGTTTTGAATTCTATAGTTTTTAATTTAACTAGTTCAGAGAGTTGATGCAACAAGAAGCATAAGAAATCCTGCAAGCAGTTTATTGCAGTATTTTAGTAAGTTTTAAATCACATAGTTTTAATATCAGTTTGCATATTTACTGCTCCTTATAATTTCATTTTTTCTATAATCTGCAGTAGAATTGTGCTAAGCAGGCCAGAACTGTTCTGCTGAGGCCTTTAACTGAGGCTAATAAATAGATAATGTTAGAGTTTTTGAAAGCGTCGTGAAATTCAATAAGATTTTGTGGTGTTTCATCATGAGGCCAGTTACAAACATCAGTGCTGTAGATCTAATGCCTACCTGACTTCATTGTTTAGTTTGCCTTTTAGTTTGCCTACTGCACATCAGTAGAACAAAACTCGCTGCCTTCTTGTTCAGACATACCTGGAATCCAGCACTTTGACCTGCCAGCTTTTAATAGCCTGCAATTTTTAATCAAATCACTTGTTAATGGTTTCTGGTTTGCTACTTCTTTCATACAGTTCTTTGCACAGACAAAAATGAAGAAATGTCCATGTATGCAATGGTACATCAATTGCCCGAATGACCCTAGTCTACATTTAAATTCTTCTCATGCTCTTTTCGGATATAAATGCATACATAAATTTGTTGTGTTTAAATTCCCTGCTAAACTGAGTAATAATTGCAATATTTTTATATTGGAGGAAGGAGTAATTCACAGTGTTTGCTCTTACCTCTGGGGCAAATGTGCGCCAGCAGGTGCTCCCTTGATGGTGGTCTTGGGCAGTTCTGAAGACTAGGGGACCTGTGGGACCATGCTCCTGTCCTTCCTTGCCCCAACACCTAGGCTCCACATAATGAAGACTCGAGCTCAAAATCCCTGGGGAGCTTCAAGGACCCAAATCTTATCCCCATGTCCTAGGATCAGGAAAACCCATCTGGGACCAGGAAGCACACCTGGGTCAGGTGGAGCTCAGGTGAAGTCAGCAGAAGCATTTTTCAGAGGAGAAAGTACTCAGTTCATTTTGAGAAGGGCAAAGCTCATGCTGACATAGACCCAAATGTCACTGCTGGCCATGTTTGCAAGTAGCGCATGACATTTTGATGTAGTTTGGCAACACCTGTGTTCATATTTCCTAGCAAAGGTTTTTGGTTTCAGGATGGCTTTAAGAGGAACAGAGGAGTTTCAGTCCTTTTGGATTAATCAATTATTTAATGGAAAAAAGGAAATTTCTGAGCATGGCTATTAGCCGTAAGGAAAGAAAACTTCTTTGATTGTTACTTGATGATGTCTTTGTTAATACTTTTCGTTTGTTATATATCCCACAGATTTGAATATCATGTCTTTCTGCAGGAAAATCTCGATCCTATTTTATAAGAACTTGTGTGCACTTTTCTATTGCTTTAGAAGGGATTGCTTCAGATTTCCTAAAACATGAATTCCTGTCTGGGACTGCTGAAAACATTCCACAGCGGACAACTGAGGACTAAGTTGCCCTGACATAGACTTCATGTGAGTTGCAGATGTTTAGAAATTCTTTAAAACCAAATGTGGAGTTCTGTCTCTCTTCTGATCTCCCTTTTCTGGCACTGTAACTAATAAAGCTCTTCTTATTCTACTTTTCCCTGCAACTCTTGAGACATCTGTGTCAATCTTTTAAAACTGTAACTTCAGTGCTTTATCTAATAATTCATAATGCAGGAAAAAACTCTGCTTTTATCAGTTTTGAGTTTACCACCTTTTATTTCATTGGCAGTCCTTGTTTTTGTTATGAGACCAAGAGGATAAAATCTTCTTCCTTAGACTCCATCCTCCATCTTCCTTAGACTACCATTATTTCAAACATTTTATAAATTCTTCTATTAACTGGCTTGAAATGAGGTGAGGTGGCTCATTGCCTTTTCCCACCAGGTGCTGAAAGTCTCCAAGCTGTTCCATGACATCCTGAGACAACCTTGTGCAGTGCTGAATCACACTCAGGGGAAGAATTTTTTCCTTTATATCCAAGTGAAGTTTCCCTTACCACAGCTTGTGACCACCACCTCTTGTCCTTGCATCTTTGGAAAGCATCCATCTCTCTTTTCCTACAAACCCCCTTTACAAAGTAAAGGAAAGCAGCTAGGCTCCTCTTCCTGCCTTCTCATTTCCAGGCTGACCAAGCCAAGGCTCCTCAGCGTCCCTCCACTCATCATGTGCTCCCCAGCCATCACAATGGTCCTCCACACATTCACTTCTGCTTATTGATGTCCTTCCTGCATGGGGAAGCCAAAAGCTGGACACACTATCACCCATACACCCTCACAGATGCCAAGTAGAAGGGAAAAAACACTTGCTGGCTAAATTCTTGCTAAAACAGCCCAGTCTGGTAGTCTTCACCATCACGATGCTGACTCATGTTCAGCCTGCTGTATACCAGGTTCCCCTGGATCTTTTTGGTTAAAGCTGCTCCTTAGTCCCTCACCCCTGCCTGCACCATTGCATGGAGTTTTCCTGTCCCAGGTGCAGGATTTTGTATTTTAATTTGTTGATTTGTTAATTTGGCTTCTTTCAGCACATTCTTCCACCCTGTTGTGGTTCTTGTTAATGGCAACTCTACCCACCAGCATATCAAGCTCTCGCCCCAGCATGGTGTCATCTGCTAACTCAGTGAGTGTCCACTCCTCCCCAGGGCCCAGATTGTTTATGGAGATCATCAACACTCAGTCTCAGTATCAACTGCCCTAAACTGTCGCATGATATCTTCCAGTTCCTGCCAGAAATATCTTCCAGTTTTGGTATCAGAGGTCTAATATTCAGACAATTCCTTCTTTGTAAATTAACAGTATGCACAGAAGAGAATTACCTGGACTGCTTATTCAGGTACATTTGAGACACTGTGGCATTGATATACAGAGGTCCAGCCTAGTTTTGGATGCCTTCAGTAGTGTTTCATTCCAGATTCACTTGGGAGAAAATTCTGTGGTTTAGGAGAACTCACTGTTGAAAATTTTGATTTGTCTTGCCTCTTCTTTTACTTAACGTTTGTTAGTTTAGCCTTGTGTCACCCTAAACATTCAATTTTCCACTTCAAGTTTACATTAATTTTCATGGATACTCAAAGCCCAGTATATTCAAAATACAACTCTGTGCCCAAGGAATGAAAGAATATACTAAGACTAAAGAACGAAACTTTCAATAGCTTCTGATGTGTTTTTTGGCTCAATGCTGACAAGGTCTGCAACAGAGTTCAAGGACCTTTCAAATGTGGTGTCTGAGTACTCAAAGCAAAGTTCTGCTATAACCACACAGCAGTTCTTATTGAAAAGTTGTATTTTACAAACATAAGCAATTTCAACTTTTAGCCAGACATAAATTTAAATTTAAGGGATCTTTCTATAAGTAACACATAACTAGCTATGAAATTCATGATCCACTTTGGAAACAGAAGACTCCCTTCCTTAAAAGCTACTCAGTATCTCATATTTAATGCTCAATACATTGCTTATTTAAACAAAGACAGAACACTTGCACACATTTAGCTAAACTTCACCACCTTTGGGTTTCTTTTTGAAAGCCACAATGTCTCATGATTTCACTGTGACCAATTAGCATGACAACCTCCAGCTTGGCTTTGCCATTCAATAAATAAATCTGATGTTCAAGTGTTCCCAGACCTCAACATGCTCTGAAACTAATCATGGTCATCAGCAGTTACTATTCAAAAATGTAAAATTCAAACCCACTAAAATGAATTACTTTTGAACAAATAACACAGAAGCAAAGTTTCAGTTTTTACCCTTTCCAGGCATGGTAGGTTTCTAACTACAAGAACTATTGCTCTCTGGGGTGATATAAGCACTACCTTGCCCGTGACAACTAAATCTCATTCTATAATGGGAATAAAAAAAAAAAAAAAAAGAAGCAGGCTTAGTTCTAAAAACATAAAATACTGCTGAAAAAACAATGATGGGATTCCCAAGGCACTCAAATTTGTATAGTTGTCCGCAAGACACGGGTACGCTACTACATGGCTATCCATGAAGGCTCATGAAGTGATAGGAAGATTTGGGGACGATGGTATGTCTTGGATAAAGTACCATCCAGCTGTGCTTGCTAACACTTCATACCTGCTACCAGCAGGGAGTGCTGCATAGGAAGTCAAACATGAAATCAGGGTTTAGAGCAATGCTGAATTCAAAGGACCCCTAGCAATAAAATTGGCCCAGAAATCCAAGCAGTGCAATTTATAATCAAGGTTATTACTTTAGCATTTTACCTCAGACAAAAACACCTGGGTCAGGTGTTTGCCTTACACATGTTTATGTCAACTTGACAAAGGCTGTTGCAAGTGAAAAATCTACAGCAAATGCTATTCTTCCTCCTTCAGGCACCAGCCATGTTGTTGCAGAGGGTTGTTTCCTCCAAAGGAGCTTTGAAAAGGAGTGTTGTGGTTTAACCCAGCGGCAGCTAAATGCCACACAGCTGCTCACTCGCTTTCCCCCAGTGTGATGGGGGAGAGAACTGGAAAAAAGGTAAAAATTGTAGGTTGAGATAAAGACAGTTTAATAGGACAGAAAAGGAAGAGGAAATAATAATAATAGCAACAACAATAATAATAATAGAATATGCAAAACAAGTGAGGCACAATGCAATTGCTCACCACCTGCCGACCAGATACTCAGCCAGTCCCCCAGCAGTGGCTGCCACCCCTCAGCCAATTCCCCCCAGTTTTATTGCTCAGCAAGACGTCATATGTTATGGAACATCTCTTTGGCAAGTTTGGGTCAGCTGTCCTGGCTGTGTCCCCTCCCAGCTTCTTGTGTCCTCCCAGCCTCCTTGGTGGCAGGGCGGTGTGAGAAGCTGAAAAGTCCTCCACTTAGTATAGGCACTGCTCAGCAACAACTAACATGTCAGTGTGTTACCAACATTATTCTCATACTAAATCCAAAATACTGCAACAACCAAAACCACATCCAAAACAGCTACTAGGAAGAAAATTAACTCTATCCCAGCCAAAATCAGGACAAGGAGTTTTCGGGAGATGCCTGAAGTCAGCTGGTCCCCTTTCTCCACAAACTCCTGTTTGGAAAGGCAGGTGTCAATCAGACCACTTTGGCTTGTGAAGTTTTCCTCCCAATAAAGTAGTTCATGTTACTGTCAGTGGCTGTAGCTCAGAGCATGCAGGTGCACACAGTTCAGAGTCAGGGAAACACCCATATTACACAAGCCTTTTTGCTGCAGTTGATGGATGAACCTCGGAAGCGCTGGAGCAAAACTGAATGGCCTAAAACAGGAGCTCATACTCAGCTGCTACAGGACTTGCAAGAAACTGTTCCAAAAGGGCTACACCGTAGCCCATGAGTGCCTGTCACTCTGGCCTTTTGTCTCTGTTTTCCTTCCACGTCCTCTAGGAAAGCTGGATGGAATTGCACTGTTTATTTCCAGGGCTGGTTTGCCAGATAGACAGGAAAAAAATGGTCAAAATGAATCACACCAATGGTTCATCTCATCACTCCTGGCTGCCCACAGAAGGCTCTGCTTCATCTGAGAATGTTAATCGTACTTCTCCTGCCCTCTCAACACATCCGTTTTGGGTGAGAGAAAAAACTAATCTAAAATATTTTTTTTCTACCTGGCAATAAATTCTCTCTGGTTTTACTGTTATACCATTGGTCTCCTTCATAGTTTATGGTATTACTTGATTTACAGTATTCATAATGTCACTAAATAGACCTGCAGCTCTGACCTATAAATATTGAGGTATGTGGCTTCTTCATTTATAAACTAAGTTGGTGATGAGAGCAAATTGGATAAAATGTTGTGGGCTGCAGGAGGTGTGAACTGAAGCACTATCACTCTGCCTTCCTAATCTAATCTTAATATTTATCACTCTGCTAGAGAGAAGTCCCCTCCCTTCACAATATCTGCATTGCAAAGCTTTTAAATTGTTAACGTTTTCCCTGAACAGTTATATTGTCCTCTTATTTACTATGAGAGGTGATGGGGAGGAATGAAGAATGTAGAAGTTGAACAATGTCAATAAACTTACGATTCATTTGAATGGGGAGAAGAAAGGCACACTTGAAAAGGTACTTTGCATGACTTATTTCAAACTCTGTCCAGAAAGAGAGAAGCTCTTATTTTTAGTCAAGATTTACTTATGTTACAGTCTATTTTCCCATCAAAAGCATGAGGAACATCTTTATTTCCCAGAAAATGGCCATTGCATTCATCATTTTCAAAAGTAACTCCATACTACAGTTGTGACCATCCCTTGACTGGTATTAGTAAGTACTCCAAAATATTTAAGAAATGAACAAGAGAAAAGAATGACAAAAAATCTGGCTTTGCTGGATTTTAATACCTGTCTTAAAAACCTGTGGGGACGGACGTTATATGATGATGTGAAGGGCTGTAAAAGTTTCCCTACTACTGGCCCAAGAAATGTCACTAATGAGTAATGCAACTATCTCAAACTTGTAATAAAATTTTTACAGCAACCCATTCCATTATAGGTTCTTTTTAGCTACATATTATCTGTAGTTCTTCAAACTGTCTGCCAACACTGAGGATGTAGAAAAAGTGGGCTTATAGAAATAGGGTACCATTTAGCAATCTTATGCCAGCAGCTACTGACTGGAAGAAATCATTGCACACAGGTGGGGCAGCTCAAAAGCATCCTGTTTGGATATATGATTTGCTCTCTTAAAAAACACTGAAACTTGAGAGGCTTGACTCAAATTACCGCCATCCCTTGCAGCCCTCTTAACCTCTCTCTCCTCTGGCCATGCAGCAAGAGTAGCAAGGTCATTAAATGCCAAATGGAAGTTACTGCTCCATTGAAATGGAAACCCGCCACAGAGGAAGTTCATCTTTGATTCAGGTCGGAAAGCACGCTTGAGGATGGTTTTCAACACAGAGCTAACAGAGCCCATGAGTGTCAAATAGCCTGCAGAGCATTTATTGTAGCACAGACACAAGCCAGGCCAGAGCTAAGAAATATGTGGATGAGAGCGGGCTATCTAAGTAATCTGAAAACTAACCTTCCCTGTCTTCTTTCCCATAGTTTCATTCCTTTTTGGAGAACCCATTAAAACTTCAAAGGAAGTGAGGAAGGAATGAGATGTTACAAGCCTCTCTGAATTGTCTTGGGCTGTTCTCTTGTCAAAATCAAATTAGACAGATGTGTGGAGAGCAATTCTTACGGCTGGCTCTCCAAAGATTTTTCAGTAGATACACTTTTTCCTTTGAAAGACACTTCAGAATCTACACTGTTCTCTTTTTTTTGGGTGCCATGTCAACCAAGGGCTGTATTTTCTAATGGCATGCCCAGCATTCCCAGGCTATGCTGGGCACTTTTCCAGTTCTTATCCCTTTCTCTTGTTTTTCCCCCACTTCTTCCATGACTCTTGTGCTGACTGAGAGCAACTTATTACTTTTATAAAAATAAAAAACTTAAAGTGAAATAAAAGGAGGCTTGTAGAACTTGGAGAGTAGGGGGAGAAAGAAAACAATAACTGAGATGAATTACAACCAGGGAGAATGTTATCAGTTATTGTTTGCAATATCGCTATTAAAGAGCAGCTGGTCAGCTGGCCCAGCCAAGGCTAACAAAGTTTTCTTCTCTCTCTAGGCCAATACCTGGAGTCAGAAGGTCACTAATCTATCAGATCTTCCGGTCTACTGAAAAAAGAGCAGAGTGTGGGCAGCAGCAGTCAGAGGCGTCACTGACGGAGACACTGATGTATGGCTCCAGGGGTTTCCTTCCACTTCCTAGCTGGGGTTAGGGAATTTGGATTTGAACTGAGTGGAACTCCCCAAATTGCAAAGAAATATGAAAGCAACACTGTTGAACACCCTCCCTCTGCCTTCAAATAAATAATGCACCTTTTGGAAAGAAGTTGCCTTGGCTTCCAGTGCTGAGAACTTAGACCTGTGAAGTCCAGGTGAGCCCGGGAGGGTAAAGAAGGTGAGGAGCAGGGAATCTGGCAGTGGTGAAGTTCCCCATCAAGGGGCAGAAATAACAAAATCTTCCACAAAATAGTGTTCCTGGAACAAAACGGTCCAAGCCATAGTTCAGACTGAGAGCACTGCCGCTTTTCTTATCTCTTTGATATGTCCCCATCTTAAATAGAGTTGTCAAGTATGTCTGGCCATCAGTGCTTGTCTGAAATAACTTTATTTTTGCAGCAAGTGAAATCATACACATAAATAAAGGAGAGACTGGCCTATGTCACTCAAATACATAAGGTTTGTTCAAAATGAGCACCGTAGTATTTCAAATACGGGCTAAATTTATACTGCATTAATGAAACTGAAATAAGACATTTGTACTGTTTTGAGAGTTATTTACTTCAGTGGTGCTTAAATAACTCATAAACAAGTTAAATAAGGAAAGGGAAATCATCATTAAGTTGAAAGATGATACACACACACATGCTACTGAAACCAGAACAAATTTGTGTGTGTAGATGGAGATTTAATAGTTTAGATTTCTGACACATTTTAACATTTTACACCGGGAAAAGCCTCTGCTATGCTGATTACCTTCACTGCATTTTTACAATTAGTTAATATGTAGACCTAACACTGGATTCTGTATCTGTAAAGGCTCTGTTTTCCCTTCTGGCAAGAAAGCTGTGATAGAAACAGAATTTATCCCCATTTTGTACGTGTGTGTTGTGACACTATCTAAGCACCTTGTGAAGAAAAGCGTTATTTAAAATTGATGTTTGCTCTGCTATATTTATAGAGAGCCATGTCCTCTCAATCCCCTGTTAATCCTCACACCCTGTTTATGTCTGAATAGGCGGTCAACCTTTCACAACGCCCCAAAGGAATACACGTCTTTGGTTTTTAAATGGATTAAATCAACCAAAAAAAATTGCCTTTCCAGCTTAAAAAAAACAACCCAAAACATCACGAGCGGAGCACAATGGGAACTTCATGCCTTGTGGAATATAATTACAACTGTCAGGACCCTCCTGCCGCGTTCATGGGATTTGAATGTTCATTATATAACGTCGCTACCTAAAAAACAAGGGACCGGCTGTGCCAGTGCAGCGATGAGTGGAAACGTGTCACGTGGCATGTGCACGTAGAGGAAATGTGCACGCATTTAGAGCAATAAAAGCAAATTAAGATGAAAGGAAGGGAGAGGGGACAGAAGTCTGGCAAGTCGTAAAGCCGGATGGTTTGGTGGGACAGCTCATACTAACCACAAGTGCCCCTTCATTTCACTGTGAAAACCTGGACGCTGATGGGCAAGGGATGAGAGTGGCAGTGGACATCCCTTAAGGAGGGACCTGAAGGGTTTTGTCAGGAGGTACTGAGCTCTACGTGACCTGGCAGTTTTAGGCCACCCACCTTCCTCAAGCAAGATACTTTGGTGCACCTGAGATCTGTCCCAGGGGCTACCAGAACAAGAATAGCATTATACGAACAGGGCCTGCTCATCTCGTGTAAGAATTAGAGCTGGCACAGGGGCAGGGTTACAGCTGGGGCTCCTTGTTGGCTGCACCTACACTACAAAATTTGTTTGCTCTCGGAAACGATCTTCAGCTCCCAGCCAAGTGGTGTGGAGCAACTCAGAGCAGGGTGCCTTGGAGTCCCCTCCAGAGAAGAGCAGACAGATCAGCGTTGTAAAGCACATAGCCCAGGGTCACTCCCGGGCTGCATGGGGTATCGTCTTAGCCATCATGCACTGGTAGCTTTTCATGTGCAGTTCATTGCAGTTGCAGATTTCTGAAATGACATGGGCTGTTTTGCTGCCTGTCAGGATGATATTTTTATAGCACGAAATGCTGGACATGCAATGTATACCCTGGGGCATGGTATGAGGGCAGGTGGGTATTTGGAGGTACAAAAATTGCTATGATAGTGTTGAAGTAGAAGTAGGTTGGGCAGAGGGACCCAAGCCTGGGACTGACTCATCCGTGCTGCCCATTAGAAGTAGTTCCTGGGCTGGACATCCCTCCGAAGCAAACCCAGGTTTTTGTTTTCATATGTTTTTATTAATGGAAACACATCAGCTCGTTCCAAAAGAGAGTTCCCATAAACAAATTAACATTTCTGCAGCATGAGCAATTATGGGATCAGTTCACCCAGGGGTGAACTGGGGAACTAAATTATTAGACACTGTATAGGGACCAGCAATTCTGATCTGGCTCCAATAATATATTTACTACATCTTTCAATTACATTTGGGAATATTGAAACATTCTCTGTTAACTGTTTCTTGCCCAGTAATATTGTTGAAGCAGACCAAGGATTTTCACACACATATGTAGAGTCTTCTTCAGAGAAGGACAATAAGAAAAGGCCCCTGTAAAATCAGACAGTGACCAGCTCTGACCTCCCTGCCTGGGCTCACCAGTGGCTTTCTGATTGTCCAGACCAGGACACAACATAGATCTCATCCATCTCTCAGCAAAAAGCTTCTGTTTCATTGTTTAATTGAGATCCTTTAATAAGCAATCAGGATAGAGCAGGTGCCGGGATTGAGACTGGGGAAGGAGGAGGGCTCTGATGCAGTAGCAACGGCATTTTCTACCAGGGGAAAGTTCTTGAAACAGTTTCCCATTAATAAAGCCATGTAATCATCCTATGGTATAATATTTGTGATGTAAGAATGTTTTCCCTCTTTAGTATGATTTTGGCAAAAGTAAGCTTTACTACTATCTGTTTTTCTAAGCCCAAATATTCATTACTCTGAAACCAGAAAATGCTGGGTCAATTTATGAAGCTGAAGAGCATTACTCCTTTCTTCTCTGGTGTTACATACCATGCTTTACCATGCTCAGTTTGGTTTACCCTCCCGATCTCTTGAACTGCATACAGATTGTTCTGTTGTTGAATAATAATATAATTAGCCTTGGTTAGTTCTCAGGTTAAGTGAGTTAATAAAGACAGAAAAAAGTTAATAAGGTAATTAATAAAAAGGCATAAAATAACTTTGGAAAGAAAAAACTTCCTAATGCATCTATCTAAAACAGTAAAAAACTGTCCTGTGATATGTAGGCTGGGAGAGGTGCCAACCATTTGGTGGTTTCGAGGCTGTTCTATCTGTGTTATACACTTTGCTAAAAAGGCTGCACTGAAAGTGAGGGAAGAACAATGTAAGAAAGAAGAGGGTGTTTAGGAGCCTACCTGTGCCCTGAAGGAGTCTATGCATAATGATTGCTGCACGGCAGCCTCCTGAGAAATCTTCAAAGATCCCACACACAAAGCTCTCCTGCTTCTCTGTGGCACAGGCAACATCTTCATCTGGATAATTAGAGGGCAACATGCTGGCAAAGAGTCTGTGTAATCTATATAACAATAACATTAAGAAAAGAAGTCAACATTCTGGGGACTATGCCAGTGATCAGGGCACTATAATTGCTATAATTAAAAGCAAGGCAAATATTGCAGGGAAAGTAGGTCACTCTTCAACCTGGTGTATCCCTGATGCAAATGGAAACGAGACAAAGAAGATTGTGTAATGTGATCTAAAGCAGACAAAAACTCTGTTGTTCCGAGGCTGCTAGAGACCCTTCATTAAATGCCTTCGTTTTTCACATGCCCTCCCAGCAGGCGACATTTTCGTAAACAGAGTGAAGCTCTGGCAGTCTAGTGCAAGGACTATCGGAGGAGTCTGTCATAAAATCCAGTGAGCAGAGAATAATTAAGACCTATTTTGTACAAGGATGGTTTTAAGGAGGCTATGATACGGCTTATTTCAGAGCTGGTGAACTTCAGCGCTGGCGTTTTTCTGACAGTGGCTTCAGCCACTGAATTTTAACACACATAGGTTTCCACTTTAAGAGACACTGAGGCTCCAGCCAGTATTTAACATCTGTACAAGCCACCTGAGAACTGGTTTCTGAGGAAAGGGCAAGGCACTGTAACAAGAAAACAGGACATTTCCTGCGTCATCTCCAGCACCACCCCAGCGGCGTGGTGGGGATGTCCCTGTCTCGCCCGCTGTTGCTGCCTCCCCTTCCCTACTCATCTCCCTCCCACTGGCTTCTCCCCTTGCACGAGGCATGCCCAACTGTTACAAAAAATACTCAACGAAAGGAGTGTTTTATTCACATGAAGAGTGATTAGATTGCTGTGGCCCTACTGCTCAGCCCATGTAATTTCCATCTTCTTTTGCCTTCTCTATCTTCCCCAAAAGCTATCTCACCACCTGACTTCTCCCCTGTGTAAATTTACTTTTTGTCTGACCCCTGCAGGCAGGTAATATCCCCCCATGTGCTAACTCAGAAGCGTATAAAAGCTGGTGGATCCAGACATTGTCACCGTGAAGCTCCTTGCGCCGTGAGCCTCACGTCTCCTTCCAGGCTTTCGGGTGACCCCCCCCTTCCCCACTGCCTTACCCTGGGCTCCGGGTCACACACTGAGCGGCGAGCAGGCACTCTGCCCTGACAGCAGTTTTATCCTCCCCCTGTGACAGACTTTACTGAACAATGTGTGAGAGATGTCTGCGTGCATTTCAATTAAAAAAAAATAATAAAGTAAAATCATAAAGACATTTGAAATATTTCTTTTAACTTTTCAGTAAAAAGTTCTCAACATTTCAACAATCCTTACATTTACCTGCTTTCCCATGCCACTGCAAAAATAATTCTACACCAAATTCAGGGTTACAAGAATTTTTCAGTAAAAGGAAGGTATATTTAAGTCTAAATTGAATTCACTTGATGGAATTAGGCAACTGGGAGCTCTGTTGCTCTTAATTGCCCAGATTCACTGATATCTTTGGAATCTTTCTCTCTCTCTCTCCCTTTATTTTAAATATTTTGTATGCTTATAATTTACCTAACAAAGTGGTAGGAGTCCCAAGCAAGTATCAAAGTGTACAGGTGTTTCACCTTCATAATTAGAACAGCAAAGTCATTTCTCTGGGCCACTGTGAAACAATGGGCTTGATTTAGTTTGCATCCTGTGATGAAACTATTTAGAAAATTCATTCAAATTAGGGTTTGGAGCTTCTTTGGTAATACTGAGTTTAGTGTTTGGGGGTTTTCTTTTTCCTGCTATCGAACTCAACTTATTAGTGTCTAAGGTAGAAGTCACAAGTGCGTTTCATACTGGGAAATGTATTCATGTCCGTAATTAAGCACAGCAACCATGTAGCACAATGATGTGAGGGAATTGGGAAGCTGGCTAAAACTTAGAGATATACTGCAAGGACAAATTGGTCCTATTAAGCTTTTTCCTAAAAGTCTCTTTGCTGTGATTTAGCGTATCACACTGAACTAACAGGAACATGCAAAGGTATGGGAAGAATTTATAACTGTAATTATTTTGACTACACCTGTGAAAATTACATATGTTGCAATGCCCTACAGTAGAAGGCATCAATAGGTAGCACTCGAAAGTGCTAGCTAAATATGTAGGGTTAACCTTGGCTGACTGCCAGATGCCTACCCGGACGCTCTCTCAATCCCCCTCTTCAACGGGACAGGGTCAAGATAAAGGGCACATCCACCTGCTGCAGCGTGGGATCCTCCACGGGCTGCAGTGTGGATACCTGCTCCAGTGTGGTCCTCTGTGGGCTGCAGGGGTATCTCTGCGCCGGTGCCTGGAGCACCTCTTCCCCTCCTTCTTCTCTCACCTTGGTGTCTGCAGTGCTGTTTTATTCCTATCCTATATTCCAGTTAGCTACAGTGCAATGGCTTACATGCACATCCATGTTTCCCCTGGCAGTCAAACACCACCTGCCTGTCTTCTGCTTATGACTTAGAAGAAGTCTAAAATACATCATCTTCTGCTGTTTTTCATAATCATTCCTGACTCTGTTGAGCATTTAGGACAAATTGGTTTCACTGGGGGAATAGCGCTCCTTATAAATCATCTTCCCCATTAAATCTCATAAATCTTGAAGTGAAATGGACACTGATAGAATGATATTCTCTGCAAGAATGAATATCCAAAAGTGTTACTACTCCAGACTTGAAAATGTAGTTATTTTCACCACTTACAGTTGTATCAACTGGCTAAAGCCAGGAAAAAAAGACCAATATACTAAAAGGGGATCATGGAAGAAGACAGTTATAGGACACCAAACCTGACGTCCTTCATTGCTCTGCCAACAGAATCTCATAGGTCCCACACAGAGCCTGAGAATTTGTGCCGGAACTAGAAAGTGGCTCCAAAAGACTGAGAATATATGTATAACTCTTGGCAAATCATTTCATGGTAATTGTACCCCACCTTTCTAATCACGTCCATTTGAATTCCATGAGCTGCAGCAAGTCTTTGTTTTTCAGTATGTCTTTTCCATTATTGTATTATATTCCAGCACAGGTATTTACAGCAGGTGATTAAGTTGCGTCATAGTGTCCTTTTTAGTCTCTAACTGCACATCATTTGTCCATATTTTGATTCATTCTTGTAACTTACCTCTGAATGCTATACTATTTTTCAGTGTCTTCGTTAACTTAGAGACACAAAGAATGACAAGACAAAATTATTTGGTTTAGGGACTTTCAGTTGGTAGTCATAACAATAAATTCAGCACTAAAATTTTTGGGGACCGATCGTTATCAATTATGTCTTTGAGAACCTGAATAACTGCAGTTCAGAGCACAGCAGTGAATCATTGAAAATTTTTTTCTAAGGCAGTTTATGTAGGAGAATTTTAGCACAAGACTAACTTACCTCTGAATGAGGTATTTGTAGAAAGTTTGAGAATCTCTTAATGATACAAGGTGATAGATGGGGATATTGATACTCCTTCCAAGTTCAGGTACAAAGGCATTAGCCTGCTGGTAAAGGCTCAGGTTGGTTTAGCGGCTTCTGAAGACCACCAGTTCATTTTATGCCACATAAATTGGGCATCATACAAATGAATTTGCTGCTGGAGGAGACAGCAGGGATTGTGACTTACGAGGAAGAACTCACAAGGGAAAGTAAATGATGAATCTCTGGGAAGGGATGAGATACCTGAAGCCATGAGACAGAGCTGTAAGGACTGATCTATTTGCTAAAATGGAAAGGTAAGGGCTGTGTTAAGTGTACATGCACACTGCAGCAAGCATTTAGCAGGTCAGGACAGCCTAGGCATGACAGGTCTGTCTGGAAGATAAATATGAACACGCATAGTCAAGGTGCATGCATTTCCAAGGCTGATGCTCGTGAACTTTAAAGTTGCAGATCAGAGGAAGCCTGTCAGATACAAAACTCTATTCACTTGACTAGTCCAACAGGAACAACTGTCCATTTGGCTAAATGGATTTGTGTTTTCTGAATAATAATCTCCAAAGTCTGATTCCTGTTTAATGTGCTTTCCATGTCATATGAGTCATTTACCAGCAGACCTGACTGACAGGGGAGGTCCCAGTTGACTGTAAGTTAGCAAATGTGATGCCCATTTACAAGAAGGGCTGGAAGGAGGGTCCAGTGAACTACAGGCCTATCAGTCTGACCTCACTGCTGGGGAAGGCTATGGAGCAGATCATCTTGAGTGCCACCACACAGCACATACAGGACAACCAGGCTATCAGGACCGGCTAGCATGGGTTTAAGAAAGGCAGGTTCTGCTTGACTAACCTGATCTCCTTCTCTGACAAGGTGAGCCACTTAATGGACGAGGGAAAGGCTGTGGATGTTGTCTACCTAGACTTTAGTAAAGCCTTTGACACTATTTCCCACGGCATTCTCCTAGAGAAACTGGTGACTCATGGCTTGGACAGGTGTCTGTTTCTCTGGATGAAAAACTGTCTAGATGGCTAGACCAAAAGAGTTGTGGTGATTGAGTTAAATCCAGTTGGCAGCCGGTCACAAATAGTGTTCCCCAGGACTCAGTACTGGAGCCTGTTCTCTTTAATATCTTTATCAATGACCTGGACGAGGGAATCAAATGCACTCTCAGTAAGTTTGCAGGCGACACCAAGTTGGGCAGGAGTCTTGATCTGTTTGAGGGTAGGAAGGCTCTGCAGAGGGATCTGGACAGGCTGAATCGATGGCGCAAGGCCAATGGTATGAGGTTCAACAAGGCCAGGTGCTGGGTCCTGCACTTGGGTCACAACAACCCCATGCAGCGCTACAGGCTTAGGGAAGAGTGGCTGGGAAGCTGCCTGGTGGGAAAGGACCTGGGGGGATTTGTTGACTGCTGGCTGAATATGAGCCAGCAGTGTGCCCAGGTGGCCAAGAAGGCCAATAGCATCCTGTCTTGTATCAGAAATAGTATGGCCAACTGATCTTTTTCTCTTTCAATTACTCCTGGCGTGATTTATTGAGCTAGATTACTCTATCCTTCTTAAGATAGGGGAAAAGCAAGATGAAAATAAGGGAAAGAATACTGAACAATTTAATGAGAATTACACTGCTTCTCAACTGAAAAGTAACATGCTAGATGAAATAGGCCTGGGAACTTCTGCACTTTCGAAGGCACAGTCCCTGTGTCTCCCATTTTCTGACAGCTCCATATACAGTAGTAGCTGCATCTATCACAATATTTTCAGTGCATACTGTGATGTGTGACAAACTGCTTAATAGTGTGTACAAGCTGTTATGGCTGTCAATGACTGAGACATAATCATGGCTGTCTTATGGCCTCTTTTAGCTGATTATCTTGGTGGAAGCAGCCGTAGCAAAGGCAAAAATCCTCTTTGGTGAGCAGCCTTCTGCCTTCCCAGCAGAAGATGCTGCTCTTCACCACCACACTCCAGCATACCCCTCAGTGAACGATGTGGGCAGATTTCTCTGTATCAATGGTTAACTAGGTAGCCCCACTATTTAGTCTGATCTTCAAGTTTTTGCTCGAAGGAAGCAAAGACTCCAAGAAAAGTCTCCAGCAAACAAAGAAGAACCTTTAATTCTAACAGCTGAAGATCTAAGTTTGCTCCATTTTAAGCAGGATTTACCGTGGAAAAAGAATTCACAGTACATAATGCTCCAGAGAGCTATAATTCAAAACAAGCAAAAATGTACAAGCAAAAACCTACTTCACACAAATGCAGCAAAACGAGCAGTACTTTCAGTGATTTTTCTGCATAAAAAGAAACCTTTCAATGATTTCTTGTCTGGTTAAAAATCATTTTCAGCACATATTGGCAGGAATGTTTCTTTTCTGTGCGCTACCACTAAGGGCTATTCCCCAGAATGGAAGCATTCAGAAAAGTGATAAATTATTTCCCTGATCTCTGGTTTGGAAATCTGAAGAAACCGAAATAAAACGTATTGGAAGATAGATGTCCTCTGAAGTTGAAGCATCAGTACTGCTTCCTCTTTTCTTTCTCTTCTTTCAAAACACAAGTCAGACCCACCCTCATTTAGCATCTTCTAATTTAAGTTGGAGGGTTTTTTTCAAAGTCTATTACAAAATAAATGTTCTGTCTTCTACAATTAGCAGTGAGCACTGGCCGGTTGCCCAAGTAACTAATCAACATGAAACTTTTATCAAGACATCCTGCAAAGGCTATACCCTATTATGTGCCAGATTCTGTCACTACTTTTAAGGCGGTAAGATGAAATTTCAGTCACAAATCAGTTTATTGCTGTTAAACTTTGTCTTATTTGAGAAGATAACTAACATTAAATTATATTTTGAGACTCCAGCAAGGAAATGTTTTGCTAATGCTAATGTCCTCATAGAATTAAGTACTGTACAGTTATCGTCATGTATTGGTACCCTATCCTTCAGATGAGCAAAAAAGAGTTCCAGTTTAATTGCACAGCAACATAGCCAGAAATGGCAGTGACATCTGCACCAGAATTTCTCAGCTAGTCTGAAAATTTCCAATGAGTGCATAGTACTGTAGTGGTTCCCTGCTTGGTAACTGGATGCTAGACCACTTTTGACTGAAGAAAATTTCAAATGCATAATAAGATCTAATTCATCTCCTTTGCTCTATTTTCTGTGTTTCCTTAGCAGTCGAGGCTACTAAGGATCTTTTTATCGCCCTCCACAGGAGCATTCAGTTCCTTGATTTACCTTCAGTTTATGAAAAAGAAAGGGAACGCATGCTCTTTCTCTTCTTTTTTTTTGGTGTGGAGACCCCTCAACTTAGAAACACATTAATTTTTTATCACCTTCTTGAAACTGGAGTGACAGTAGGTGCAGCAGTTGCCAGGCATACAGGGTAAGCAGCCTGAATGTGGCCCTTTCTAGACCAGTTTTGATTTTTGTCTTTGTGCCTTACTCAATAAATAAGTTTCCCAACAGACTACTTCTTTTGTAGAATGGGCTTTATGAGAAGGGGAATTCATTAATGCCATTAGCTGCATCCTGTAAGGCTCCCTGACAAGCTATAAGTACACAGTCCAAAGATGAATGGTTCTTCAGTCCCTAGAAAGGATGTCAGGTGCTCCCTTTAGCTTTAGGAGTCTTCTCAGTTCTCCATCTGCTCCAAAGCAATCACTGTATCTGAGAGGCACACTGAGGACTTAGATGTATGGGTAGTCTAGTTATTTGTTGGCTCTTTGGATTATGACAAGGTTTGAACAGTTACTGCATATAACTCATTGCTATTTTCTCAAAAAAAAAAGAAGTTAGAATTTTTTAGCAGGCAATACTCTACATCACAGCACGCCAGCACATCTGTGCCAATAGTCAGACAAAAAAAAAAAAAAACAACATTCAAAGAAAAATACCTGAACACTTAATTCCCCTCTGTGAATCTCCTTGTGGCACTCTGCAGTCAGATTCTGCTCCTCCTCCAAGCCACTGCTCTACTCCCTGATGAGAAATCATATTTTGTTTGGGTAACAGACTTTTTTTCCTCAAGGTGCGCCAAAGTCACTGACTTGCACTTCAGTAGCTGGTGACAGCAGTGTGCCCACCGGCTCCTGAGGATTGCAGCTGTTTGTTCTCTTCACTGCTCAAACTTGGATGTGCCTACGGGACCTCGAGGAAAAATGTTCATCTGAATATCTGAGGCTGTGTTGTACAATATGTTGTCTAATTTCAACACTGTGGTACGCTGGCTTCCCTAGGAGGCTTTCTTAATGTAGTCTTATTGCTCGATATACTCCGGTGGCTGCAATGCGCGTAGCTCACTGGGAATGTGGCAAAGCAAAACCACTCGAAAACAAACACTGCTCATCATTGACGGGGAGGGGAAGGAGCAAGTAAACACAGACCGTGCTGGCAATACGACAGGACGGGTCGGGCAGCCTCTTCTCTTTCAAAAGCATTGGCAGCCCCTCACTAACCAGGGTGCAAATGCTACCTGGCCCCTACAGCTGTGAAGCAGGTGACGGCCAGAGCCCGTCTACACCATTCGGTTGTCCTCTGTGGGGACAGCATCCAACACCTTTTGCACACCAGCTGAAGGGGGCAGCTGGTCCAAGCGTGATTCTCAAAGAGACGAGAATCTTCTCTTTTTAAGGAGACCAGCAATGCCATAATGGTATAACCCCAAATGTTTCCATCTGTCGGACATAAAAAAGAAAGAAAAAAAAGGTAGATGGGGCTATTCCACAATGCTGCTGCTGGTTACAACCATGTTTTGAATCAATGTATCACTGCAGGATATTGCCTCCATAATATATTGCATCAATACATCAACACAGCCGTGTAACTCTGATACTGCACTGTGCCATAAATCATCCTCCCATCACCAGCAGTGGAATTTATTGATTAGCAGGATGGATATCTGGGGGGAGAACCATACAACTCTCAGGATGTTTTTATCTAGTGCTTAAGGAACATGTGGAAAACAAACTTCTAATTTCCTTTTAGAGGAGCATGTGCTGTGTCTGGGAAAGTGGAGTAGTCTCAGATCTTTCTTCTCTCCGTCCCCAGTGTGGTGCCATCTCTGCAGAGGAGCATTTTCCATCCCCATGGCAACGGGAGGAGGAACACAATTTGGCTCTCCGCAGAGGACCCTCTTGACAAAGCTGCCCAGAGGTTCTGGCTTCCCACAACCCAGATGGTGGCGCTGGGGCTCCCGTTGGGACCGGAGCTGCCTTGGGACACCTGAACCAGCTCCCCCCAGCAGATTTTCCCTTCCCGGCACCCCACTTTTTCTCTTGAAAATGACTAAAAGTAATAAAAAGCGTTTTGGCGGCACGTTTGAAGGAGAGCCCATCCCTCCTCCCAAGGCAGCAGCAACAGATGGAGAGGGTAGGGCAGGAGGAGCCTGGCTCCCAGCTGGTGCGTGGGCGACAGACGTGCCGGGACAGCTGGGCTGACTGCTAGGAAGCTCCTCACGGTGGCACTCGGCTGAATCGGTGCTAGGGGTGTGGATTTCAAAGCTCCTTTACGCCTTTTCTCCCCTTTTTTCTCCCCTCACTTCCAGACACAGAAATCTTATTGCCACTCTTTCCATCACTTCCCTTCCACCTTCCAGAAGTTCTGCCGCAGGACATAAAGCACCTATTATTTTTCCTATGAAGCAATGAAGATACCTGTCTGCAGCCTCTTCTGCCAGTCCACTGAACCACATTTTCTCCCTGGATATTTCAAGCTTTTTCTCTGATCCAGGACCTTGAGGAGGATAATGTTTTCCACCAGGTCTGAAGGAAACAGCACAAAACCGTAAATCTTGGATGGTACTCTCTCACTATATCTCAGAATATATTAAACAAACACAATCATTGAAATCCTGCCAGGCAGGAGATGACGGATCTAATGGTCAGTCTCTGACATATGTGAACGATAAAATCAATCCTGTGGGAGAAAAAGGAGAGGTGCTTTGTGGTGCAGGAAGAAACAAGGTGATGCAAGTTTCAGATCACTGCTACTGTGTGGGGAGACAGACCTTCCTGGTGGAAACGCTGGACCCCAGTATTACAACATTGTCCTCAAGACCTTCTTAAACATACAAGTCAATCTTTAAAAATGAAAACATCACGGAAAAAGCCCTAACTATTACACTCACTCTTCAGACTGCCAGTGTCTACACAACTGCTCACAGAAATGCTGTGCTCTTTTTTTCAAGAAGATAGGACGTATGCCAGCTATCAGGGGGATGACTTTCTCATCCTGATAGTTAGGGCCAAACAGCTTGTGATTATAGCCTTTCAGAAACGTGAGTGAAGAAGAGGCAGTCATGATTGCTCTAAAACTCCACTTTCCTCTAGGTGAAGCCAAGCCTTAAGACTATTTTTCAGAAGACTGGAGAAGGTTGGAATAGGATATCCTTTCAGATTAGTAAATCAGCCATTAGGTGGATTAAGAAAATTAATAAGAGGAGGCTATTAGCGTGGAATAAAAAGACAATTAAAGGAAATTTATACAAAATATCTATTCTGAAGTAGCTTCAGATGCAGGAAACCATTTACTATAAATGAAAAGAGCACAATTAGAACAAATCTAAAGAGTCCATGAATAAAATGTGAGGACAGACTTTTTAGCAGGGCCTGTTGTGATAAGACAAGGGGCAATGGTTTTAAATTAAAAGAGGGTAGATTCAGACTAGATACAAGGAAGAAATTTTTTACAGTGAAGGTGGTGAAACACTGGCACAGGTTGCCCAGAGTGGTGGTAGATGCTCCATCCCTGGAAACATTCAAGGTCAGGTTGGATGGGGCTCTGAGCAACCTGATCTAGTTGAAGATGTCCCTGCTCATTGCAGGAGGCTTTGGACTAGACGACCTTTGAAGATCCCTTCCAACCCAAACTATCCTATGATTCTATGAAGATATGAATAAAAAATATTGTCAAAAGTCAACAAAGGAGCAACCAAATTCCAAACAATTTTGTGATTATTATATCATTGGTAACTAACAAACAGCAAAATTAATTAAATTATTAGATCAAATGTTTTCACTGAAATAACTGAAAGTAACATCTTACTACTTATTAATTCTCAAAATAATTTGTGTTTCTATATTTATTTTCAAAAGTATCAATCTCGGGCTTTAAGTAGTTTGACATTTTTAATATTTAATGCTCATAATATTTTCATTGACCAAAATTTACCAGAGAAGACATAACTTGGTAAGATATACAAATGTCCAGCTATTTTAGTAACACTTGATATTCTTTTTATTTTTGGCAGCAAAATACTTGGTCCCATTATATCTTCTTGAAATTTAAATCTAATTTGAAATGGCACAAATTTATTGTATTTCATGGCCTGCTTTTATGTATTTCAACAATTTCAATGATTAACGTTGCTAAATGACCATAATATACTTCCTTATGGAAAGTACCTTCTCACGTGCTGTTAATTCCCTGATTTCTGTATTACAATATGTATTCTCAGCAAGGAAGAGGAAGTTACATCATGCTGCTGTGTTCTTACTCAACCATTTTCATTCCAGAGACACAAAGTCCACCAGCAGGTGTAAATGGACATCCTTTGAGGATCCCAGTAATCATCTAGCTTCATTTCCTATTTATGTGTTTTTGCAGACCACGGACAAAGAACTATAAATAAGCATACCCCATCTCTCATCCTCAAATCCTCAGTCTGGTCTGTGGCTCTAACCCAACCTGTGAAGCAACAGGTCAGCTCAACCTGATCTTTGTTGACAACATCCCTCAGGGGACAGCAAGGGCTTTTAAAAAGGCTCTTCTACTTGCTTAATCTTCATATATACTTCCATGGAAATGGATGTAGCATTGTGGTATGCTGTTCACACCAAAGTTAGTTTTGGTTCATGAGTTATGACCACTTTCCAATTCCCCTCCAGATGTACATATGCAATGTAAAACACACTTTTCAGTTCATTCAGTTCATGCCTGATGAATTTCTTGGAGAATGGGGCCATGAATTTTTAACAATTCTGCAAGCATAAAAGCAAATTATGTATTTTTTTTTTATTCTTTTCTATGCAATTTGATGGATAAAGTTGCCCCCGTGCTCCCAACAGAAGGATCTTCACCAGCTCAGACGCTTGCTCTGCATGCTAAGGCAGTATTTCATGTTGCTGCCCCAGTCAATGCCTCCCATTATGGGGAGAATAGAAGAAAGGTTGATGTCCCTTCTCCATTCCAGGTCCATTTTTCCTTTCTGACAGTTTGCCAGAGGAGAAGGGAACATTACGACTTTTCTAACTACTCCAGAATACCTGGATTCCTTGCTGCCTTCAGAGCAAAGATCCTTGAAAAACAAAACTTCAGCTAAACTGCTGCTGCTGAGGGGCTCACAGGTTGTTGTTTTAGCTAAGTCCAGTCTTGCTCGTTTTTCTATCTCTCCTCTCTTGAGCTACACCTGCAGCTTCCCATTAACACATCAGTAGGTAAATACACTACTTCAGATTTTATCAGAATGTGTGCAATTGAATATGAGGTCAGGAGGAATGTGCAGGAGTTGGTTCTGTTGCTTTATGTATGCTCTCTGCGTTTTGTTTAATTTCATCCTATTTTGGAGTTCTACGGGTTATAAATAAGCTAAGACATCACCTGCTCTGCAAATCTGAAAGCAGCTTTAGTGTAGTCAAGGCCAGTGCTAGCGTCCTGTGAGATATAACTTCTTCTTCAATCTGCATCCTATAGTTTGACTAGAATAAATAAAAAAGACCCTGCAAGTCTTCTTCTGACTGTAGTCACTTCTGCTTTTAGTTTTCACTAAAGCTGAGAATTTATGTATTTTCTTCCCAGCAGCTTAATCTGAGCAGGAATTACATTTTACTTTCACTATTCTACAGCACAGAAAGTACCGCCACTGTTTAAGAGCTAAAAATGACAATCCTATAGCAGCCTCCAGCCATTATTATTTTCACTGGAATGTAGTTTTCATTTTTGTTGCCTTCTAAGATATGAGTTATTTCTCCAAATATGTGTGCATGCACACATTGTCTCAGGGGAAAAAAAAAACAAGCAAACCTGCTCAGATCTGACATCTTAACTCAAAGCTGTTGGTTGATTTATTAACATGTTTCTGGCGCTCCCACTCCCGTGTGCTGATCACATGCACCTTCCCACCTGAGCTGTTGTGGTTTTCCCAGCCATTTCGCCCCAGCTGGGCTTGGTGTATAGACCATGGTCTGATGGGAGGAGGTGGTGCACAGGCTACTTTCCCATGACCACACTGGTGAACTGCAGGAGCTGAGGAGTCAGGGCATGCTGGTTTCTGCAGTTCCTCCAACAGGGCAGTAACTTCTGGCAAAAAGCAAGGGCACAGGCAGGATGGCAGCTTCACCCGTGAATTCTTGGAGCTTGTCCACGGACACGGTAGCTTTTTGAGGGATGTTTGAATCCTGGTTTCCAAGAAGAAACTTTCTCCAAGACAGTGCTTGAGGTGCACTGAGAATTTACTAGAGTTAACTTTCCTTTTATCTCAGCAATGTTTTGCTATGACCTCCAGGGAATGAGGTAAGTAGAGCAATTGAAAAACAGAACATTACGGATAATGCTGCAAATTATAGTTTGTAGCAACCTAGACTCTGATTAGCAAGTGCCTAATCTTTAGCACAGGAGAAATTCCAGTAAAAAATAATCTGTACTCTCAAGTATCCTGCTGAATTTGAGTCTCGGTGACTATTTTTTTCCTGTTGATCGATATGTATCCTGAAATTTGCTGATCACACTCACTGCAGGACACCATTACAGAACCTAATCCAGCCTCATAGAAGGTTCATGTCCCTTTTCTAATCATTGTTATGTATCAGAGCCACAACAGTGATTTTATCTGAAAACTTAGTTTGTCAATTAATTTCCATGTTTTATGTATCTGTGATAAAAGCTCTCAATAGAAATTTCTGTCAATATTTTAAAATTATTTGTCCAGGTGTAAATATGGAGAATCTCGTCCACTCCCACTTAACTACAGACTGATGTTACTGGGGCACCCAAATAGCTGTTGTACCAGTTATTTGCAATCACTCAGGGCAATTAATCTCACCTAACTCTGGTCACCTAGAAGCTATTCTGGACATAAACAATGTCTCATGAGTCAGGCTCACCAGTTAATAATGGGAAAGAGACGCTCTGGAGGTGTCTCTCTCTCCCTTCAATGTCAATGGAAAGAGTCTAGATACCACTTTAGATATTTTATGTTTAAACAGCTTAAACAAAACAAGACTATGAAGCTGGGGAACGACAGTCACCCAGATGATACCATTAATGAGTTATATTTCTAAATCACACACAATCTGTCTTCCCCCCTCTGAAATCAATAGAAATTTTATTCTGATTTCAATTGAGCTAATGGGAAATAACTCTAATTAAAAGCAAAAAACCAAACCCCCTTGCCTTCCCTTGTTCCATATGGCTGGAAAACAGTAATCAAGTGCATCAGTGCCAGTTTTAGACAGTCAGGTGTCTACAGTATGGATATCTACACGTGAGTTGGTGTTTAAGCTCTCGTTAGAGTCAATGGACAACAGATTAATACAGCTTAAACAAGACTAACATTGGTGTCAGCTGAATATCTGAGCTATGTAATTATCCAGTCTAGATTAGATAAATGGGAAGATGCAGTTACCTAAATATCGATGCCATGTTAGGTATATCCAGTTACTGCTTCAAAAATGGACCTCCCAGAAGTCCTAAACATCTTTGATACTGCAATATACCTTGTATGGCAGCAGGTGACACATTTAGGTAAAGAAGTCCCACACCATTGACTTGAGCAGCGTTGGCAATGCTGGAAGCACATATTGACACCCATATGCAGACACCTGAACTTTGATGCCTGAAAACTGGAAAAGAAGTGCATCCTATTTTATATGCATAATAATATGCTCTATCACTAAAACCTGAATTCACCTTTATTTCACTATTGCCTTTAGCCTCCCAGTGTTTCATTTCTCTGCTTGCTTCTTAATCACTGCCACTGATAACTGTCCAGGAGGATGTGCGTCAGGTCTCTCCTCCCAAGGACAGGTTAATTTGTCAGGGAGGGGCTGGTGGAGCCAATCAAGCAAATCTGACTTGATGATTTGTAAACTCAGAGGGATGGGTGGCATAGATTTATACACCTCAAAGCTCAGCCCAGCACAGACCAGAGAGAAGATCATCAGGAAGCATTATATGTGTTATACGTGAAGGCAAGGATGTTGAAAGAATCAAGTGAAAGAACTCACAGAAACTTCCCCCCCTGCCCCCCCCAAGCCTGTTTCAGAATATAGAATGCTTCAAATGTTAAAAATGTGGTTTCCTTCTTGTCACTGTGATAACATTAGCTTCAGGTTGATTCCTGCTGCTACACGACAGCTGGTGCAGACATCAGTTGGAATGCACAGAACATAAGTTTGTCATATAAGTTTAAGCTAACCAATCACTCATCTTACTATAAAATCTAACCCGGTCATCTCCTGTGTGATATCTGACCACTGGAATGTTAAAGTCGCTACAGCAGCATCTTGGCTAATTGCATCCATCAATAAAAATGTATTCCGCACAAAAAAAGCATCAATTCAAACTATGAAACTACAAGAAAGCAGTCACTTTTAATGCATCATTTATCACAACAACCTAGTGTTCTTTTCTTCCACAATTTTTAGAACTCCTGTTGCCATAACAACCGGATGCAGCCTTTACACTGTGTGGGCCAAATTCTGCCCTTAGTGACACAGATGCAAATTCAGAATAACTTTGCTGAAATGCCTGGAGTAAGTGTGATGCAAATACAGCACAACAGAGGCAGAATGGGACCCGCTGTCTCCTTTGTGTAATCATTTTCTTCTTCTCCTTCGCCTTGTCAGGAAGACAAGATGTTTTTCTCTTCTACTCTGAGTAAGCTTATAACGTAGTGGAATAATCAGACATAATGACAGGTTAAACCACAAAGGAGTGTTAAATCCTAAATACCATATTAACTTAAATTTTAAATTTGTATATTAACAGTTATTTAAAATGCCCAAGGAAAGAGCAAGTCTGACATAGGAATACATTCTCTCTGTTCAGAGGCTACATCTAAATCATATAATATAATGAACATCTTGCCTAATAAGAAGACATAACGAAGCGTAAATTCAGACTTGTTTGGCTAAGCAGAAGATACACTCTCACAGAAAGAAATGCATAGGAGGGTCCTGGGTCTCATTACCTTGAGCAGGGTGCCATGCAGACAAACTCTATTCGCATGGAACATATTTCAAAGACATCATCATAAAATGTTCTCAGACGTGCCACTCTTCCCAAGTAAATCAGCAGGAATTCACTACTACATCAAGGTCTATGTATGGATCACTACACCCAAAGAAAGCAGAGTCCAGGAAGAAAGTGTGGATCTATTCTGTCTCAATTGTTCTACAGAACCATTTTCCAGACTGTCAACCTAATAACATTTTAATTAATTATAATAGCAATCAGAAACGCAGTTGAACAATTGCTTTGGAACTTGGTAAAGCTAAATGTGGTAGAGTCATACTCTAATGATAGTTTTGACATCCATTGCTGTTACAAAACCAAATGAAGCCACCAGGCAAATTCTGTAGGTAGGTTAGAGAGAGGAATATGCAGAATTTGAAAGGCAAGGTATTCTTTACATGCAGTCCGCACACCTAACCAGCCTGCAAAATTCTATACAGTAGAGATACATTTCTGCTATTAAATTCAAAAAGTACAGAGCTGCCATCCTTGACAATAGCTCTTCACATTTTAAGTCTTTCTCTGGATGAAAAGATAGCCAAAGTTCTACAAAACCTAGCAGCAAGAAGGGAGGTGACTTGCTACACTCAGAGCAATCTTAGAATAATGTCATTTTAGAAATGAATTTTGCAAGCAAACCCAATAGCAGGCATTACTAGTGCTCAGACGTGACTGTGAAGATTGATGCATCAACATTGCACTGAGGCAGCATAAGAGCCTCAGAAAAACAGATTAGCAAGGTTTGTTACCCGATGAAAACGCAAGATTATAAAGTAAAAAAATGCTGCTGGACAGGACATCAAGAGGTCAATTACTTTGTCTCTCTGCCCAAAGGCAAGATCATCTGTAACTACATCATTCCAGATAGCTTTTTATTCAGCTTCCATTTAAAGACCTTCAACAAAAGAGGCTTCACAATTTCCAGCCACTCAATTTCGATGACTTGTTATCTTTATCGTTAGAGGGCTCTACGGTGCATTTGATGGTGTGATTGCAGCATGGATAGGTATTACTGCATTATCTTTACTGCAAGCTCAGGCATTAAGAGCAGTGGGAACTGTATCAACATGCTGCATTGGCCAAGCTTTGACTGAATGACTGCTAGTAGCAACAGAAGCCCACTGATATTTACTGATCTTTATTAAAGCCAACTGATCTGCTGTGAGTATTTTGCTCCCACCACCTCTCTTACAGTAGAGGTTTGATTTTATTTTCTTTGAGGCCATGATGTTTCACAGTTCTCGCTTTCAACTGCTGTGGCAAATGGTGAACTCCAGGATTTTCAAGCACTTCTCCAGATTTTTTCAGGTTGATTCGGAATCAGCTTGCAGGTGACTGACTGGTGTTGTACTCCACAGTGTGCGTACTAGTAGGAAGCAGACAAAATAATAAGATTAAATAGTTCTCTCATGGTTCATAGCAGACTAATCTCTGTGAGTCTGTGCAATGAGTTTCACTATATTGTACCACAAGAGGGAAAATGGATCATTTCAGAAAAGGTGAGCCTAGATTGGGAACCCTCCTTCAAAACATTAGAGGAGGGATGTTAAAAGGAAACATCCAAGCACAGAATCAAATTTGATAGAGGAACTGGACTACATGTGAACCATCTCCCACAGTGAGCCCAGTCCTTCAAAGCAAACTCTGAATATCAAAACAATAGTGGAACACAAGCACAACTTTTTTATGGACTAAGAAAATGCCTAATTGATGGGACATTGCTGGTATTAACGTGGGAATAAGGTCCCATTGGCAGCAAAATCTCTTCTTGGAATCTTACATGTGCATGGTGATAGAGTGTCCATGTCCCTGCCTGCTGGTTAACTTTACCAGACCCAAAAAGGACACGCAAAGAATGAATGTAAATGGCAGAGAGTGGAAAGATGATGATTCAAGACAGTTGCTTCAGAATCATCTGTTGGTAGGGTCTTCATGATGGGCATGGTAAAACCAAGGCATTGCTAATAAAAGATTGAGAATAGAAACACCATCTGTGGAGACAGACACAGATTCTGTTGAAGAAATGGAGAAAACATCTTACAGAGGAAATTGAAAGACTAAATCTGTCTAAAAATCTAACACTAGGTTGAAATTCCTAGGTGAGGTTTTTTAACATCTGAATTCCCCTACATACTCAACAGGGAATCACCTCTGCAAGACAACACAGACCTCACAAGCCTTAAACCAGCACCTGAAATTGTCCCCTCCCCATCTTTCCTTTCATCTAGAGAAGAGGTAAGGAACCTCTCAACGTAGGCACCTCAGTTCCAGTGGGATATGCTCAGGGAACAGAGTCAAACCTGCATCACTGACCAAAAGCACTGATTTTATTACAGTGTAAGTACTTTCAGAGGAAGAAAATAGGAAGTGCAACAGAGTTCTCCAAATGGAGCAGAAAGACATCGCATAGACTGTGTGGCATGAGGGTGATTCACTGCTTGAATAAACTACCAAAGGCTTTTTAGTCCAAAAGCCTCAGAGGCGCTGATCCTCTAATGCATGTCGAGTATAACATTTAGTGCAGTGGCACCGTACTTCGTTGGTCATTAGGCACTGCTGTAATAAATGTGATGAAGGGAATCTTTATTTTATAATGCTTTTAAAACCAAACCAGAAGCCAAATAGGAGTCATTACATTCTGTACAGCAGCAGTGAGTAAAATGATGTGACCTATGGATTATAGGAAATCATCTGTTTGAAAAAAAAAAAAAAAAAAGAGAAAAGGATCCTAGAAAAGATGTCTGAAAAGATGACTTCCCAAGTCAGGATCTGCATCTTCTTTTGATGTTCCTGAAAAGCATTTATCTAACACCTGGTCTTAAAGACTGCTACTAATAAAGGTTTCACAACCTCTGGAGACAAACTATTTCCCAATTTAACTTGAAATTCCCTTGCAGCAATTTAAAAGGGATCCTTCCAGCCTTAAGATGTACACACAGTTGCCTCTTTTTATTCCCCTTCTTTTGAATCCAATTCCCTATTTCAAGGCACACAAGTCTGAATAAGTCAGTAATATACTAATTTATACACTTCACAGCCCTGCTGAAATCAGTTGCTTCCAACAGTGCAAAACTCAGCATGTAATTAAACCTGTAAGAGTCTATCTTAATACCAAAATAAAGGTATAATTTCATACAGACCTGTTCTTTATGTGCATCTTGATACCTGTTATGTAATTCTGTTACAATTTGTCCACCACATTTTATAATGTCAAATGATTTATCACCTTCTATCTCTGAAATCTAAGCCTTCAGTAATTTTCTATTACAACAGAATTTCTCTTCCATATTTAACTTTTTCTTTTTTTTTTTTTTAACACAAGATGACTTTCGGCTGAACTTCTTTATATGGCCATCTGCGTAATTACTATGACTCTTACTGAACCAGCAGCTTGCAGATTATTAACTGGCTTCTGCTCCTCCTGGTATCATTGGGAGTTCTGCCATTCACTTCAATGGAAGCAGGACAAGACCCCCTGAAAGAGCCTTATTATTGGATAACTCAAAGCTCTGGTGAGAATTGACATTGGTATATTGACAAAAGCTTGTTTCTTTTTTTTTTTAATTTAGAATCTCTTAATTGGCTTAACCAGCCACTTTGTTTTGTGTGATGATTCTGTATCTCTGAATGCAATTTTCTATGATTAAATAGGAAATGTTTCCTTCCTCAATTGACACACAACAAGAATAGTAAGCAGCTTTCGAGCAAAAGGACAAATTTCAACTTGCATGCTGCAAAAGCATCTTTTCATGCACCAGGGTGAAGAAGGAAATGTAGTAGGGTGAGGGACTGGATGGAGGGAAATGTGTGGAAGACAGAATTCAGTCCGGGAACTGGCAGTTCAAGAAGAATTGACCCAGTCTATTTTTCTTCCAGGTTTGTGGCACAGGTGGAAACAAAAAGGATTCAAAAGGCTGCACCTACACTCCCTGCTCTGGGCAGGTGCCAGCTTCACAGGTGTGTATTCCTGAAGCCTGTGTGATTCAATATAATGCTGTTGGTTTACACCAGCCATGGATGGACAAATGAAGGCTGGTGAACAGAAGACTTTTGTTATCTGAGCTAAAGTTCAGGTCCTTCATAAGCAGCAGGTCAGGAGCTCCCATTCACAGTTTGCTGGGATAGCCCTTGGCTTGACTCCGCCTGCCTTGAGCTGCTCTGGCTGATCTCCTCACTGAATTAATCAGAATTAAGTTCTCTGCCCTAAAAAAGCCAGCCTTCATCTCTCTCAGCAGAACAGAGGAGAAGGTAGGAGAGTGCCCTTGCCCTGACATAGCTGCAGCTTCCTGAGGAGGGGAGATGCTACGGCCCTTGTGGAGAGAGGGCATCCAGGCTGGCTTCACAGGAGCAGGCAGGAGATGTCCAGATGAGATTCAATGGCAGGTGTTAATGTTCAATTTGTCTATCAAAATCCAAAGAAATTTCTTTTCTTTAGACTGGGCTCAGGTTTCCCACTGTGACTTTAACAAGGGAAATTAGATTTGTTGGTCTAAAGGCTCTAGGGTGCCGAGTCAACTCTCTCTTTTCTTTTTCTTTTTTTTTTTTTTTTTAATGTTACCTTATTTTTTAACTTGATTCACGTGATTGAAAAACATGCTCCAGAACAATGCTAGATTCAGTTTGCATTGTTTTCAGCCAGCCACATGCTGGCTAAATAGTTACTAAATCATCCATATGCTATCTCACTTCTTATCCATAATTTACTCTGAATAGATTCAGGAATACTTGCCCCAGTCATTTCCCAAGCAGTGATCTGGCAAGTGATTCAAAGGTGTTCGTGGTCATCATTTACTGAGATTACAAAGAGGGAAGCAATTTAACAGTTGCTTAGATTTGGGAATTCTTCAGACCAGCTTTCTGGTTTTTTTGCTCTTACTTTTGCTCTTCTTTGAAATAGATCCGTTCTGGTGTTTGTGACAAAGGAAAATAATTGTCCCACCAGTCTTGCAACACATAAAAAACTGGAATTCTACATCCCCCTACTGGAAAGATATTTTTAGTTTGCATAATGCATTACACCACCACCTGATCCTTGCTAACCTGGCAGTTTGGAAAGCAAAACATACTGATACGTATTGAATTCCTCCACTTTCTCATCTCAGTTACTGGGGAGTCCACCTACGGGAATTCCTTTTAACAAAACAGTCCATTTTTACTTACAAAACAGACTTGTCATGCAACAGAGCAGAGGATTGCTGCAAATTCTGTGCGGTAGAATCTGACAAATAAATGCCTTTGCAGGGTAAAAAAAAAAGAAAAAGTTAAAAATTGGAGCTACAAAATCAGGGTGATAAAATTGTCTTCAAAATCTTTATGCTGAAAGAAAAATCCCGTTAAGTGAATCCTGTATGTTTAATTAAACTTAATGTTACAAAGAAATATTTTTAAATGGCTGTCTTAAAAGAATAAGAAAACTAGGTGGTTGGGGATTTTTTTGCCCAAAGATACTGCTGCTGTAAGGCATTGTGTTATTAGTTGTGTTAAGCATGTTGTGACATCCATCAAGATGAATGTGTTTACATGCAGACCTGGTGACATAGTCTGCAGTGGTATATTGTAGGTATAAAATCCTAATCAAACTTACCTACAGTAAATCTTTGTGCAGTAATTGTATTTCTTTGTTCCTTACTAAAATTGGAGCTGCTGCCTGGAAGCATGCAAGCATTTAATTTTGTCACATAATTCCCTCAATTTCAGGCCATGGTAAGTAACATTTTCGGTACATGTCAGCTGTCAATTCCCGTTAGAGCATCTAGCTATTACATGGTTTAGATGTAGCTGCCTGACGATTAATGCTGTATGTTGTGAATTCATCACTCCAAAAATGGCAGAAGAAATTGAATAGTAAGGATTCTGTATGAATTAACCCAACCTGCAAAATGATATTTCTGAAAGCTTTATCACTGTGCTTGTTTTTGCCGAAGAGGAGCACAGAGCACGCTCTCTAGGCAAGTGCTTTGGAGGAGCAGAGATAAATCTCCTCTGACCAAGTGAAGAGAGACCTCTACAGGTGTTTGTTTTTTTCAGTCCAAAGACCTTTGGAAGTTGTTCCCTGACACTTTTAAACCAGAGATGTGCCCGTATTCAGCTGCCAAGTCAGAGGAGGTGGGAGAAGACCCAAACCGTGCTCCTGTGGTGATCTGTGCTGCCCCCCTTGGTGCCACCTACAGTGCAGTCCCCTCTTGGGCTGCTGCGGTGCTGCCCTGGGGACCTCGGCCACGTTGGCGAGACGTCTGTATGGGGGGGGCATATAAGCAAGTGGCCCCCAGATCTGTACCCAGAGGCGTGGGAAGCCGCGTTCTCCAAACATCTACAGGGCTGCTCCTTCCTGGGGCAGGGTGTGCTTGGCTCTGCGACAGAGCTAATTAAAGGCCAGACGAGCTTTTAAATAGCCATCTTCATTATGCTTCTCTGTGAAGCATACTGGGACTCAAGTTACTTATTATTATAACTGTATTTTGGAGTATGCACAAAGGCCCCAGAGACAGCAAAAACAGAAGGAAGCACCCATTCCTACGGTTTTGCAGCACGTAATTTCTGCTGCTTCTGAGGAGCTCAATCCGTTTCCATAGGTAGCAGCCCCTACTGACAATACGCCTCGCTGCTTGAACAGCACAGTAGGGTGTAACCTCGATGCAGCTCTTTTTATATATTTTGTAAAGCATGCTATCTTCCTCCACAACTGATGTTTATTGACAGAACTAAAGGCAGCCTAATGGAAAGCATGAACGTCATTTACAACTGTACTTTCTGCACCAGTCTTCAAATTGTTCTCCTCTCACAGGTATCAACCAGACTTGCACCACTAAAAATGCTGGCAAATAAACGAGATGTGTAAGAGAAGAAAAATGTTAAATGGTATTTCTCTGACATGAATATTAAAGAGAGCAATGGAAAGAGGAGCTAAAATCTGCTGAACCTTTAGAGTGCTTCTGTGGTCTGGGTGCAAGAATAAAGCCTGTAAGAATCTTGTCAGCCTCCTTTCTAAATTTCCCCAAGATCATTAGGTTTTAATCTATAGGTGCCAATATTTTTCCAGAAGTTGTAACTGGGCACAGATGCTACAAAAAGCTGAAGCCAAATTAGAAGCGGTATTTACTTTTCATAATAACTACTTGTGCCCTGAAAGATCAGTATTCTGTAGTTTCTCATGCACAAACAGGATCGGTGGGTTGCTGTTGGACACTTTTCAGTCATCGAGAGTAAAAACATTTATTGATGGAACTGCATGCTGGAGACTATTGAAAACTAAATGTTCTGTTGCAGAGAGAAAAGATGAAAAGACAGTACTCCAGGGAAAACACAAACTTAGAAGAAAAGAAAACAAATAAACCTTGACTTATAAAAATGAAGAATTTGAAAAGAAATGGCTTTTCTTTTTTCTAAATCTGGTTTTCTCTTTGGTATCTCCACAGGCTCTGTAGTGCTATACCTGTGCACACACGCTGCCCTGGATGATATTTGGAATTGCTGTATACATTTGTATGCTATTGCCGACTGTCTAGGATGTGACTGTGTTGGATAGGAATTCACAAGACCTCTGTTACAACAACTCACAGCCATAGCATTGGTGTCTGGCCTTGAGCAAGCTGCCCAATCGATCCTCCGCTCAGCTGCTCAGCTGTAAAATAGAAGGAAGAGTTCTGCCCTGGCAATGGCTGGTTTCTCTTTTCTTTTGTCATCTGAAGCTTTTAGGAAGGGGCACTTAGAGCACTTAGACAAAGGTCCTTGTAAACTTCACACAAATTTAAATACCAGTCAGTAAACAAAGGATATTACCATAGTAAGATAATTACATTAATATACTCCCTAGTCATGATGCATATTCACAGACACACTATACTACGTAGTACCTTGTTCTCACAGGGTGCTTTATTTTTTAATGAGTTTGGCTAAGTAAATCACTCTGCCACACCATCATTAATCAGCTGGAGAAAGCCAGATACGCTACTGTGTAGAGTCAGGTCTGGAAAGAAGATATGGGCTTCCACATGTGGACCGGAATGGCCGACCTCGGGGACCTGCAGGCACAGGCATCCCCTGGAGCACCCCCAATTACAGTACTAGGGGAGATGCGCCCCAGAGGAGTACCCCATGGACTGTCTGTAACTACATGCCGTATATCACTGGAAAACGTGCGATGGGATCTTTTTATCCCGGATCATTCAGACAATGCCAGTTTCCAGTATATTTAGGCTTGCTGCTTCTTTGTTGTGCTGCATCTGGATTTCCTACCTCTCTCTCTCTCAGGGCCTTAATTCAAGCGAGAGCATGCACTAAGCCAGTGTCGGTGCGAAGTGCATAAATCTGCTGTTTCCCTACTCATGAAATTTGCATGGCTTTGCACCGCCAGACGTTGCCTGTGTTTTCAGGGCTGGGAAAGTTAAATCAAAATAGTCATGGCAGCGCACCGTGCTAAGCGTGGATATAGCGCATTTCACGGTAAGAGTTTACCTGGCTGCCTTCCTTCGAAAGTAGGCTGAAATTATCATTTTTAGCTAGTGACTGCTGATTTGGGTCTGTTAGCCCCACCTGAGTGCTAACAAACAGCTGTGCTGGCCCGCAGTGCTGCTTCAGAGATGCCTGGGGACAGGCGTTGTGCTGACGATAAGTGCTGTGAGGAGGCAGGAAAGGAGCAGGGTACCCAGTTAGAGCCTTGCCTTTTACAGAACAGCGTAGGTGAGGACCAGGTGTCTCTCAGGCTTTTGTTTCCACCAGCCTAACGATAGGTTGCTGGAGGGTTTGAAACTGCTCCACCATGGCAAAGAAAACTGTATTCTGTGTCCCCATCTATCTATGCATGATGTCCCTGCAAGCAGCAGGGTTTCGATCTTTGCATATTTCATCGTGCAGCAACACTTCTCCAAGCCAAAGCAATGGCCAGTGGGTATTTATAATGATATAATTATTCATCATTCAGATAGCTCGGTAATTAATTGTACGCTTCTTGAAATTCTATTACTTGATATTTGTGTACGTCCTCTCATTCAAGCCCACCCTTTCCATTCATTTCAATGAAATGCTTGAATTCGTACTTCATGCTTTTATATTCTTGTACTTTTTGATTTAGTTGCTGAAAGGTCAGCAACAAAGTTTTTAGCATCAATAGTGATCTCAATGTATAGGCCCCTACATTTAAGAGTGGCATTCACAAAAAACCTCCTCGAGGTCAAAGTTTTGCATGGCGTGAGACATTGTTGTTGTGGTTGGACTGAGCACCAGCCCTAGGACCTGCTTGAAACTGAGGCCTACGTGTGATCGACGCCTTGGCCTCCCAGTGCACGTGTCCTGAGACGCCCACTCCAGCAGACAGGCAAAGTATGTGCAACCATTCTATTAATGTGACATTCAGTCGCTTATATTAACTGGTGAGCACCCCAGCTAACAAGCCAGGAGTTACCCTGAATCTGTTTCTCTGTAATCCAAATATGCCATCAGTCAACTATTAGCTAGCTGACTGATTATTTAAATGAACTATACTATGATATCCTAATATTTATGCACGTACCTAAAAACTTCTCCTTCAGAGGAGTTCAGCAGTGACATGAAAGCTGTTGTAATCAACCAAGGGAGTCAACAGCTAATAACACATGTCACAGCATACCCTGTCCCAGAAAGCCATTTCACCCAAACTACCCTATCCTGTGCAAACATACTCGATGGCCGTTATTTCTGTTTCTTGTAGCGATTTAGTCATGACCTGCATTTGTAGATATCCCTTACATGGTTGTACAAGACTATAATTTGCAAAGTCAGTGCTTCTCAAAGGTTTTACAGTTTAAAACTCTCTGGCCAGTTTTCATGGAAAATGTCATCTAGTGTGGCTAAATGATATGTTTAAAATCCAATTAAATATCAGCCTGGTCATACTGCCTTGTCCAAACCGCCGTGAGAAGCAGATACTACGATCAGAGGTCAGAGGTCTGTACCTGTTAAAACCCACAAGTATAAAAATGTCTGTAGTAGTTAGAAGTGTTGTGCATTTACATTCTAACTAAAGACCTAAAACTACTTCAACTGCAGTGTGGTTAACCTCTGTTATACAATTACACAAAGCATATGGGAATCTTGTGCTCATATCGGTCATCCTTCAGATTTACTGTCATATATAGAGTCATGACTACAGCAAGAAAAAATGTTATAAATCTTATACATTTCATATCTCATGACAAAGTGGGTCAATCTATCTGCCTGTCTGTCTACCTGTCTATCGATTGCTGTATCCATCTGTCATGTTTTAAGGATCCAGTAAACAGAACAAAACAGCCTGATATCTAAAGCCAGGTCTCTGCTACTTAAAGTTTACAATAGAAATGTCAGTCAGAACTATGGCCCGAAGAAGAGGGGAGAGAGAACATGAACTCAGGATTATGCCTGGTCATAGGAAAAAGAAAAAAAAAAAACTCCAAGGGAAAGGATATTGTAGCCTGATCACTCAGCCCTGGCCAGGAGCAGGAAAGACCCATCTGTGGGAGCATCCCAGCACAAGCCCAGGGCAGGTTGCAGAGGCTGGTTTGGGCTGACCTGGAAAGCCATGGCAATGGTGGAGCAGCACAGGAATTTTCTTAATATTAAGCATAAACTCAATAACTTTGCTATATTTTTTGTAACTTTATTCCATGGCAAATTTGTGTCCTTTTATCTCTTAATGCTAAACCTGACCATGACGAGTATAATACTGGCTTGACATGACGCTCTCTCCTAGTTGTTGAAATCATTATTCCAGGGTGGAGAAGGGTGTCTCTGGCCCACTAAACCATGAGGTTCTCAAAATTATCTGGCATTACCAACCCCTGAAATGCAGATATTAGCAAATTTTTAAAAAGTGTCTTTCTTGGCAGGAGTCAGCTTGAGTCTCTTAAGAAAGTGGCAAGATAAGGAAAGAATGAGATATGTGAATCACTTTAATATGAAACTGTGAATGTCCGGCCCCTCACAATTCTTAATTTCCTAGCTATGGATTTTTTATAAAACTCATAGAATCATAACTACATTTGAGACACAGATCCCTCCTTCAAATGAAGGCAATGCGCATGGACACACAGATCTGCATAACTTCTGTTTCCTCAGGAAACTGGGATGTAAAAGACAGGAGGAAAAAAAAAAGAGAAAAAAGGCAAAGTAGTGCCTTCTTTTTGCATGAACATGTAGCCACTACTGAAATGTAATGAAAGATGGGCATACTCAACACCTTCATCAACAAAGAGAGGGCTGGATCCATTCAATTCACAAGGCTTCAGAGAAGAGAAACTCTCTGCTCCTCCTTCCCCCTTGAAACTTAAACAAGACTGAGAAGCTCAAACAACCACAGAGCACGTAAAAGAAAAGCATCTTTTTAATGAAATTCTTCCTTGGGGCATTAATTTTTTTACCTGCATTCCCAAGGTAATTAGATATATTTGATCACTGCCTGTGTGCCTGTATCTGTCTTGCCTCCTCAACCTTTTGGTCGATTTCAAACATATCAAATTTGATTAAAAATTCCCAAAATCTCCATGGAAGCAGGTGGCCAAGGGGGACCCCCATGAGGTCCTTCCTGAAGAATAGCAGCAGGCGGCAGGGTGGGGAACGAGCCACCCTGTGCTCAACTTCAGGAGATTCCTTCGTGGGAGCACCGTGATGCCAACCTATTGTACCTTGCACCTTCTCAGGCATCTGCTTGACCAGCCAGGGTTTGGGGGTCTGCAGAGATGCAGCCTTTGGTGCTGCCACTTATAACTCTTTCCTATCCTGGTGTTTCGCATTTCCTTATTACCATAATCTTTTACCTGGCCTATGTTTATCGCTAGCTGTAAACATTTGTTTCCAATCCCCTGGTTCTTTAAATAAGGCTGTCTGAATGTATTACTGTCATTTTTGCTATTATTACTTCATTTAATTTTTTTGTGTGTGTGATGTAAGTTGCAGGTATAGCTCTAGCTACTATATGACTGCTTAATTTGAAGTAAAAATGTACCAAAAATAGTTTATCTTTTCTCTTTTGGGGCTTATGAGTTTCTTCTAAATTATGAATGCTTCCAGCCTGTTTTTCATTTAAGATGCAATTCACTATCTGAATAACCTATCAATTTTCTGTCAGTTGTGTCATATGGGAGTTCTAAAATCTCCCAAAGAGTTTATCCAAAGCTTAGTTTTGGCTACCCTTATACAAAGGTCAATGGTCAATGTAAAAAGTCCTTGTTCATTGGCTCTCCATTCAGACAGAATTATATACTTTTGGAGAAGGGGAAATTTTTTACCCTGAATGATATGGCATGTATAAATCATGTTTTCAATAGGCCTGGAAACTCATGTGATTTTCCTTCAGGAACATGAAAATTTTTCTGCAGTGGAAGTATGCCAGGGTTACACCATGTTTCCGGCAAGGGGATCCACAGCATTTCAAATGAGAATTTCTAGAGAGAAGCCTTGGGAGGAGGGCCCCAGGTATGTGTGTGTTCTTGTCTCTCTGCTGTAAAGAGAAAAGGCAAGATTTAGGAAGGTAACAAAATCAAAGAGTAACCCCAAGAGGGAGTGCTAATGCAGTCATTTCATGGCAGGGCAAGGGACTGTCCTCCCTGTGCACACAGGCATGTATCTCACGCTGGATGCTACTGAGAGGAAATGCCCCAACTGAATGAAGCCAAAGCTGAATTTTTTCTCACAAATGTGCTTCTCCTAAATCTCCCGGGCTTAACTTAAAATGCAGTAGTTAATGAGAATAATTTCATTTATATTTGTCCTACTTCATAGTCAAATACACAATTCATTATTCAAGTATCCTCTGCTCAAGATGAGGTATAACTGGGAAGGAAGAAATGCTGACTAAATGGCTCCAGAATTGCATCTGTTTCTTGTGAGCAGCTGGTGGCAATGAACTGTTATTAATTTTATTAGGTACTTTGTAGTTGCCAGAAGCGAGTTGGATGCAAAGCTCTAAATAACAAGGTGTATAGAATAGAAGTGTCTTCCCTGTTGTTGGCTGCATCTTCTCAGTAAAGGCTCTTTTTCTCCTTCTCCCCTTTTAATCTGTGTTAACAGCCAGTGAATATTCCTGTCATTCTCAGGATGCCAAAGCACCCCCAATTCTGGAATCCTCTCCCATGAGCCCACATGGCTGGGCCACCAAGACCAAACATGAAGTGTTGCAGGAGAGATAACCTACTGCACCTCCTTTCTGTTCTTGCTTTCCTCACTTAAAATCCACAGTCTTTCCAGTGCTCTTTTTTATCATCAAGAGCAAAAAGTACATACTGCAGGGACAATCCCAACAGTAGTAAAGTCTTCTGTGTAAAGCCTTCAGTAATTTCATGCCTGTGATAAATGGCCTTTTAATGTGTTACTGGGTCTTCAGAGATATTTAGGATTCCCCATTGGCCCCTGAAGAGAGAAGGTGACAGTAAATGTCCATTTTCTTCTAGTTTTATTTCATACCCAATGGACTATGAACTGGATTGGAGTCAAAGAAGCATGCTGGAGTATTGTACAAATCAAGCTGCCTACGCAGAAATAGGACATGTACAACTGCCTTTTCCTAACAAATTTATACGCTAAAAACTTTTGGGTTTGTAACATGTTTGCATGGATCAAATGATCCATTGAAATGAAAAGGAGGAAGATAGCCAATTCGTTCAATACTAGTTTGGAAGCACAGATTGGTACTTGGATTTGAAAGCTGGCAGATTAGTCCAGAGTCACAAAACTGAAGACATTAACAGGTGTCCAGTATCATACCAAACTCCTACAAAGCACATAGGGCTGCATCTATTTTTTTTCTCTATTTGTCTCATGATTGTAAATGGTTACAGACACAAAGACACTCAGTTAATCACATTCCTTTATTCTCTCGTGCATTAAACCTTTGTTGAGTGAACGTGCTCCAAGCAAGAAGGACTCTGAGCCAGTGTTTTTACAGTTTCATCATTGTTTCAATGGAATGAAGCTGATGGAGTGAAATAATCATGGTAGTCTCATCAAATTTTGAAAACAGCTATCTTCCTGTTAAGTTTTGAACAGGAAAACATGTTGTTCAGACAAGAGTCCATGATCACCATCAACATCACAATTTCACCTTTTTTTGAAATAACATCAAGCAGCAAGAGAAAGAACTCCAAATAAATTTAATAGTAGAGTCCAGCGATGTGTCTCACCATGGAGCCTGGATTAACTCAGTTCGTCCTCCACCTCAGCAAGCAGTTTGGAGCTACGGCAAGTGACATGGAGGAGATGAAAGCACCAAGTACAGCAGTCCTTTTAAGCCAGCAACAGTGAAGGCTATTGACATGGCTTCAGAAACCATAACAGTTCTGCAACGAGACTACTGGGGGTGGAGGGGTGAGGGTAAAACAACACCCTGCCCCATGCCTGGAAAATTGCTTGTGTTAAGGACAAGAAGGTCTAAGAGCAGACAGTTAATCTTTGTATAATGCTTCATGATTAAGACTGAAAAAGTAATTTTGCAATGAATAGTGCACTTGATTAATTTAGCTCTTTTTCCTGTTCACAGAATTTCCAGAAACAGCTCACAATTACCTCTGATTTATTCATTGTTGGAATTTACATGGCACATCTTGTTGCGAGTCTTTTCAGATCTCTTTGGACTGATTCAATATGAAATTGAAACCACTTTGGTTAGCTGAGACTAGTCCCAAATCATACAGGATTGCTGTTGTCCCCTGAGTGGATTAGCATGACTCACAATCAAGAGAAGGGTTTACAGAAAATCTTGGAGGAGTTCAAGCTCTCAAAGAGCTGTGTAACAAACGCTGTGTCCTAAGCTGCCTTCTTATCCCTCATGGTGTTTCCCCAAAGGGGCACTGCCTAGTGCCTGCCAAAGAGACTTCTCTCTGTAGCCAGCATCTAACAACATCAGCTCCAAAAGGATCTTTGTCCCTCAACGGAAAACACCTTTTTTTCAGGAAGTCCCCAGCTTTTTCTACACAGCAGACACCGTGTAAGTATGCTCATGCACTTGCACAACAATTTTCCATTCTCTAATTGCAATGGCTGTGCCGTAACTAGAGCATTCAGAGTATTTCCAACCTCCTAGGCCCAGGCTAGCCAAAGTGAAGTGGTGTGAAATGAAATGCTCCTTGATTGGGATGAATGGAAGATGGGATTTGTGAGGGATGCTGCTGTATGCACCTGCAGCTAAGTCTAAGTGCACTCCATAGGACCTCCTCATTACAAATCAGTGTATAAGGATACAATATTATGCTTAATTTAGCCTGCCAAGGCATAGAAATTCCACTGAAAAATCAAAATAAAGTCATGAAATGAAAAAACATCTAATGCATTTTAAAGGTCATGTTTGATTATCAAGTTCCTTCTGAGTGTGCAGTTTAAATTTAAATGTTATGTGAGATGAAAAAATGAATTGGAGTGACAGTCCTGTGGTAGGAGGTATTGTCAGAACATGAATGGTTCATCTAATTGTCTACTTGCCTGCATCATGGCCACAAAATCTGACAAAGTTAGAGCATAATTTTCAGAACTGTATCTATTAGTGTTTTACAGATATCAGGCAACTTGGATTCTACCAACTCCACCTGTGTTTTGGTACAACTGTGGCCAGAAATTCCCATTCCTTTCCATTTGCAACTTGATTAGTTTCAGCCTCTTGCCATTGGTTCAGTGGAGGAATGATCTCTACAGCACTAGCAATCATTTCTTCATGGAAGTACCTACCACTCTTGATCAAATAATCTCTCAAACTACTCTTTAAAAAAATAAATAAATTGAACTTCTTAATTCCCTTGCTGTGGGAAGCAGGCTTTCTAAATTTCTGGGTTATTTTCAGTGCTCTTTCCTAAGCCCTCTCTAAACTCCTCCCTTCTTCTTTGCCAAAAGGTAATCACCAAACTTGTTTAAATAATGACACCATTTTTTCCTCAGTACCATCGATAGAGATGATACCATTTTTTCAGTCAGAAGGAATTTAGTTGAGCCAAATTTTCCTCCTTTTTGAAAACCCATGGATTAAAATTCATCAGTGAATTGAGTTTTAAATGCTGAAAAAAACCGAGAAATTAGTCAATAAAATAGAAGGTTGCCGTAATTCTAAAACTGGCATTTGAATTTACTAAAAGAAGGAAATGAAAAAGCAGGAAATCTTGTGAGCTGTTACTGATCCCAGCTTCTTAGACAGATTTAGGCTGCAAATAACTGGTATTTCTCATCTCACTCAACAAGTAAGCCTGCTTCCTCCAGAGGGACTCCTTTCTGTCCTAAGAAAAACTGTGTCAGTTCCCAAATGTTCTCCAAACGTTTGACACAAAACGGTAAACTAAGGACAGAGATCTTGCTGTAAATTACTTTTTTCTTTCTTTAGTGGATTTAAATGAGATGTTTATTATCGCCTTAACATTCTTGTAGTGGTTTAGTTCTGTATAATAGCAAAGCCAGTAGTAAGTTAATTAAAAGAGCTATAAAGTCTGAAAGAAGTCAGCAGGTTTCTATGGGTTACTGATCAAAGCGAAAGTGGTTCTTTTTTAATGGTGTTTTTTTCTTGGTCTTTTAGATACAGTATGTCTCTGTAATCACCTACAATGTTTGCAGTGATGACAAAAAATTAGATAAAACCAATCATTTGAAATAAAATAAGGTTGGAGAGTTCACCAAAAAAAAAAAAAAAAAAGGAAACCATCAACTTAAGAAAATCAGACCAGTAATTTGTAAGAGCCACCGCAGGTCAGTCTAGAACCATAATATTCTGTAATCATGCCACCTCAATGACCTAGGTTAAGAATGAGTAATGAAGGACAAAAATGATGTGGATCAGTAATGTTCTTTCACTTGAGTGGTAATGATGTATTCATGTAATAACGCCGTTCGAGTCAGTGAGATGAAGATATGGCTGTATAGTACTCAAAATGCAGGGAGTTGTGTGCCAATTATATCCCCTGATCAGTTGTCAAGTGCATGTGCACACAGATATTTTTAATGTTCAGATCAGTGAACTATTTGACTCTGACCATACACTTACTTTACTTCCAGATAATTGCTTTTTGTTTGTGTCTTTGAAGAATGGCGGCTTTCAATATGATCTATATTCTGAAGGAAAATGAAGCAAAATTTTTATTCTTCTTCACAATGCCATAAGAAAATTTTTAAAATATATATATATACTCTGGAAACATCTCTCTATTATGAAAGTTGCAGTTCACCTAACTGGTTTTCTCCTGTACTTTAAACTATTCTTCCTATTGAAGTGTGAATGGATGTCTGAAGTAGGGTTTTTTTTTGTGGGGTGGGGGTAAAAAGAAGGTTGTAATTTGTCATGCATGTTAACAATTGACACAAAGAAGAGGGAGATATGGCTAACACAAAGACAAATGGGAGATATTCTTAGCTTTCTGTAATCTTTCCTGTAAAGAAATACATTGTATTAAAAAAAATACCATTAATGTGTATCCCGAGGTAAGGTATAGAAAGAAAAACTTCTGAATTTTCATTTTTATCTCTCAAACATAGCGTGCTGGTCTTGGCTTGGGTAGAGTTAATTTTCTTCGTAGTAGCTAGAATGGGGTTATGATTTGGATGTGTGGTGGAAACAGTGTTGATAATACAAGGCCATTTTAGTTATTGCTGAGCAGTGCTCACACAGAGTCAAGGCATTTTCTGCTCCTCACACCACCCCACCAGTGAGTAGGCTGGGGTGGCACAAGGAGTTGGGGGGAGGAGACACAGCAGGGATAGCTGACCCCAATTGACTAAAGGGATATTCCACACCATGTGATGTCATGCTCAGTATAAAGAGCTGTGGAAGAAGAAGGAAGGGGAGGACATTCGGAGTGATGGCATTTGTCTTCCCAAGTAACCATTACGCATGATGGAGCCCTACTTTCCTGGAGATAGCTGAACACTTGACTGCCCATGGGAAGCAGGGAATCAATTCCTTGTTTTGTTTTGCTTGTGCACACGGCTTTTGCTGTACCCATTAAAACTGTCTTCATCTCAGCCCCTGAGTTTTCTCTCTTTTACTCTTCCAACTCTCTCCCCTATCACACCGGGTCTGGGGGAGGGGTGGGTGAGCAAGCGCCTGTTGGTGCTTCGTTGCCAGCTGGGGTTAAACCACAACATATAGATACATCATTGTGTCTGATTCACCTACAAACTACAGGACACTATCCCTTTTACACAGGTGTTTTAGTAAACACATAGGACATTTCTGACAAAGTACTTTTTCCTGTTTCAGGTAAACTAAAAGTGGAGAGACCTTAATTTCATTTTTTTTCAATGGGAAGATTCTGAGGTCAAACTGGGCACAGAAAGAAAACATTGTTTTAAATCTGTGAATCTGACCTCTTTGATCTAAAAAAGACATTTCAGCAGAAGTGATATTTTGAAAAAACTCTGGATGTTTACTGGTTTTCTGATAAGAAATCAAGTCAAATATGAAAGTCTGAAAGGTCAGAGAAAGAAGGAATTATCAGCCTCCATGCACTTTTTATTTTGGAGTCATTAGTAATTATAAAATGTTTTGCTGCTAAAGCCCCTCGGTGATAAAAGTTTTTGATGTGCCATAATGTGATTGGGCAGTAAAGCCAAAAGGTGATATATTTGACACAAATATTATGTAAGTCTTTTGTATTTTCTGTTAAGAACCTGAGGCAATTTGGTTTCCAGCACAGTCATCTTCAAATGTAAACCTATTTTAAGTCAGAGCGTGAGAAACAGAATTTAGGCAGTAAGCAATTTTGTGAACAATATTTCCCAGTAAATGCAGCCCTATTTTGCAGTGATAGAACCTTGGCAAATTAGGCTGATTTTTGCTAATCAACTCCATTTCCACAAATACCAAATTATTTACGTAAAGACAATCAGCCCATGATGTCTTTGCACACTGTTCACTTTATTCATTATTCACATGCTGAGATGGGCACTACGTGATATAAATGCCTCATTGACTCAACATCGGGATATTTCTTAAAAAGCTAAAACAAGTATGATTAACAATAAAAAGGAATAACAAATTATGACTAGGGAACACGTTCCCTTCCCTGCATGGTTATCCTTGATGGCAACAGAAAATGGCTTTCATACCAAAAGCAAACCAAATATCTGTGCTGAAGGTAATTCTAGAAAGCACTTGCAAATTACAAATATTTAATCTGGAGGAAAGAAGAAGATCTTAAGAATTCATAAACATTCTTAAGGTTGTTACTGGTGTCTTTAATGAATTTAGATTGGTTAATTCATTTCAGACTTTGCACTGATGAGAAACACTGACTGAAATAATACCTTGTGGCCAGAGCACGCTGGCTGAACAATAAGCCTGGCTTCTGCCATGAAAGACACAGTCTCGAGTATATCTTAAAGATTTTGGCTGCATCAGGCAGAAAAACACATACAGAAATGGAGCTATTCTGGAGTAATTTATGAATACTGTATTTTGATCTACATAAAAGAGTGTTCACTGCAAGAGTACAAGAGGGCTGTCAGGAGAATCGGGCAGTGAGATAAGGAGAATGGCTAGAAGTAAGGCGTAACTCCAGCAACTGTTAGTGGGCTTTTAAATCACTAGACTTAAACATTTTTACTTCCTTAATAGACAGCCTACAGTAAGAGTTTGTCCAGAAAGATTAAATTTTGTGAATTCACTGTAAGGGAAGGAGCTCTACTATGGTCAGTAAAGGGTCTCAGGCAAATGAAATCGTTCAGAGAAACTGGGTGAAGAAAGGTATCTGCTTATGCTTCAGAAAATGAACCGATACTCGCAAAATCTCTGGATTTTTATCAGTTCTCTAGAATCATATACATAGAATCATATAGCTAGTAACCATCTAAAAACCTTCTCTTTCTAATTGCTCACCTTCTGGGTGAGCAAGGCTAATGTACGCACAGCTCTGTGGCTCAGAGTAATGTCATGTGAATAACCGAGGCACAATAAAGACATTGCCTGGTCTTGAATGTCTCAGAGGAGACAGAAAAGCAGTTACCCTGGGTCACAGATCTAGATTACCAAGATGAATGGGGTATTTCTGTGAAATGGTAAAATTCCTGCTTAAGAACTAAGAACTGTTTTGAAAAATACATATGCATTCTTGAGATTAGAAATGAGCCCTACAACTTCATTTATTTGAAGAATTGCAAAGCCATTAAAAGTGGCACTACTGAAAAAAAGGATAAGGAACTTTCCATCCAAAGCTGTTGAATTCTTCTCCTCTGCATGTAAGCAACTAACTGTCCTCTATAGCTAAAATAGGTGGCATTTTGCTATCGTATCCCATGCCAGTAGTGGGAACGTAGCCGGGGGCAGCATGGAAAATAGTTGCCTAATTTAAAATTCCCAATAGCTAATAATAAATAAGTGCTCCATATATTATACCAATGTACTTTCTGGAAAATGTCACCCCTTTTCAGTCAAACTACATGCAAAGATCCATGCAACAATGATATGATAGACTTTGCTATAAAATCTGTAAGGAAATTCCACTCTCTGAGTCTGTCCATGGAGCTTTCTTTGAGAGTAATATTTCTGTCATTGTATAGGCCTTATTATACCCAGAGTTTCCAGTAATGGCTGGAATAGGTAATTCTTTTTAGACCCTCCTGATTAGAGCCAGGGAAACAGTATGTGATTAACATCCCACAAGGGCTGGTAGCAGCATGGAAGGCAGAGATTGTGGAAGCCGGGTCACACAGAGGTCTTAGTGACAGAGAGGTGAAGCAGACCTAAAATCTTCATCATATGCTGCTGCAGTCCAATTACTGTGCATTTTGCTACTAAGCTCAAAACAAAAATTGTAGGCTGTGACAGGAGAACATGGCTAGAAAAAAAGCCCTCAGGATATGTAAACCTTGCAAAGTGTACTGAGGAAAATAGAGAAGGGACGACGCCTTGGCACCCAAAATAACAGATGCCTCTTGTACCTTTCCCAACTTGTTACCTGGAATCTGAAATATCACTCTCCTGGGTCTGGTTATGACAGTGTTGAGCACTGCTGCACTTAAGGATTCATTTTACTTCATGGAGACTTTAATGGGATTCCTCATATGTGGAACCAAAAATAAAGCATTAGATTGCTTAAGAGCAATTGCAGGATCAGAAGCAAAGATCTTCGCAGGTTCATGTCCAATTTGTAGACCAAGGAGGACATGCTTATAAAAAGAGCAGAATGTATTCCTTCCTATAGAAAGGTGTAGATTTTCTGCAAGTTAAGGAATTAAGATGCCTCTTACAACAGCTTCTGATCAGATTTCAGAAGAAATTGTTTTTCCAACAAGGTGTGTTGGGAATTTGGCTCCTCCTGTATTTCTCTTCTCCACACCATTTTGTTTTAAGGCTTTTGCACAAGAAATTAGTTGTGCTGTATGCTATCACTGTAGCGTCCATCAGACATTTGCAGCTTTTGTGGTGAATGACTGCAGTTAGAATCATTTAGGTTGGAAAAGACCTTTAAGATCATCAAGTCCAACCATTAATCTAGCACTGCCAAGTTACCACTAAACCATGTCCCTCAGCACTACATCTACACGTCTTTTAAATACTTCCAGGGATGGTGACTCCATTGCTTCCCTGGACAGCCTGTTCCAATATTTGATAACTCTTTTGGTGAAGAATTTTTTACTAAAATCCAGTCTAAACCTCCCCTGGTGCAACTTGAGGCCATTTCCTCTTATCCTATCACTTGTTTCTTGGGAGAAGAGACCGACCCCCACCTCGCTACAACCTCCTTTCAGGTAGTTGTAGAGAGCGATAAGGTCTCCCCTCAGCCTCCTTTTCTCCAGCTTAAACAAGCCCAGCTCCCTCAGCTGCTCCCCATAAGACTTGCTCTCTAGACCCCTCACCATCTTTGTTGCCCTTCTCTGAACTCGGTCCAGCACCAAAATGTCTTTCTCGTAGTGAGGGGCCCAAAATTGAACACAGTATTCAAGGTGGGGCCTCACCAGTGCCAAGTACAGGGGGACAATCACTCCTCTTCTCCTCTTGGTCATACTATTTCTGATACGAGCCAGGATGCTATTGGCCTTCTTGGCCACCTGGGCACACTGCTGGCTCACATTCAGCCAGCAGTCAACCAATACCCCCAGGTCCTTTTCTGCCAGGCAGCTTTCCAGCCACTCTTCCCCAACCCTGTAGCGCTGCATGGTGTTGTTGTGACCCAAGTGCAGAACCCAGCACTTGGCCTTGTTGAACCTCATACCATTGGTCTTGAGCCATCGATTCAGCCTGTCCACGTCGCTCTCTAAAGCCTTCCTACCCTCAAGCAGATCAACAGTAACGCCCAACTTGGTGTCATCTGCAAACTTACTGAGGGTGTACTCAATCCCCTTGTTGACATCATTGATAAATATATTAAAGAGAAGATAAAGATATTAAAGAGTTAGATGCATAAGCTCTAACTTCTGCTAGAGGACATATTGTCTGTCATTAATCTGAATATCGAAATAGGCAAAATTAGAAAGGAGGCAGCTGAATATTTCAGTTCACCAGAGTATAATCTAGATAGCCTCAGCACTATATCCAGGAGCTACTGGGAGCCTTTGGGTTGGATGACAAACCTCTTCTTCCACTTTCATGCATTTTTAGACTCTTCTAAGTTGCTACTCATGGTGGCACCTGTTGCTGTCTTGAATCTCCTTGAAGACATCAGCATAATTTTAGTGCTCACCACATACAATCTTATACCCAGAGTTGCCTGTCTGCATTTGAAGGAGCAGAGAGGGCTGTAGAGCTGGATGGATAAAAAATCTAAAAATAGACCCTTTCTCTATACAGAAGAGAGAGTGCTGTAACTCCCTTGCCCTCCCTTCCACCAGCGTTTGCTGCTGAAATGCCGCATTTGTGTCACTAAGATTCAGTGCCAAGCTGAGCATTTGCCACCTATATAGGAGCTTAAAATAGCACAGAGGCTGACAGAAATACCTTGAAGGCTGACAGAGGGGTGGTTTTCTGATATATTATACTCTGTTGTGGGAAGTTTTTATTTATTTAGAATAATATAAGCACCCTAGGGAGGGATAGGGTTTAGATTTACTCTGGTCTGACCCAACCACAGTGTGTCTGAAATGCAAAGTAGCACTGAGCTCTCCCCAAGGGTCTGGAAATGGTGTGACTCTATTGAATGATAGATTTTTAGCAGTTTTCCTGCATGGATCCCACTTGGTTGATGTAATGCTGATTAAAGCAAGCACGTTTCCTCTACAGCACTCTCATTCATCCCTCCATAGCCACTTATTGCAGAGATCATGCAGGTTTTTAATTATTTTACTAAACAGTGAACATTTTTCTTGGAAGTGCATCATGAAATTTTAATGACCGCACTTTTAATTCCAGAAGAAAGACCTCAAATTGCAGCAAAGCCCATGTGAAATTCCACATAAGTTTTAGCCTTCCTTCCACAGCACCGAGAAGATGGGAGCCCCAGAGTATTATGAAGCACCGCTATTTTCCTCTAGCCATAAATCCCAAGGCTTTGCTTTGCATACAGGGACGCAAAGCCTATTTTCTGGTGATGCCATTGCCATGGGCGCCCCATCACACTGTCCTCAGGTCAAGCACGGCTGGAGAAGAAATGTGCCTGTAAAATGAGGTATTTACCTCTCAGACTCATAATCAAGATTACAAGTAGGAGGATCTTTCCTGCTTGTGCCCTGACAACATGCTCGCCCTCCTTCCCAAACAAAAAAGCATTGAGAAGGGTGACTATTGATTTTTTTGCCACATAGAGAAATGTCCGACACTGTACTCCAAAGTGTGTTGGTGAACTACATTGTACTCAGCACAGGACATCATAGCTAGTAACTTATATTCTCACTGTGAAAGTGTCTCTGACAGGCAGGTGCTTATAGAACCAACTGGGCAGTCATGGTCCGCAAATAGACTTTGCAGTCTACCCTACCATTCTTTGCAATCCACTTCACTTTACCGACAAGAAAGGTCTAAAGATGTAGATTTTAATTCTAATATGGATAATTAGTTATCATTCACTGTCTAATAGTGGGTAAGATATGACTACATTTAACTATCACAGAAACGTTCCAGTCACTTTCTGCACCTCTTCTATAAAATACATAGAAAAATCTTACAATTTATTTCAGTTCTCTCTACTTTCCAAAATTTTTCTGTAGTCTTGAACTTTCTTTCCTTTTCTTCTTTCTCTTCCCAACATTTTCCTTCCCCTCACGCTCTCTGGAACAAGCTGTGCCAAAATAATGATCTATTCCAGCTCTGAAACTGTTTGTACTTCAGTGAGAAGCAGCTTGCATAGAATCATAGAATCGTCTAGGTTGGAAGGGACCTTTAAGATCATCGAGTCCAACCATGAATCTAACACTGATAAAACCACCACGAAACCATGTCCCTCAGCACCACATCTACACGTCTTTTAAATACCTTCAGGGATGGCGATGCAGTGAAATGCTGAAGTTAAGACTCAATAGCCTTGGTGACTATTAAGCAGGTATTCTTTATTGCAGCGATGGGTGCACAGGGGATTGGTCCACCTAATGTGCACGCCGACTGATTTAGATGTACAGTTTAAATACATACTATGTATGCATATTCACTAGCTTTCCAAGAAATGATTACCAATTCATTAACTCATTATTACAGGTACTGCCCACTCCCACATGCACATTAGAGTCTCTCGGTGGTCTTCAGAGACAGCTGGTGGTCGTTTACTTCCTCCACTTCACTTCATCGTTGTGAACTTCTGGGTTAACTGCAGGCCTTTTCTCTACCTCTTTATTCTTGCTGGGGCATCAAAAGTGTTAGCTTTGACTAGTGTCTGCATTCCTCAGTAATCCTGGGCCCCTTGTTTTGAGAGATAAGCTTCTACTACAAGATTATATTGTCCTAAAGCATTCTTTCTTAATAAAATAGGAGATAAGTTCTGACACATAGTACTACAACTGTTGCATCTGCTCTTTGTACAGCCTTAAGGCACCCAGTCTCCTAAATTAAGCTCCTATTAAGCACCTACTTCAATTAGTTTACAGCTTTAACATATCAAACCCTACTTCAATGGCAATTCCACCACTTCCCTGGGCAGCCTGTTCCAATGTTTGATAATCCTTTTGGTGAAGAATTTTTTCCTAACGTCCTAGCTAAACCTCCCCTGGTGCAACTTGAGGCCATTTAGTCTTGTTACTTGGGAGAACAGACTGACCCCCAGGAAGGAAGGAAGGAAGGAAAGGCAACTTCCAATATCTGCAGGGTTTCTACCTCTGGCTGACTACTCTGATAAGCTACCACCATTTTTTCCATGCTCAGTGACTCAATAGAAGTCCCTTTCCTTCCTCAGTTTGATCATTTTCAGTTAAACTCTTTGAGAAGAGGAAGAGGGGAGAAAAGGAAGGAAATAGTCCTTTTTTATAACTGAACAAAAATGAAGCTCATCTTGTACTTGGACTTCATTCTAGGAGGTAAAATATATCTCCAGTAAAGGCAGCTATCTGGCAAAAAGACCAGGTCCCATCACTTTTCTTTACTAATGCAGAAGATTCCCTGGGTAAATTCATCTCAAAGCTGGAATCGTTCTCTGTCAGCAAATTTTGCTTCAATAAATCAAGAAATCATCAAACTCAGAAAGGTTTTCATAAAGATGACCCAGCATATTAAGTTTCTGCAGTGTTTGGTGGGAAGGATGCACTTGTAAAGATGCAATAAATGAGGTGAATTATCAACTAGCTGAAGTGAATAATAGAGACCTTGATAGAAATTCAAGAATAAAAAACAACGTGAAAAATAGAAATCTGAGTATTCACGCTTTGCCTTATTAAGCAATGAAAATTAAGATGTCCTTGCATCATTCCTAGGCAGCTTAATCCTTTATTACTAATAAATGATCTTTCATAAATGATTTTGCAGTGGTCGGAGATAACAGTTTAATCATTCTGATGAAAAGTAAAGATTTTTCATTTTCAAAGAGGTAAAATATCAGCATACATCACTAATAACAAACCTTGTTAATCATTAGCATCCCTCAAATATAATGGGAGTAACACTTTTCCTAAGAGCTTGCAAAAGAGTTGAGAAAAAAGCGGGTGGGTTTTTTTAGGTTAGACCTTTTATAACTAACTTTATTCATATTTTAATGAGTAATGTATGAATAAGTAGATTTTTAAGTTAACAAATGAATATTTAAAGAAAAAAGAACAGAATAAATTTGTCAATCAAAATTCCTCCAAACCCAGGTACATGCTCCAGGCGTGATCTTGAAAACATTTATGCACATGAGTAACTCGTGACTCATGAGTCATCCCAGTAAAGTCAAGAGTACTAAATTAGCCCTTTTTGAGGAACACATGTTAGGGTGACAGTTTTTATCCCACCCAAGACATTGGAAAAGATAAACAGCTGCAAGATAGGGGCCAAATATATGGTCATCATCTAGGCTTTTTCCTCCAGAAAAAGATGGAGGGGCTGGGGAGCAGCTCTGTGGGAAAGGTCTGGGGACGGTGAAGGCAGCAAGCTGAATGTGAGACCATGGTGTGTCCTGGAAGCAAAGGTGGCCAACAGCACCTGTATGTATGAATAGAGGCATGGTACATAGACCAAAGAAAAGGATCATCCCTCTCTATGCTGTGCTCATCAAGCCATATCTAGATACAACATGTAGTTTTGGGCCCTGAAATGCAGGAAAGACATGGGCAAACTAGAGGGACCTTTTGGAGGGCCCCCAAGGCAGTGAAGGCTGGAGCCCTTGGCGTGTGAGGAGAGGCAGGGGAAGCTGGGCTGGTTCCTCCCAGAGAAGAGATATCTTCAGGGATACCGAACAGCCCACCAGTTCCTACAAGGGGTCATTGAGGAGATGGAGCTGGGCTCCTCACAGTGGTGAAGGATGGGAGAATGTGATACAAATGTGCATAAGTGAAATGAGAGAGTTTCAGACTGGATATAAGGAAAAGCTTTTCCCCCATGAGAACAGTCAGACAGTGGAGTAGGTTGTCCAGAGAGGTTGTGCGGTCTCCCCCTCTGGAGGTTTTCAAGATCCAAGTGGAAAAAACCCTGAGCAGCTGGGTCTGATCCCATAGTATACCCTGCTTTGAGCAGGAGGCCTGGACCAGGTCACCTTCCCTATCTCATTTTCAACTTGATCCTACAATCCTGCAAATTTCCCACTGTTGCTGAAATCATGTTGCTTGGATGTTACTAGTGAAAAAATGGTTCCTTTTTTCCTGTCTTTCCGCATAAATTGTTATGTTTTATCTTTCTAATGAAGTTCCCCAAGCCTACTGACTACCGTGCAGCCCAGCCTTGATCCTTCCATAATAATAAGCACTTACCATGAGTTACTGCTAGTACTTTTAAGTCAAGGATGCTGCTATTCTGGCATATCACATCAACTGCAAAACAACATAAGCATAATCAACAGCTCTTTCTGACTAAGAATCGATTAACCATTTCACTTTTTTAATTTTCCCAGTAAAATACTCTGATAAAAGGATTATATACATCAGTATGTGAAGCTCTGTGTGTGTGACCTCTAATATAATACTTTTTAATTGATGACTAATTTGGCAGCAAAATGCACCAGCACATTTGTAAAGAGTGAAGGAAATCAGGATATATGAATCAGGAGTCCCTTTTCTTTCCATTTTGTATGATCTACCTTACAGAGGCTACCCAGACACAGGCTATATTCAGTTACCTAAGGAATTTATGTACCAAGGTCTCATTCATGTCAACTAAACCCTGAGCTCCGTTATAATTCTAAGAAAAACCCACCTCAGAGTCCCTTAGGTATCAGAACTGTCTGTAGGCACGAGCATCTCTGTAAGGTTCTAACTAGAAATTAGAAATAGTCATTGTTAGGAAACCTTATATCCAGCCTTGCTGGGGCACCATGTCAAGAACTTGACTCCTGTAGGCTGGAAATGGGCAAGGGCCGTTATGGGAAATGGTTATATCTTATGTGCAAGGTAAGTATTGTCTCCTCTTCCTCTGCCCATTTTTAAAAGCAAAGTAGACACTGAGGCTTTCTGTGGAGGGTCAGACTTTTTGTGTGCATGCATAGTACCACACAAGGTCCCACAGAGGACTTGCACTCTGCCGAGTGCCTGGCTCCTAGAATCATAGAATCATAG